>JARVGQ010000759.1:8684213-8698110 GCA_031762355.1 Hypsolebias martinsi | reverse complement strand
TATACCAACCAACCAACCACCGCTATAATTTGAAGAAACTATGCTTTTAAGTTTTTTTATTGCTTAAAAGTATAGTTTCCTCAAATTATTGGAGTGGCCATTGGGGTGACCGTAGATTAACCTATGGTGGCCACGCCCACTGTTGGCCATGCCCTGGCTCCACCATTGCTCATGATTGCTGATAAAATTGCTCCCTGCCAGAGCCACGGATCACCAGGATCTGTCATTCTGTGCCGCCTTGGAAATGCAAATAGAACAACAACAAAAACTACTTTGGAACTTAAAGATAATGAGACAATTAATGTCAACAAATGCTTCAGTTCAAGTACAAAGTAAGCTTGTGTGAAAAATGGCACCTCCAATGAGCTGCCTAAAGTTTGGAACAACAAACATAGTAACTAACCTAAAGGTTAATCCGTCAGGTGGTACAATATTAGTTTTGATATGTATTGCTTATAACTGTCACCAATACTTTGTGGAAGACAAAAAAAAAAAAAAAAAAAAAATCTGTTCACTCACTTTCTTTCCCAATTTAGATATAACCAAACAATCTGACGTTACACCACCTCTGCTGCCTTCAATTTCTGATAATGACCCCAACAGAGGCCAAAGATGCAGAAATGCTTCAAGGCTAGCCCACTTTTCTTTACACAACAAAGAGAAAACAGACAGACAGAAGAGCATTGTTACTGAGGTCTATGTATAGATCTTGTAGAGTGCTGTATGAATGGGTAAATGAGGACACAGGTTGTAATGTAAAGCCCTTTTGAGTGTCTTGATCAGATAGAAAGGTGCTATATAAGTGCAGTCCATTTACCATTTACTGCTACAAGTCCAGCCTTTTACAGCTAATGTTTCCTCTGTCTCAGTGTGTTTGTCACACTGAGCATACAGACGTATGCTTGCTCCCTAACTCATTCGGTCTAAACATTTCCTGAAAGAACCACATCACTGTACACTACTACAGTATAAAACGTGCACTTCATTGCATCATACCAATGCACTTCATCCACTCCAGTTGATGATGAACTGGGTCTGGATTGATGTGTTATTCGGTCCAGATCAGGACCATAGTATGGACTTGGACAGAGAATGACAGTGCTAAATAGATTAATATGTTCAATTTAATTTATTGTAATTTAATAAATTTGTGAAAACTATATACAGTACTGGTAATTGGGAGTTTTAGGCATTATTTTGTGTTTCGGTACAAAGTACTTCACCGTTACACAAGAACAAAATAGTTGTTCTCAGCTGTGAGATCAGTGATGGAGCTGTTCTGGGGAAATTGTCCACTCTCTGCATTCGGCTGGTCTGCTTTGCCAATATGATTTCAAGAGCTTGCAATTCAATGATATTTCCACAAAACTACAGTTTTAAAGCACTGGCTGCAGATTTTCATGCAGAACCGGCACTTATAGTCCACTTCTCTACTTGAAACCTGAGGAGAAAAAAAAGCAACATCAAAGCAACGCTACCATTTGAAACAGTGGCTCAAAGTAAACTGTAGTTTTAAATTACCTTTATTCTCCTTTTTTTATTTATTTATATTCTTGTTAAGTTATAACATGTGGCATCAGATTCCATAGTCTAAAATAAATACAAATCGCTGCTTAGCAGACTAAAATAAATTCAAAGCTCTGCTGCAAGGGTGGATCTGAGCGTGAGCTTGAATTGTGTGTGGAGTGGCTTAGTTGAATGAAAAAGGATACTTCTCTCTAGTGTAAGAGATTTTATCACAGTGGGAGGCAGGAGAATACGGACGTGTAGCAGGAAACGCTTGGCAGCAGCGGTGAGAGGAACCGTTGGCTGGCAACGCACGCTCTGAATCAAGGACATGCATCTTAGGATCAAATGCATCCTCTTTTGAGCCCCCCCACCCCCCCAGCTAACGTCAAGCCCCGATGTCAGCTAATGCCTGGCTAAGTTGCTCAAGGAATACCCTGAGAAGAAAGTGTTTATGCAGAAAGGGAGGAGGATAACCCCCCAGGTGAAGCAGGAGTTCCTGTTCAAACAAAAACAAACACACAAAGCTGAATCAATGATGAGCAAGCATGGCTGTGTGCTGTGGGTGGAAGGAAGGGTCTCTGAGTCGTAGAGATGTGGAACATCTGGGCAGCCAGGTTGATGTTGTCAAACAGAACATTCCAGTTTGTTTAAAGCATTAACAAGGAACTTAAAAATGCAGAAACTGGTTAATAAAAATTAAAAAAAAAATAAAAATAAAACAAAAGTAGGACATCATAAAGAAAGCACGAAGCATGCACTTTAAACTGCAAACACAAGACAAAACAAACACACAAAAAATATTTTTGGTGTCACATTAAGCTAGCATTTACTACAAGCTCTGTCAAACCAAATGCATGAACAGAATGGACACTTTTTAGTTCAAGTAATGACAGAGATGGACAGAAGGAAGGGTATCATATCAGGGTAAACTATTTACCCTTTTGTTCACAGATTGTGCCTTGGCTGTCCACACAGGAATACACTAGGGCTGTTTTTAGATTTTCTCACTCTGTGACCATGGGTTACAAATATACTGTATGCTTTAGCTCAGGGCTATTCATCTACTGTATTTTTCGGCATATAAGTCACAGTTTTTTTGCATAATTTACATGCCCTGCGACCTAGACGAAAATTGGTTTATAAATATGGGGAAAAAACATTAATAAGTTGCTTTGGTGTATGAGATATGGCAGTTTTCATTCATTCTGACATTGAAAATATCAAACACCACCGTTTTTATCTGCTAGATGGCACTCGAGTAGTATAGCCTGCCATTGTGTCATGTAATAGGTAAAAGTAGCTATTAATGACACAACCGGCTTGCCATAGACTGCCACCTTTGTCCAGCTCTGGGATCATGTCTGGAGCAACCATCAAATCAGCTTCATTTTGCTGCGTCCCCCCCAATGAAATGCAACTAATTTGACCAATGAGGTGCATTTAATTATAAAAGTTCAACTGAGAACACCTTTGCTATAATGTCAAGCAAGCAAATAATTGTTCTTCAGTGTTAATCTTGTTAAATTCTTGTTAAAGTCCTCTCGTGCATGCTCCCACGACTGCTATTTGGCAGCCAATCGATTTTCGGCACAACATTGGCACACATTTCCGGGTTGTCAATGGTGACGCATAACAAATGCAACATGTATCAAATGCAACACGTCATCTGTGAAGTATAATAGATTCAACTTATACAGCGAAGCAACATATTTATGTATTTTTCCACTTTAATAGACATATTTGGACTGATGCGACTTATACGGTGTTGTGATGTGTATGGCAAAAAATATGGTACTTGCTCAGGGTGCCAGTTACTGCAAGCCAAGAGCTCAGGGGTTGGACATCCAGCAGGTATTGTCATTACGTAATTTTGTTTTATGGTTTAAAATCTAGTTTTATTTAAAAATGAACCCATTGGTGGACCCAAATGAGTTCAACTGTGGGCCTGATTTGGCCCCCAGGCCACCACTTGAATAGCCCTGCTTTAGGCAGTCCTGAAACTCTGTTTCCTTGTAAACACAGGGCTAAACTTTTGCATATCTGCAACATGTTATTCCATAGTGGATGAGGCCTAAATGTTTATAAAGGTCAACCCAGAGACTATGGTGGGAAAAATATCTTATTTCTCGTCCCTTATCTGCTGGTATTCTGATGTGAAAATCAACAAATACATTTAAGAGAAATGGACAGCCATGGGAACCATTCCAAGGCCAAAGGCACTGAGTAAAGGCAAACCTCTGTTCAACATTAACCACATTTGTGATGTGCAACAACATTCCCACTGCTGTTTGAAGAACTCATTCTGTAAACTTAAGTGGTTTCGTTTCAAGTGTTTTTTTTTTTTTTTCCCCATTCTGAAACTTGAAATAAAAAATGCTGAAGAAAAATAACCACGGAAAAAAAAAACACTTTTTTTGTGAGTGCATGGAGCAGCTCTGAGTCTTCACCGTTGACAGCAGTTAGACACTCAATAAATATTGCAAGGTCAGTCAAGGAAGATCCTTGCTTCAGCCAATCAAAATACCTGAACTGCTTTTCCAACCTGGGCCTTAAGACCTTCTATACTTCATATTTCCTCTAGGTATAGATCGCTTCTTCTTTCACATCAAAGTGTTTTAATGCTGGAGCATTTGCAGGAGAGCAGCCACAGGCAACCTATTAGATATATATGTCTGAGAAAAACAAGCTCGCACATCATTCCTGCTGTGATCAGGCTGTTTACAACTTTCAAGCACTTAAAAGCTTTAACACTAAAGAAAAATATAATTACCTAGATTTTCACTTTATGTACATCTATTATCTGATAAATATCTCACTTCTTGAACACACCACTGTTTAAAACAAACTAAACCTGAACTGTTTGGTAAATTCCATTTGCTCTATGTTCACATACCTAAAAATGAAACACACAATGAGATACATGTATCTACAGTGAAATATGGAGGATACATGGTTAGGTCCATAAGGCACCATGTCTTGAATCTGTGCAGGGTACAATTAAATCTCAAGACTAAGGCATTTTGTAGTGAAATGTGCTGGCCAGTGTGAGATAGCTTGGTCTCAGTCGCAGATCATGGGTAGTCCAACAGGATAATGATCCAAATCACAGCTAAAACTACCTAAGAATGGCTCAGAACGAAACATCGGATTATTCTGCAGTGGCCTTCTGAGCCCTGATCTAAATCATGTTGAACATCTGTGGAAGGAGATGAAACATAGTGTGGAGAAGAAATCCTTCAAACATGAGACAGTGGAAGCAGTTTGTGTAAGAGAAGCAGACCAAAATACATATAGACTGGTGCAGAACTCTCATACAGAGTTACAGAAATTAACTGATTGAAGCAACAGCGTCAAAAGCTTCTGCAGCAAGTATAATGTCAAGTTCGTTAGCTTATTTATATTTCTGTTGTACCACAATTCAAAAGCAGTGACTGCTTTTCACAAGTTGATTTTTATTTTTTCTTCTTGTTACTTAGGTCAGTTTGAAGTTATTTAAGTGACCGTTCTGTTTTCTTTGACGAAAGGGTCCACAATCATCTGCGTCTGTATGTATTTAGGATAAACTAAATACACGAAAATTAATATCTGCATAATAGAAAACAGTTTTCATCATTCCTGTGCAAAATCCTGGGCAAAATATAATCAGAATCAGCTTTATTGTCAGTGCACAGTTACGTACAGTAAAATTAAGTTTCGTACATCTTCCGAAGGGTAGATGGAAGTGTACCGGGGCTGCAGCTTCTATGAAGCGCTGCCCTTATCGCTTAGATAAGAAAGGGGGGAGAAACTATGACAAGAGAAGGTATAAAAATATAAAGGTATAACCATGGGACAAATCATGAAAATATGAAGCTTTTGCACATTAAAGCTTTAAAGATTTTCCTTGTTCATAACAACGACACAGATATTTCATTTTTCTAGGTCCCATGCTGAACTTGTTTGTGTATTTTCATGTATTTCCACACTGACACAATGAGACCACAGCTTTCTGGGGTCCGTGGCATCTGTTGCAGGATCCTTGCTCTTCTCATTGCCGATGACTGATCTGTGTGAATGTGGCCGTGAGATCAGGGTCGTATCTGGTGCAGACTTATTTTGGGACCAATTAGATGCCTGGCTAATGTTGTTTGCACAGTGGTTTTACATTAAGAGTGACTACAATAAACAGGGCTTCAAATACAAAAAATTGGATAATTTACGCAACCAGCTTAAAAGGATGTATTTGCTGTGTGGGACTGCTAGAAGGAACAAAGACAGACAGAACGTCACAGGTCACTAGGGTCTCGCTACTTTTACCTGCAGAGAGACACGGAGGGTTGCACAAAGGGTGGCGAAGAAACAAGAGCAAGACATTAGAAAATGAGGCGAGAAGTGTGGTGAATCGGTGGCTAATCCTCCGATTCCTCTAAGCCTGTGTAATTAGGACATGGGGGATTGCACCACAACAGGGGATGCTTCCGGACCGTCTTGATTTTTTTTTTCCTTGCTTTTGTTTATTTTTCCCCCTTTAGCCTAGGCTTGTGGCACTTCGTCATCTAAATATAGTACGCTTGTGTGTTCCCTGTCCTTACTGTCTGTGCATCACAGCTTATTCACTCATAAGCAACACAAGCAGGCAGCATTGCCTGCACCACATTTTACTTCTACTCACCACCACACTACTTACTGCTCATAAATTTGAGGAGAAAGCACACTTTTTCTTCTGTGGCCACTACATGACATTATTAGATAATGTTTGGATATAACTGTGGAAATCCAATGGGCTGTTTCAGTCCAACAGGACTTCCTCTTACCACACACTAGCAAACTAATACATTGACATTGACAGTGCTGAAGTGCTTTAGGAAAAAGAGTGCACAACATGTCGGAGACATTAGATCAGAGACCAGGGAAGCTGATCAGCGTCCTTCAGCCCATTTATAGCCTTTATTTACATATTTTCCCCAGTAGATGGCAAAGAAAGTTGCCTTGGCCCATTTAGAGACAGCGAGCACAAGGAACAAAAGCAAAACAATTAAATTACAACAATCCTGCTTTTATCCTGGAAAAAAAACACACATCTTAAACACTCTATTAAGAGATAGAATGAAGGGAAACCTATTGATGCTAATTCAAAGATGGTCGTTGTTTGAAGTGCCTCAGTCTACCAGATTTTTACGTTTTAACTATGCAACTCTAATGATGCTATCTTCATGACTCTGGAACTGAGAGACCTTCAATATGAATTCCTTAAGACTGAATTCAGTCCTTATAACTTAACTAAAGCAACTGGGAAAGTGGTGAGTAAGGAGATACAAGCTTAAAGATACAATCCATACAATAATAGGATCCACCATTCATTCAATACCATCACTTTTGCTGAATTAAATTACTCTTTTATTGTCTCCCTCTCTTTGTTTGTTGCTCTAGTTTCAACAAATAGATTTGAGCAACTTAGGGTGTCATGGCTTTGTGCAAGTACTCATTCCCATGTGTGCAGCTTTAGCAGGATTAGGGAAAGTACTTCTGATTCTCTCCTCCAACAGAACCCTTACACCACCACAAGACGACACATATATCAAAAGAGTTACACAGATTTTAGAAAGCAGTATTTACAAGCATACTACTATAGGTATAGCCCTTTATGCACTATAGATTTTCTACAACTGCATATAGATAAACAATTGAGAACCAGTATGGAACTCAAGCGTTCAGGTGGTCTCTCACTGAGCTGCAAAGAGCATTTGTGACTGCTCTGTTCAGTCTCACTGAATGAGTGATTTGAGACCAATTGACCAATGAGCTGTGGGGTTGCATTTTGAGAAACGCATTTTTGAAAACCATGGACTATTTCTTTGTGCATAGCTGGAAAGACCGCATTCTTTACACCGCACATTAGCTTGTTTACCACCTTGGCTCACTTTATTGCCATCTTAGTAGCTTTTTTTTTTATTTTTAATTTTTTATTTTTTTTACATTTTCAAACCTGCAGCACGGTGGTGTAGTTGATGGAACTGTTGCTTCTCAGGCAGAAGGTTCAAATCCCGGCCCAGGACATTTCTGGGTGGAGTTTGCATGTTCTCTCCGTGCATGTGTGGGTTTTCTCCGAATACTCCGGTTTCCTCCCACAGACCAAAAACATGCATGTTAGACTGGTTGGTAACTCTAAATAGTCTCTAGGTGTGAGTGAGAGGGCGAAGGGTACTTTGTCTCGTTTGTCTCTATGTGTTCTTGTGATGGACTGGAGACCTGTCCAGGGTGTCCCCTGCCTCTTGCAGAGTGATAGCTCAGTGATCCTCGCAACCCAAAAAGGAAGAAGCTGGTAAAGATAATGGATGGATGGATGTTCAAACATCAAATAATGACGTTGCACACATCTGGAGCTCGTGAGGATGTTGAGAATCCCACAAAAGTTGGGAAACACCCTCATGAATGATGTTCACCATTTAGTTGCAGCCCAGTGGGATACCACCATTAGGCCAACTACACTTTGACATGTAAAGGGGGTAAGGATTGAACCTCTGAAGTTTCTGTTGCATGATGGTCACACGCTGATCCACAGCTGTGATGAGTTGTCAGTGCTTAAATGTTAGAAATAATTTAACTTGACTAGGAAAAATCTATAAGGGAAAACAAGAAAAAGTTTAATTTGCTTAATACATATTCAGCAGCTTGTTGTCATTACATTCATAATAGCAGCTGTTTGAAAAGTGTGAAATAAATAAAGTTGAGTTGAGCCATGAAAAGGTGAGCAGGGATACATGCCGACTGTCAATCAAGCTTAATGCAATCCAAGAGGACTAAGAAAAAAAAGTAATCTCTAGTACTCTTCTACAGATCCATAACTGGACATGACACAAAATACACAATTAAAATGGTTTGAAATTATGTTGCAGAAAAAAAAAAAAAAAAACTACTTTGATTAAATTGCTTTTTATCCCTTGCTTTTGCTTGCATCTTTGCCTAAATGTTGAGAGATAAGATGCAAAGCGCTTATTAACAGCACTACTTATTTATATTCAGATTGCGTTCTGCGGACTGGAATACCAACAGAAATGTTATTTCCCAGTGTCATTTGTGAGTTTCTGCCGCGTTCTTCTCATGCATTAATTCAGTTCAACTAACAACCTCTGCAGGCATATTAGAAATTTAAGCACGTAACTGATATGATACAAATCAGATGTTTTCAAACTGCCTAACCAGAAAGACCTATGCCTGTGTGCAAGTGCGTCCAACATTTTTATTTTCCTATTTTGATTAAACAAAACCTTAAAAAATAAGGCATTTCTTACTGTGTTCAATATGTGATGTTGCTTCTCCTCGACACATTTAGATTTTACAACATTTACATTTATTAATGTGGCAAATAAATGTTTTGGCTAACATCCTTTGACCATGTCATCCTTTCACATCTAACAGTAGTTTGTACTGGATTTTAAATTATATTGTATATGCCTTTTTAATATATGCATAAAAAGGGGGTTTATTGTAAAAAAAAGAAGGCATTATATAATATATATTGCACAATTGAAGTTTTTCTAATGTTGTATAGCCTTAATATATATGCATTCATTTAACAAATGTGTTCTTGAGGCTATAAAAGGAAGCTAATGTGGGCAGGTCTACATCTGTATACCATGTGGCATACCACTGCAATACTCTAAATTTATCCATAACAATATGTACACATGAGACTAATAAGTGCAATGTGAAAAAAATGTACACTTTAGCATGAAGGCATTTGATCAATTGTGCCAATGAACAGCAGTGTAACTCCCCTAAGGATATTGGCGGGTGTTGAACAGAGGCTAAGTGGAGAGGTGGAGTGAGGTGGGTTGAGTCGATGGTGTTGGCTTTCTCAGCCCTGGGGCCTAACACACTTAAAGAGCTAACTGACACACTTTGGATGTATTAGCCACGGTGAGCTCTGCCAACCTTTTCCTCCATTTCTGTTGCAACACCTCCTTCTGCCATCGATGTCTGTCTGCTCAAACAATCTTCCTTCTGCAAAACCTAAAGGACATGCCTAGTGTTTCACCACATTGCTTTAGCATTGATGCGCCTCCGTGTCCCAGCCAAAGTGGTGTTTGCTGTCTAGACACTGGTTGCCTATGTCTCTGTATGGATAAATATGCACACACACAACAACACTATCACTCATCTGTTTATAAGCATGATTAGATTAAAAGAAACTGACGGAAATGCAATAACAGTTTATTAGTATACCCGTCAGGGAGGATAATCATTTCAAATAGAAATGCATTTTCCATCTCACTATCTAATTTGTACTTTCTTTGCCTCTCCATCCGCTTTACTCCTGAGACGGGTGAGTTATGAGCAAAGGGGCTTTAAAATAGACTGGGTTCAAGTCCAGGCTCCGCCAATAAAACACAAACAAGTATAAATATAAGGCAATAGGCACACTTCGGCATGTGAGGCAGAAAACCCAAAGGCTAGAGAACCCTAGCTCTCTGAGACAAATGTATGCATTGAATTTGAAGGTGAGAAAAACAACTCTCCTCAATCCACGCTGGTCCATTCTATTCAGAGGTTTAAGATTAGGGTCAAAGATTAGAAGGCTTACACAAGATAAAAATGGGATTAAAAGGGCTCAGAGATGTAAAATTACAGATCAGAGAACTGGCGAAAACACACCTGAATTGTAAACAAACTCATAACACGTCAGCCACATGTCCTGCTGGACAGCACCAGCATCGCAGGTGGGGTGGGGAGGAGTAACAAAACAATGCGTTCCTGATGAGAAAAAGGGAAGCGAAGCTGCATCCAATATTCCAGCGAGGGATTCGGCACACATCAAAGGCTGCTTCTGCAGTATGTCTGTTAGATTTGGGATTAATGGACTCCAGAGGGGCCTGGACACACACACACACACACATATATACACAAAAACACATACACATAAAATCCACCACAACTTTCCCTGATAAGATTCACAACCCAGCTAGCAAAGCACTGCAGTGCAGAATGACGATCTATCCTTGTAACTCTCCAGTGTGGGCTCTCTACTGCAGTATGATACACTCTAACAACAAGTTATAAGTCAGTGCAGGCGGTTGGAGTAAATTCTTAACATCCCAGTAAATTGAGGACAACAAATCCTTTTGCCGTTCAGGTAATGAGGGCAAGATTTCCATGAATGCAGTGAAGTTTTTTTATTTTATTTTATTTAAGTCACGTTTATGTGATGGCTTAGACAAGATTTTGATTTGCTGGTCGAATTGCAAAGCACACACCGAGACACACATGCACACACATGCACACACAACCGTAAGTTGCCTCCAAGCTCCAATGAGTTCATGCAAATTACAAATATGTAAATACGGGTGGTACAGCTCAGCTGTTCTGTGATGCGTTTTGAAGAAAACACAACAAAAAAAGAGGGAAACATACTATGAATCTATTCCCTTTAATCTCTGCAGACAGAGGGACAGCCTAATCCCAACACTGACTGCCTTTCCACCCCAGTGCCCAGATTTTCCACATTCTGCCACCCCCTTCTTGCCTCCCCTGCCCTCCGGGTTGAAACCACAGGTGCAGGAAAATGCAAACCATTGGGTGGAAAATGCTCGTTGACAGCATTCTGGTGTGTTTGCGATTGGTCAGTGAACAATGAGGGAGTTTCCTGAACCACTGGTCATGCAGATGAAACAGCTGGACGCCAACACCAGACACAGATCAGGGTGGGAAGAGATCATGTGGAACAACAGGGACCTTAAGACTAAAATGAGATTGAACAAAGCTTAAGCTAACTGTCATTTCACAAACTGTGAGTGACAAAAGAAGGAACAACAAAAGAGCACAAACAAATGTAAGTCACAATCATTTAGAAGAAGCTTTGTTTTGGATGTGTTTCTTACTGCAAACACTTTTCAAAGAAAGCATGAGGAATGAATGAAATAAATACATATTGTAAATTGTTACCACTGACTTTACATCATATTATACCATCCATAAATTAATGGGTACTTTCACTAAAATATACAACAATTACAGCTCAGTCAATGACTTAAAAAAAAAAAAAAAAAGATGAACCCTTCAACTAACAAACAAAATCCAAACATGGAACTAGAGAAGCCATTTTTTGAGTCAAATTACAACGAGATAGTCCAGTCAAGTTCAAAGTGATTTTTTTTTTTTTTTTTCTTTATTCGGCTGCTTCGTTCTTCAGGGGTCACCACAGCAAAATAACTCGCACAAAGACTCGGCCATTGGTTTTACGCCGCATGCCCTTCCTGCTGCAACCATAGACCACTGAGCTACCACAGCCCTCTGTGGGGAGCAGAGAGCTGCCATCTAGGGCACCCAGAGGGAGCAGATGGTGGGTTTAGGGTCTTGCTCAAGGGCCCAGAGTGGGGAAAATAAGGGAGGAGATAGGTGTGGGTGTTTCACCTTTCCCAGACCAGTCAACTTTGATGTGGTGTTCTGTCTAATAGTTATCAGTAGTTGGTATCTTAGCAGCCATTTTATCAGTCATATCCTCTTGACTACCAACAGTTCAAATTTGTTCTCCTTGTAGGATATTTGTAAACCTGAATATCTCCCATCCATGGCATACTAGTGAATTAACTCCTTTTGCTTTCTACAGAGAAGATTTAGGGCTTTTCAGTGATACCAAATATGAAAGGGTGGGCTTTGGTACCTTTATTTTCCTTATGAATAATAAAATATTGGACATGGACACTATTTATTTTCCTGGTACTCAGCACAGAGTATCAAGAAAGAGACACACATGTTTGTCCAGGTTAACCTAATGACTAGTCAAACAAGTATGGGGACTAGATGAATTAGATTTTTTTTAAAGCTTATAAAACAAGTCTGTCAAAAAACAATATGCTGACATAATGGAATTATTACATTAGCTAATACTAGGCCTGTCACAATAAACAATAAATCACTCACATGAGAAATGAAAATTATCAACCTCATTTTCATTTATCGGTTTTATTGTTTCTTCGTGTCTCTCTCTTTCTACTGAAGACATTGGATGACAAAACGCTCAACTCAAGTGCCTTCACTGAACCCTCCAATTCTGTTTTCTCTGTAAAATCAGTTTTAACCATCCAAAATTACATATTTGGATTGCAAAGCAGCTAAGCTGAGAAGCTAAGCTATGAGCTAAGCTAACAGGCCATCCACGGGAAAAATCCTCCGTCTTGTCGAAGCTCCAAAATTCCTGGTAGAAACCCATGTCTTTGTGTAAAAAGTTGGGTTTCTCTGCAAAAAGAAGCTGAGAACTTGTTTACTGATTAAAAAAATAAAAATAAAAATAAAAAGCTTTGTGTGAAAAATGCTATGCTAACGAGCTGAAACCACACCGAGCATCCGCCATTTTGAGAACAGAAAACAAGGAAGGAGAGAGCCCATATCACGTCAAGGGGCCTCCCTCTGATTTTTCTTAAAGAGACACATTGCTCGCTCCCTCACTATCCATCCTTCGGTTCAAACAGTCTTCTACTGCCATCCAGTGGTCAAAAAAAGTACTGCATGCAAAACAAATTATCCAACATTTCTTCTTAAATTTGACAATTACTAATTATTGTCAAATTTCAAACAATAGTATCATTCATCACTATAATTTCTGAGACAATTAATTGCCCAGCAAAATGTGTTATCATGACAGGCCTAGCTAATACACTTTTGCATATCACATTACATCAAGTAAATTTGGGATGTCAATTCTATTAAAAATCACCAAACAGTTTCATATCAAAACTATTCACACATTTGGAATAAACAATCAGGTAAAAGTTTGAACTTACAATTAATTTGATTTTTAGAGCTTTTCCAAAAGTTGGACTAAAAATGAATTATTTGAATTAAATGAATATGACCTGCCAAATGTAATTTTAATTAGATAAAGTTACCTTGAAAATAACTGTCTTAGCCTTTAGGCTTCTGGTAAAAATTGTGAAATTGTGAAACACAAATGGATGCAGTTTACTACAGCTTACAATCTCTATGGACTTTAAATATGGTTTTGGAATGAATCCTAGCTACTAACACATCAAACTTCAGCTCAGTTTCTGTAAAATGGACAGTTTTTTAACATTTCTGCACTGGTATTTACTAAGGTCCATTAGCTATGGGGGCCTTCGTGAACCAGGCTGACAAAAAATAAAGTCAGTTCTAAATGCATTTCCTTTGATTAATTTCTGTGGGTTCCAATTTTTTTTTTCCCAGTACTTCATGAGATTTTTTTTTTTGCTAAAATAAGACAAATGCACACATGTGCAGTAACAATAGATAAGAGCTGAAGAAAAATGGCGAGAACTCCCTGACATTTATCATATTCTCAACTTCATAAACCTCTGACATCTACAAAATGCTGCTCTCTTTGCTGTTTAAGTGTGAGGAGTCATCATGACAAAGCCTAAAGAGCTCTCTAAGG
>JARVGQ010000759.1:8334912-8346190 GCA_031762355.1 Hypsolebias martinsi | reverse complement strand
GATAGATAGATAGATAGATAGATAGATAGATAGATAGATAGATAGATAGATAGATAGATAGATAGATAGATACTGTATAGATAGATAGATACTGTATAGATAGATAGATACTGTATAGATAGAGACTGTATATATACTAAAATAAACTTAATTATTGTACCACTATTCCTAATTCACGGTTTGCAACAAACAAGGGACTCTGTACATATAAGTGGCAGTGGTCATCATGTGTCTTGAGCTGGCAACCCAATTTGATTGTGAGATTTCTTATGCCAAGATCAGTGCTTCTCAATTATTTTCTGCTTTTTGAAGCAGAATTTGAAACATGATCCTGCAACTCTCAGCTCCTGCTCACTGTTTAACTGGACCTGGACTTGGTCTTCAGAGCAGCAACAGCAGAAAAGTCGCAAAGAGCACAAGAGCGAGTGGGCTGGCTGGGGTGGGGTGCGGTCCAGGGGAACATGCTCACAAGAGAAGAATCTGTCAAGTTGTTTAATGACATAAAGTGTATTTTGTTAGCAAAGAATAGAGTCCTAACATTTGTTAAACATCTGTTTTTACAACAAATTTGAAAAAAAAAATCAAAATTATGCTTTGACAATCGATAAAACTAAAAAATGTTGTCAATGTGAAAGAAGAAAGAAGGGGCGGGTGTCGCTCTCGCTTTGAGTTTTTTACTCTGTCGCATGTGTGCAGTGGGTGAAATGCACCCAGAGCATCACCAGCTGAGGAGGTGTCGGAGTTTCCCAGCAGCACAGCAACATGGTTCAAGCATGGCTCCCCAAACAACAAGACAGCCATATTTGTTCATAACTTTAGCATTAGTAAGTCTGAGAGTTGCCAGATTTTAACAAACAGTTGCTGTACGCACACTGACAAAATGAGAAAGGGGGGCGCGCCCCACTATTTGAGGACTGGCCTAGGTGTAGCCACAAACTAAAATGGAAGATGGTGCCTCACTCAATTTTAAAGTTATCATGCTCACAACATTCACGGACCAACAAAGAATGGACGGACAGACAGATGGAGAGGATTTCCAATTCCTCCTTTTCGATCTGCAATGGGGGCCAAAAATACACTCACATTAAAATGTTCCGCTTTTCAGGCGGTGCAGATAAGCATGATGGATTCATGTGAGAATGACGACTGAAGCATTATTGATGACCCGTTTTTATGTAAACTTTCAAAACATGAAGTATGTATGGTTAAATACTTCCAAAATTAAATGTGAGTTTAACATTTAACTTTCTAATTAAGATTTCTGTCTAAACTCAACTGAGCAACTGAAATTGACTTCCCTTTTTCATCCAGTTTTAAATTGTTAGAACGTGAAATCATGTTCCTGTCCAGCTTCATTTGTCTTCTATAAGTGGCTCAACAAAGTGCGCACTGCTTCTTCATTATACCTTCGCTGCTTGGATAAATTCAGCCGTCAGGTTGATGAGACACTTTTTTCCCTCCTATTTTCTCTGAACACACGTACCAGTCTGCCAGCCACCCTAGATACCTGGCAGGATTTCAGTTGCTACAGTAAAAGTTGTAAAAACATCTTTGGCTCTGTTGGCACACTGATGTGGACCAGCTGTAAGCCAAGAGACTTATGCATGAAGAGCTGCTCCCATATGTCGGGTCATCTCTGCAAGGCTGCAAGAAATAAAATCAGAAAAAATCCACATGCAACAATAATAATTACATGCTATGTAGTATTACAACTCACACAAGCCTACATTTTTTCAGTGCTTTGCCCACTAAGAACCTATTTAATACACAAACAGCTTGAATTATGTATGCTATGTTTGTCATGTAATAGCACTTTTTCACAGACTTCCCTTTAAACTGGTGGATAAAAAGAAAACAAGACCACAGAATTTAAAAAAAAAATCCTTTCAATTTAATGTTTTGGTTTAGTTACAGCATTGATTTCTCACTCATGCTCTTTCATATAAACACCTTCATAAGCTTTTTTTTTTCTTCCCAGTTAGTCAGAAATGCTCTGAAAATGAGCAAAAACCTCATTAAGTCTCTGAATTTGAAAAGACAGAAGTTTGGAGTTTGGAGCAAGAAACGTCTGGCTTATCTTTGGGCTAATAAAAGCAGCAGAAAGTCCCAGTATTTCTTGTAGGAATGAATACCGTCTGCTAGAGCGGCCATCTCTAACCAAAAGCCGGAGCGCAACCCGACCCACATTAGGGCCGGGTCGGGCCATAATAATGTGCTTAATGTGTGGGCCGGGCCAGTGTCTAGCTTTTGATTGCCTCAACGGATGCGTGCGGCTGACAATCCAATTATATGGCAACATGGCTTGCCATACATTCACCAGCCACACATGGCCATTTGACCATGCGCTAACCAGCCTTGAACCAGGTTTAAAAAAAAGTTCAGTTAAGCTTCAGATGGACTACTGCCAGTGATCCATCAAAGTCCAAATGGACGTTCATTCAGCCGCTGCACTCAGTAAATGTGAGCTGCCAACAACCCAAACAGGTAAGATCCCAAAATATCCGACATGTCAGAGCAGGGTCTGTGTGTGAATAATGCAGAATGCAGGCAGAAGCAGGAATTTGATGCACTTTGACGGCCATGAAAGGACAAACAATCCCTCAGCTCCTATCTGCACCCTTACTCAGCCGTGCACGTCCGCTGACCGTTAATAACTATTAACAAGCTGATTATTTCGTGTTGCTGTGTTCATTGGTCCTCATCTGCTCGCATGGACTCATGTTCATGCTGCTGTTTTGGTGCATTGTTTTTGTACTGTTGATGCTTATAATATTCTTAGTCTTGTGTATTCTTAGCTTACTGGATGTAGTATATTATTATTTCATGACTCGGATCTTAATGTTTTTCTTTGCAATTTGTGTTTTTGTTGGATGTAACTGGGACCCTGTGTACATAGTTTCGTCCCACTTCATGTACCACGTGTGATGTGTATGACAAATAAATCTCTCTGACTGATGGGGGCCGAGATGGTGTAGGGTTAGGGCGGCCGACTTGGGACCCGAAGGTCCTGGGCTCGATCCCTGGTCATTGCACATTTTGAGATATCTCTGAGCAGGACACCCTATCCCCAGTTGCTCCCCGGGCGCTTTCCATAGCTGCCCACTGCTCCGTCTGATGGTGGATGGATTAAAAGTATAGAGCCAATTTTGCCATTTTATAGTAACATTCAATGATGACAATACATAGCACATTATTATAAGCAGTCAACACTTAATTAATTTTATTTAATTAATTTCGGACCTGTAATGACTTAATTCCTTGGATTGGGTGGTGTTTGGAAATGATGGCTACAGGCTGGGGCTCGATGTCGGATCAGATTTTTGGGGACCAAATGCAACTCAGTACAACCTGCCTCCAAATACTGTCTTGTGTTCAGTGACTTACTGGTGTTGTGGTCAAACCTCAGTATTCTCATGTGAAATCTCATGTGATGTTCAACACTTTATTGACTGTCAGCTACTACCATGCCAAATTCAATGTCAATAGCTGTCAGTTTCCATAAATTAACTCATTTGTATGTTAAATCCACCAAAGTTAATCAGTCAACATGCAACTAAAAATTAATTTCTGAGATTTTCACTGAAACTTGTTCCATGGATCAATGAGATATTTTGCTAACCGGGCAGATAAACAAACACATAGTGACACAGTCAAGCCTAATCAATACAATGTAAACTTGCCGATTTAAAGCTAGTGCAGTTTCTTCTTATTCTGTGTGGATTTCATTATTTTTCAGTTTTTGTACCTTCCCGTTTTCTGTAGCTCACTCATCCTTGTGACACTGTCAATCTCTAAATAGATCTGCCAGTTTGTTTTCCTCGTCTCACTCCCATCCTTCCTTCAGATGAACTGTCACATTTCCTCCACTGAACATCAATTCACTCTGCGCAATCTGCCCCAAAGTTAGCGATGCCAAATCCATGACGGCCTCACTCAATCCACATTTTCCACCCAATGGAATGTGAGGACACGTAAACCAAACCTTGCTTGGATATGCACATTCCCGCTCTGACTCATCAATCAGGCCTCGTGGGAGCTGTCATGCTCCAGATTGGTTTTTAGCTTTCCAGTGAATTGATTGAGAAAAAGAGACTTAAAGAAATGCGTTTGCCAATAAGTTTCCACACCGACTTGATTTGAAATGGAATCAGGCATCGTGTTTGCCCCCTGCCTACCATTACTAAGGGTTTTTGATGCTATTTTAGAGCAATCCTGCCTTCACTATTGGTCGCACAAAATATTAAACTATGTTTAAGTACCTTTTGGATATTACCTGCCGCCTGCTGTGAGAAATTGGAGTTTGTTCGATGCAGGAGAATGAGCGAGGGTAAGAGAAGTGGGAGGGCAGAGGGAGGGTGAGACGGCACAGGGTGGAGATATCTGAGAAAGTGAGAGAAGAGGGAGTTGAAATTCAAATGCAGCAATCTGACAGAATAATTTATTGAGTTTCGGCAGCTTGGTAAAGAGTCTCTGATAAATGGAGCAAGTCGCACTGAACTGCTATCAAAAAATGAGAAGGGGGTCACACCAATTGAAAATAAATACTGTATATGGAGAAAATCAGAACTACAGTCTTCATTTTCATGAAAAAGGCAGATTTTCAAGTTGAGTTGTCTCTCGATCCAGTGATTTAAATTGCGACAACTGCATAAAACTAGTTCAAAAAGCAATTTTGAAAGCATGTTTTTTGCTGTGAATTCATTCATTAACTGAATTCAGTGAAAATGGCAGATGTTGGCAAAGACTGGTTGTGCGTACAGTACGAGGAAGTAAGCGTCTCTGTTTGCATTCTACGTGTTGCCATGTGCACACAAAGTGAATATTTGGGTCGGCGTGTTTCAGAGGAAAATTTAACCTCAACTCATTAAAGTGAAAAAGTTTAGTTGAGAACATCAAAGCATCTTGATCTCCAAAAACAAGCTAATATCAAATGAATCTTAAATGCAAGACGCCTGTTTAAAAGCATTAAAAGGCACTTTAAACATGTTAAAAGGTTCAGTTTTCTCAACTCAAATCAAATAATTTTATTGGGAGCAGCTTTTTATCAATGTGATGTCTTCTGCATCGTGTAACACTTTTCTTTAATATTAAACATGGAAAATGCCCTACTAAAATAAAATACAAAATTAAATCATGTGAACGATTTATTGCACATTATCTGCAATTTAACTGCTTCTGCAGAGTTTACTGCATGCTATCCAAAGAAATACACTGATGTTGCTTCAGTTCCTTCAAAACTTGAATCTTTTTGAAGTGTGCTTCACGACACTTGATCTATATTTGTTTCCTTATTCTTATATTCATACCCATCTGCTCACAATTGACTCTTTATTAAAAGTAGCCAATTAGTAGCTAAAAAAATATATCAACTTATGAGTAAGAAGTCAGCAGCATGGATAAAGTGTCAAATGTCTAATTAAAGTGTCATTATGATGATTTGTCTGGTTAGGGGGTCTTACAGCTTCAGGGTATAAGCTGTTAGTCTAGTGGTTCTACACTTAATGCTCCACAATCTACTGCCTGGGGGACCTCAGAAAAGTCCCCAGAAAAAGCCCCAGCTCTGTTGTGGATTAGCTTTTTTATAATCTTCTGTCCTAATTATGCATACACAAATAAAACATACATGCTCTTCCTACTTCATGTCTCAAAGAAGACTAACTAGAATTACATCATGACATATGGTTATACATAAAGGATAGGGTTACAGGCTTCCCTGGTTCTGAAAAAAAGAGAAAAGATGCACTTTAAACATACAAAGGCATGTCTTCTCTTTAGTTTCTTCATTTCTTCTGGTCCAACTTGGTATCTTCAAATGTCTCCTCTCATTGGCTGAAAATGACAACTTCCAAAATGTACAGCTTCATTCCTTCCAGGCTGGCTACAGCTGTGTAAGAGGATCTGATAAGATGTCCAGTTAACACAGGTTGGCCTCCATAATAACACACTGGGCCCATCTTGAAGTGGGGTCTGCTAGTTTGTTTGTTTGTTTGTTTGTTATTTGGGCACATTTTAGCAAATCCATTAGAACACAATAGTTTTCACAGAAAATGCCATCCATTTCTCTAGTGTACATAGTGGTTTCTCTATACTCCTTAGTTTTTGTGCATTTAGTAAGTTGTTCTCCAGGTTATTATTTTTAGATAAAAGTGTTTCCAAAGCTTGTCTGTCCGGACGTGCAGCTTTCAGATTGTTTACAACAGTGGATAAAAAAAGGTCCTCTTAGGCTTGAATTTAAACTTATAAAGCAGAAATCAATGGGCCGACTAAATAAAAAGCTGCCAGTGCTTTGCCTGGTTAATATTTAAATAGGCCGTGTTCACGAGTTTTCTGGCTGACGGTGGTTCTGTTTTTCCAGACTCCAGTTTCTGTAGACATCAGATGTGTGTGCACATTTTTGTTTTCTTTCATCCAAATTTTGCTCAAATCTCAGCTATTAAAGAAGATTCCACGAAGGAATGCTTTTCGCCCATTGCCTTCCATGTCAGTGTTTAAACAGAGCTCAGAATATGTGTTGGGGATCAGTCTTAGATACTACCACATCAAGTTTAAATCAGTTTCTATTTAATCATGTTTAGATGAACACCCACTTCCTGCATTTTTTAACAAAGTTTGTCCATTGGTTAATGAGATATGTCACTCAGACAAACACATCCACTCAGAAATAAACATCATCATCCATCTTTCTCTTTCAGTACCAGGTGATAATCATTTCAAATAAAACATAAAAATGACATTTTAACATTCACCCCTGCAGGTAGTGTGCTGTCGGATGTTCTGGTAGTTTCTAAGAGTCGTGTGAGTTTGTGGTGACGGACAGATGTCTCATTTGTGGACTGACAAAAGGTCCGGCACATTTTTTAACAACACTGATCTTACAACAGGCCATTTTTTCATGAACCCATCTCAGCTGCAGAATCTCAGAGGACACAGAAAGAATGAGATCAGTCAAGCAATCCCCAAAAAGATGAACTCTGTTGCAGATATTTTAATATTTGGCATTCACATAAAAACTCAGCGGCAGATGACATTCGGCTCTAATCTTGCTGCTGCAGCGCAGGATTCGTGGATTGCTAAATCAAAGAATGTCTGAGCTGAAACCAGGCTCAAAATGTCATGTTCCTGCAATGGATACATAATAAAGGGGATTCACTGTTCTTTCAGGCGTTCCTATAGATAACTTTCTGAGATCAGAAAAGGGTTCTACCACGATTACTTTGTGGTTTCAAATGCCAACATCAAAGACAAAAATAACTGTCCGGTTCAGTGGTTGTTAATTGTTGACTTGAAAACTAAAGTTTAAAAAGATATTTTGTTGAAACTTTGTGAGTAAAAAAAAAAAACCACATTCCATCTTTTTAGGAAATAGGACTTTAGGATACGTGCTATTTCAACAGTTCATAAATCAAAACGTTCTGCTCATTCAGGACATTCCTGCTATGATTGTTGGTATTGGTGAAACTTTAGCTTTTAAAGATTTAGCTTTTCCTGCCATGTTTGTCTGCTTGAAAAATGAATGGAGCTCTCCACACCTTTCAAAACAGAACCTTTTACTGCTCATTTCTGCTTTTGTTCTGGTCCAGCTTTTTTCAGCTCCTTTTGGCTCATTTCAGCTTGTATTCACCTTTTCAGCCATTTTACTGCTGGTTTTTTTGTACTAAATTTTGCCTGTTGGGGGTCTTTCTAAAAAAAAGGTAACTTATTAATATGGGTGCACCGATTGCAGTTTTTTGGGCAATCACAGATTTCTACAAAGTCTGACTTGCCGATCCGATTTGGTCCGATACCGATTTTGTGTTATAATCAATGTTGTTAGATGTTGTAAGGTCACAATGCCCCTTCAAATTTCAATCTTATTTTGTTGAAAAACAGACCCTTGAACAATATTCTACAATACAAACTTGTTTTAACTGGTCACAAGGTAGTGCTCTGAAATATAAATGAAGTTTAGACAATTGTTAAATTTTCAAAAAATCTGTTTCTCATGCAAGCATTGGCCGATTTCCGATTTCCCAAAATTAAGGAAATTGGGGCCGATAAATCGGCCGGCCTATATATCGGTGCATCCCTACTTATTATTTTACTTTATGACTCTTTCTACTAGTTACATATTTTATATTATTAATATAAATATATATATATAATAATAATCATATAAATATATGAATAAAAATTATAACATTATTAATAATAATAACAACAATAATAATAATAATATAACGTAACAATAAGTTATTATTTTTATTCTATGTATATTATTATTTTTATATTATGTATATTATTATTTATAGTATATTTTTATATTATTTATATTATTATTATTCATTTTATGTATATTATTTATAGTAGTAGTAGTGTTAATAGTTGTTGTAGTAGTAGTAGTGTTAGTAGTAGTAGTAGTAATAGTAGTTGTAGTAGTAGTATATAGTGTAATAGTAGTTGTAGTGTAATAGTAGTTGTAGTAGTAGTAGTGGTAGTAGTAGTGTTAGTAGTAGTAGTAATAGTAGTTGTAGTAGTAGTAATAGTAGTAGTTGTAGGGTAATAGTAGTTGTAGTAGTAGTACAGGTAATAGTAGTAGTAGTAATGGTAGTGGTGGTAATAGTAATATTAATTTATTTTTGCCTTTTCAGCTTCTTTATTGCTCATTTTAGCTTTTTTCAGCTCTTTGCACTCTTTTGCCATTTCCACATTTTTTGATAATCTTTTCAGCTTCTGCCTATTTTAGCTTATCTCTCATTTACATTTCTGCTCTATTCAGCCTTTTTTAGACATTTCGTTTTTTTTTTTCTGATTTCAACAAATGTCAGCTGTTCAAATTCAAATCACAGTAACAGTTTAGCATTGAAAGCTTTTCAGCCTGGTTGTGATTTCTTCCGAGCTTTTAGCAATAAGAATACACCGTGCATTTTCACAGGAAATACAATAGTTGCCGTTATAAATTCCTTAGTAGGAAACTGATTGTAGTGAAAGTCTTGCATTACAAGTAATACAACATCTCCTTCCAAGCAGCACTGTGTGGTTAAAAAAACAACACCCATGGTTCAGGTCTCATAGTCCAACTGAGCTTTGAGACCTTCAGCTGGTTTTACTTCGCTCTGGGCTTCTGATTTGTGATCAATAAACAATCAGGGAACTCGTCTCCACGCTTTGACCATCAGAAGTGTTTACAAAGCAAGCAATCACTTTTTTGCAAATCACTGCCTTATTTGCCTTCATGCAACCTTACCTTCACCCACATCAAGCTGTGAGGTTGCCGGGGTGATATCCTGCTGCAGATGCAGTAATTGACCTTAAAACTCATTATGCATTTTTATTGGGTAAAGGAGGCTTCATTGCATTGATTATCACTCTTTTGCACATACTGCTGCCATGCAACCTTGCTTTTCTTTAAAGATACAAGGGAAATTATAAAGCTAAACAGATGATGAATAACTGCAAAATGAAAGTAGCAAATTCTTTGAATGAATGCTAGTCACCCACAAACTTTCACCCCAGAGCTTTAGACTAAGCTCATTTTATGTTGAGAAATAAAGGATTTGTAGCCGTTTAGTCCAAATCTTTAGGAAAAACATTACAGAGTATGTGGGGAATAACTCTCAGCTACTACCACACCAACTTGTAGCTCGTTGGCTGTCTCATTGAAATTGTCTGGATTTGTCATTTGTGTTTTGTAAGTTTAATTTGCTGTGGCAGTCATCTTAAATTGATTTAATACCAAAGCAAGATGTAAACTCTTAGCATTTCTTAATGTTTTCAAAGTAGTTCCAGTGGTTCATGAGATATTATGTTAACAGGATTCACCCTAAATAGTTTGGTAAATGTTTAAATAAAAACCTTTTGCAATATATTATCGCTCATAGTACAGACAGACAGACACAGACAGCAGCAAATGTTGAGCACTGATTCACCATCAGGTTAAGAATTGTTGATAAGTCGTAATGTTTATCCATGACTATAAAAAGATTCAAACAACCACGTATTTCTTAAATTATAGACATTTTAATTATATATTTATTTATTTATTTATTTATTTTTTATTTCACCTCATCCTCTGATGAGTTAAGGTAAATAGATAAGACAAAGCAGCATTCCTGGAGCTCATAAATACATATTTTATTTTTATTTCTTGTTATTGTCACAACTTCAATTTTTAGTTTAGATCATTAATTGCTTCCTTGAGCCAGTGCTGTGATTTCCATCCCAAAATCTACCGGTAGTCTTTTTTTTTTTTTTTTTTTTTTTTTTACCAAAATTGCTCTTAGACAAATATCAAACAAATTGCATTTACTTTACCTTTTATGGGCAACCTCTGAATGCAAAATGACATTTATATTTTTGTCCATGTTTGTGTGCATGAGTTTGTTTTTCCTAATCTTCAGCTAAATATCTCAGGAACCAGTGAACAAATATGAATGAAGCTCTCAGAAAATAATCAGTGGATGCACATCTGACACTTACTTTTGGAGTCAACCCAATTCTCTCAATTCATCCCAGAGTCAGTCAAATAAACAGATATCGAGCAGCCATTTGATGTAGTGGTAGCTAATAGCTATCCCAAACATACTTGAGCTTCAGCACGGCCTCACACACCTTGGATTGTGCAGAACATTAATCACAAGGCTTGACCAAAAGGGCTACATCTCTTCTCTGTCTCAGTTTTAAATTATTTTTAATAAAAAAATTGTCTTAAAAAAGCAGCAGTTGATTTGCATTCATTTAAGTAATGCTAGATCTATAATTTATTTATGAACTTAGCCAGCTACAGTGCAAAAAAAAAAAATTCCAATTGAAAAAACTATAGCAACTTTGAATTGTATTTACTTGTGAACATGCAAAACCACTATCTACCCCTAACTCAGTTGAATTGTGCCAGATGCTTTCAACACACAGTATTATTTTGCAGCCGCCTCCTGCTGTTTGTGAGTTTGGAGCTTCACTGTAAACAGCCTCGCTGCACAAATTACAACATTATTCATCACTGCTGTTTTCCTCAAGTCAATAAGCTTTTTGCATCTACTTTCATCTCACTTCTTTTCCTTCACACAGGATGCCAGCCAGCGTCACCCTCGACAGTACTTGTGATACGACTTCATTTATATTTTCTTACACGTATGATTTGATCTCAGAGAGAAAGACTAGGAACTTTTGTGAAAACATATTGCATTGTCTATAAGTAATAGTGCACCAGGTACAACATGTTGTGTTATACAGGTAGTCCTCAACTTACGAACGGGTTCCGTACCTACAAACCGTTCTTAACTCGATTTTGATGTAAGTCGAA
>JARVGQ010000759.1:8259245-8271987 GCA_031762355.1 Hypsolebias martinsi | reverse complement strand
TAATCATGTCCTGAGAGTGCACGCTGTAGCTGCACTCACACAGAGACATGTAGGAGGAGATGTATGAAGGCAGCAGACCGAGAAGTGATTTAAAGATGAAAATGTTCCAGTGGGAGAGACTGCGTGAAGCTAATGATGTCCAGTTAACCAGTGAATGCAGTGGCGGGTACGACAACAAGCATAACTGAAGCATAACTGTTCACTGTGGGTTTGAAGGGAGAGACAACATTTAAACAAAATGATTGTGGAGAGTTCTTTAAACTGAATCCGATGTCTGTTGCTGAAGTTCTAGTTGCTTCTGTGACTGACAGCGACCTGCTGCCCCTTTGCTCCCACCCTGCCCTGAACATCCCTGCCAGGTGTTGCGTGACGTCCCTCTGGTTGATGTTGCTGCTACTGGTGCTGCTTGACGAGCGTGTTAGCACTGATCACAACCAATTCCAGGATGTTGGAAAAATCAACCACTTGACTTTTGATCAGGGAACAAACATGATGGTACTACTGTTCTATTATTACATGATTGTCAAAGGACAACAATGTTTTTTCTTGTCTGTCTGTGTTCATTCATCTGTCTTTTATCAAAAAAATCTCAAGATTTTTAGAACCAATATCAATGAAATGTACACTTATTGGATGGACATCTAACAGATTCATTATGGAAATCGTCATTCAAGATGGCTGCCATAGCCAGCTGACCTTTAAAAAAATAAATGCTAAACCTCAGTAAATTATACAGAAAATGAGCTATAGAGTTTTATGCCGAAGTAGCTGAAAGTCATGCCCAAGACATATGCTAACAGATTTTACAATATGTTTATATAAAATGCTGCCAATTCTGCCTGTCTGTTAACAAAATAATGTACTGTATATTAAAAATCAGTGGAAGGTAGTTTGTGGCTCCTCGGACTGAAGAAGTCCTTTGGATGAAGGACAAAGCAAAAGAAAGAAACTGTCCAGATGACCTGACTAAACATTAGTGGAATGATATGAGAACACTTTCAGGAAATAATCATTACCATACCACTTTATTTATAAAACACTTAAAAATAGCATCAAGGCCAACCATAGGACTGTACAGCAAAATAAAACAAAGGACAGAATAAAATACATAAAATCCACAAAGGTAAAGTTAAAAAACTAAATAACTAAACTAATTAATACACAGTAACGTTAAAACCAACTCACACTGGATCGAAGTACCAGTACAACTGATTTACTTTTGAAGCCCAACATTTATGATAGCTGCCTCTTTAACTAACCTTAGAAAAGACAAAAATGGCCACAACTCAAAAACAGTCAATTTTACAGATATTGTGTTAAGCTTAGATGTAGCATTAGCTGGAGTCATTCCTAACACTCACTCAGAGCATTACATCTCACAGATTTATAACCCCATTTTTAAAGTTTGACCAAAATGGCTACAACTAAAGTTGATCTTAGTCTACATCTCCGACATGAGGGGTGACGTGTAATCCTTCAAAGGATGCCAGCTATTTAATAATGCCTCTTTTCCATTAGTACCGTTAGTACTGGTACAGCAGGGTTCAACTTGGCTCAGCATGGTATGAGTTGTGGTTCCAGTATACATTTAGTAATGGTTCTAGTGGGTGGGTTCAGCTAGGAGCACGCAGGAGTGTGTGAGGCCAGGGCCCAGACCCCGGGCTCACATGCTCCTGCGGGTTGTCAGCACGGATTATCCTCCGTGGTGACTGGCAGAGCTCGGAGCCAGGGAGATGACTCTCTGCCCAGCCTTTGGTGGATCCAGTGGAGAGGACCTGGGGTGACCAGCGGTGCTCCATCTAGCTCGCTCTGAATTTTGTCGTTGGCCGCCAAGCACAAAAAAATGCCTGAACTTCAGCATTAGACCACGGTGTTGTTATTTATTTTTATTTTTTTTTTAATCTTAAAAATAGGTCCAGTCGCTTCTCGAGTTCGAGTTATTGCAAATGGCAGCTTGAGTTGTTTTGAACGTTTCTCAAACAACCAGTGACTCCATCCCCTGACCAATTAGTGACCAACAGTGTTCTGACGTCACGTTTTGAGTCCAGTACAGTACGGCTGGAACCCCAGAGAAAAAGGATCCAGTTCCATGAATAATTGCTAGCGGAAAAGCCTTGGAACCACGCCGAGTCGAACCATGCTGTACCGTTACTAATGGAAAAGGGGCTTGATATGTTGGTGACTCTGCTTTGCCTTTTTCCCTGACGTTCATGTTAGCATGCAAGGTGGGCTGATAAGCATTCTTTCATTTACCGCCTTGTGAATGTTGCAGTATCATGAATTTTCAGCTCTATTTTGAATTACTAGTTGCTCCATAGCAGCAGTTCTGTTTAGTTTTGCAAAGTTTCAGAGAACCTCGTCTTCTTTGCCTGAGAGGCAGTGAGTGGCCAGTTTTCAGGGAAGTGAAGATGCTGTTCTGTTATTCTTTCATTCCCTGTGAAATGCTCCACCTAATTTAGCATCACACTTTCTTCTGGGATGACTGTACGCTGTGTCTCTCTTTTTTTATTTTTTTTTTATAAAAAAAGCTTTCCCAGAGCACGACGTTCACATCACAGCCAGCCAAAATCAGATGCTGAAGTTATCAGGCTTATTCCTCCATGCACAGAATCAAATTTGCACTGGAGCTTGGTGAACAACAACTGCTCATCTATTGTGATGTTGCTCTGGAGTTTGAGACAAGCAACACGTTTCAAGATAAATTTGTTACCAGAGAGAACTTGTCTATCTGCAGCCTTGTGTCTTCTTAGTATCAAAGTCGAGGTTTCTTATTAACTCTTTGGAACAATTTCTGACCGTCATCTCCTTGGAAAACTGAATGCCCCATTTTTCAGTCTGCGGGCTGTCCATGTTCATGTTTTATTGCACCCTGGTCTCTGCAGATATACAGCAGAGCTATGAAGGCTTTCAGCTCAGCCACAGTCACATTCCAAAAGCTGTCACCTTGGTGACGATGTGTCTCAACCAAAGTGTTTGCAGCTGCTGAGCTTAAGTTTAGTATGGTAGTAGCTGAGAGTCATTCACAACACTTACTTTAAGCACTTCTCAACATAAGATTACCCTAGTCTTAAACACTGACATAGGTGGCAGGCTATATGCGTTCTTTCAAGAACTCTAAAGTTTTTTATGCATGTAGAGATATCAGTGATTTGGTGCCATCCATCTTTCAGTCTTTCCTCTTGTTCCGAAGTCGAGTTGTGGGGGCAGCAGCTTGAGCAGGGAGGCCCAGACATCTCTTTCCACAGCCACCTCTTCCAGCTCCTCTAGGATGATTCCAAGGTGTTCCCAGACCAACCAGAGCATGTCCTGGGTCTTCCTCGGGGTCTCCTCCCAGTCCGACATGCCCAAACCACCTCAACTGGCTCCTCTCAATTTGGAGGAGCCGCGCTTCTACTCAGAGTCTCTCCTGGATAAATGAACGTCTTACCCCATTTCTAAGGGAGAGTCCAGATTGGTCACTACACAGCGTTCGTGGTCATAGGTGAAGGTAGAAACACAGACCAACCACTAAAGAGCGAGCTTTGCCTTACAGCTCAGTGTTGTATCTCAGGGAGCCCAGATGATACGAAACCAGAATGAGACAAGACTCCACACTTGAAGTAATAAAGAGCATTTATTATTTATAGTGAAAGTGTAACAGTTTCTGCCTGGGAGATTCCCCTGGAACCCTGAATAGCAAGGAAATGGATCTGGCAGGTAGTAGTTTGAATTATGAAGAATTATGATAGACGTATTTTCTTACAGTTCTGGAGGTGAGTATCGTCTTGAGATAATAATCCAAATGGTTCCAAGATGCCTGTGATGGACTTGCAACCTGTCCAGGGTGTACCCCGTCCCTCGCACAGTGATTGCTGGACATGGGCACCGGCGAACCCAATGACCCAAAATTATAGTGAAGCGGGTAAAAGATAATGGATGGATGGATGGTTCCAAGATGATGACCAGATTGAAGCAGGCAGATGGTTGAAGAATAAAGAGCACTAGGAGACACTGGAATCCAAAAACAGCCAGGACATTGAGAAGCTCGAGGGACACGGGTAAGCTGCTGTAAGTTGATGATTAGCAGCCATCTGGGATATAGAGCTGCAGAAGGCTGAACTCTCACACTTAGATCCCTCTTCACCACAATGGACCAGCACAGAGTCCACAATACTGCAGATGCATTTGGTGCAATGCATGAAAAGTGATTATTTATTTACTGCATATTATTCTTAACTTTACATTAAATATCGTCTTTCATATTTTAGATCTCAAATGTAACAAAAATTTAAACCCGTTATTCATTTTATTTAGATTTTCCAAATTATTTTTTTTAACCTTTCAAGCTCTCCAGTAAAAATAATACAAAAAAAATTTAAACTCCACCAGGATGGTTAATGTGGATATCCAGAGAGCAGACTGGTTCTGATTTGTTCCCGTTTTCTTTTCTTGCCACAGATTTTAAGAGCATTCATCGCTGCTCCCTGGGATCTCCTTTTATTTCCGTGTTTGCGTTCATGAGCAGTTTTCATATTTTTGTGTTCTGTCAGCATGACTGTGTTGGGTTTACAGACTCTACATTACATATTTGTCATGGCGTCTCTTCAATATTCATGAAAAGTAAATAAATACAAAAATAAATAAAAAACTGCACGAGACTCCCACACTTACACTTTTACAAGAAAATTTTCTATCGACACAAATAAAATTTGCATTCAAATATAAAAAATAAAAATAAAAAACTAGAGTGGTAACAATATCTTTGCATAAATTAGCTGCAACACTGCAACTTTCTTTGACTTGCAGTTAAAGAGGACTCAGTCTTGTTTTCAACTGCAAGATTTAATTAATTCTGACAAATTACCAGACTTTCACAATGAAAAAAAAAAACAAAACAACACCAAAACAGTAATAAGTTCTTTCCTTCCAGACTTGCTGTTCTTGGCAGGGTTTTTAAGCACGCTGGCTTCACCACACATTGCAGATCTCTCTCCATCTCCTCACAAACGAGGAAAGATTCTGCAGAGATGTGAGAATAAGCCCAGACTTCCCAATGAGTATTCCACTCACAGCTCCTTGACCTTGAGGTGAGCTTATCCCTGGCCGGTGTGCAGAGCCGAATGAATTATAATATCCACCTATAGGTCTGAGCCTAGCCTCTGCCCCGGACCACTCAACACCGGGCCTTGCACAGCTTCGCTCTCTGAAACTCTGCCTGAAACCATCAGAAGCTTTTTACCAGCACCCAGCGAGCGATGAAGTCCTGACCAGCCAGGACTTTTGGTTCCAGAATATAAAACAAGAATTGAAAATGAGCCGAGAGTAATATTTCTGTCTTTTTTTTTCTTTCTTTCTGCACATAAATTATTAAGTCAACCTTCATGAAGAGCTGCACGCGTTCAGTTTAATTAGGATTATTTGGTTATGCGTTTTTGTCAAATTCTAAATTTAGGCTGACAGATTGTGCACACTTGGTGGTAAAGGTGAAATACTGAATTGCATTTTAAATCAAATTTGATCTGAATCCTGTACTGTATTAAAATGAAAAACAAGTAAATTCATCTTTCTCCTGTGCCTTTAGAGCGGTAACCAGTGCTACTGCAGTTTCTTATTAAAACAGCTGCTATTTTGAGGGGTTTGTCCTGGTTGGTGCAGCGTGTGAGTGGGCACCCACAGGTAGAATTATTAGGATTAAAATGGATGCTGTTGCTTCGTTTCTGTTGCACCGAGAATTTTAAGCTGTTTTCCACATCTTATTAAGAATGCTGAGAAGGTGGAAGTTTTATTTTCCAATCTTACCCTGACTTGGTGATAACACCGAGGTTGTTTACATTTTTTTTTTTTTTTTTTTGTATTTCCTGTTTGTATTGAATTATGTGTCACTGCTGTGGAGCTGAAAATGTAACAGTGTGTGTTTCTGGAGGTGGAATTTGCCACAAAATAAACTAATACTGAGCAAAGTACTATGTAAAGATTCCCTGAAATCTTTGCTTGGTGTTGAAAGAGTTTTACAATTTTACCAGATTTTATTACATTTTCTTACTTGTGGAATGAGGAATTACGGTATTTCGGTGATCAGAATGAAAGGTGATACAAGTACAGTCCATTTACCATATTAGTAACTACCATGAAAAATTTTCATAAGTTTATCCATTCAAAAATCTATCTTCATCTACTGCTCCAAAGTTGAGTCACGTTAGCAGGTCCAACAGGGACACGAGGACACGCCTTTTCCCAGCATCACTCTTACCAGCTCCTGAAGATGTTGACGCATCCTCAGGTCAGATGGGTTCAACTAGTTTCTGGTTCACACCAAGGCCTCCTAGCAGGATGTGCCTAAAATGTCTCCAAGAGGAGGCAAACAGAGGGCATCTTAGTCAAACGCCCAAACTTCCAAACTTGACTTCTTTTGATGAAGAGGAGCAAAAGCTCATCCTAGATCACCAGGTCTTTGACCCTCCTTAAAGCCCATATGCCATTTAGCTAAAACTGCTGTAGACAAGTTGCAAACAGCATTCACGTCAAAACATTTGAGGTAGGTCTCTATTCTCTTGCATGAGTGACAGTCTCATGGTCTTGTTGCTTGGATTTTGAGGGTATGCAACAAAATTTTGCAACAAATTTCTCTCAAAAATGCACAGAATTACTCTTTAGCATCTCAATTTTGCAAGGGTCTCTCCACCTCATCTCAAGAGCACTGCAGCTATATGTAAACGCCTGCACAAGACTTCTCTCATGACAAACATTTCCAAGGATGCACCGTTAAATGTCCACGTCTAGAAACTGTGACTACAATAAAAATTGTTAATAAAAGGTTTGTTGAAATCAGTCCATCTTCATTTCAGAAATGTCTTCCAGCAGATTAAATCACAAATTAGGAGGGGGGGGGGTGTCTTCCAAGATGGGTGCAACATGGCCTGAGGTGGTATGATGAATGTGACAAAATGTGTACATTTTGCAAGCTGTGCACACAAAAAATCCAAACTTTAAATTAAACGTATTTTCAAAATGTGGCTGCAAACACTCAAATTCAGTAAGAATGAATTTAAAGATTTGTCTATTTTTAGGCAATTCTGAGTTGCCAACTAGTCTCCAACAGTCACAGCCCAGTGAGATACACCCTTCAGGTTGAAGCCAGCCAGTGTAGGAACTGATTTCAGCCGAGTGCATCCAGGATCTTGTTCTTTCATTCATGAAGTCCATAGCGGAGATGAACAAGTAATTGAAGAGCTTTGTCTTTTGGCTCAACTCCTTCACATTACAAATCAGTCCGGCTTTCTCCTAACTCCTGAGGAAGATCATCCAATCACGTCATCTATCTCTTCATCATAACAGGAAACCACCTCCACATGAATTAGGGAATCAATTTGCCCAAAGCATGATATCATGGAGGAGCTAAAGCTCATCCCCTTCAGACCCCAACCACTTAAATGAGAGCTGAAGGTCTTGAGCTTTTTTAAAGGGAAGTAGAAGGTGTGCTTCAACTATCTGGGCATCACCCTGCTTAGCCATCAAGGAAATATCAACCGAGACTAAAAGCCACCTGCTCCTTTCTAACAGTGAGCAAGACTCCATTCTTGCATTCTTGAGGATAATGTGAACATCTTCAGCTTTCTCCACTTCATGTTTTGGATGTTGCATTAGAACAAAGCTTCTGCTTAGTGTCTGAACAACGGACTTGCTCCAACAGTCTCCACAACTCAAATACAGTTGCTTGATCAATTATGGACACACAGCAGCATCTTAGCACAGAGTGTTCTCCCTTTTTTTCCACGTATTGTCAAAACTGCTGCAGTTTGGGCGGACTGATTTCTTCTAATAACCACTTTGCGAGATACTTTTTAACTCTTGTTTAAACCATTTGCTGTTTCTGTCAGCTTTGGCCTTTTTGTGACCTTTTCTAACTGTGTTCTTAAAAGTGTTCTGAATATGAATTACAGTTTTTATGCTTACAAAATAGCAAAACCAGATAGAGACTGGGGAGTGGGGGGGTGGTGTATGATAAAGAGAACAAGAAATGGATGAATTGTGATGGGTACAACGGTTTAAATTATGCCGTAGTGAGCAATCATGGCTACTATTATGCAATCTCTATCTCCTCCTCCTCTTTTTCTCTATCTGTCTCTGTCTCTCCTCTCTGTCCATCTGTCTTGCCTGCTTGCCTTGCTGTCTGTTCTCATGTAACCCTCCTTGTACCCTAATACACACACACACACACTCACATCCCGACCTTATCTTCATTCCCAGACAAGGCTCCCTGTTTGGGCTGTCATTATAACCACTTTGAATCACCAGGCTTAGTGGCGAACGAGGAGACACGCTGTGCCCAATCACACGACTCTTTCTTCCATTCCAATAGATGCATGTCATATTCCACTCTGAGAAAGGTAATATGTACTGTAGGATTCAGCTTCAAAAGTCCTGGAGTGGCTGAACAGATCTTAAAGTCTTCCCTTAAGATAAATGCTCCCAGACATGCCTGGTGTTCAAGTTACGCAGTCCAGAGCAAGAGGCAAGCTGAAAGGCTTTCTCTGCTCAAATGACAATCAGAGGACTCTTTTTCTTGTAAAGTACTTCCAAGGCCCTGACTTTTTTAAAGGAAACTTGTAGTTATTAACATGCAGACATGTTTCAAAGCTCAACAACCTGCAGTCAGTTAAAAGAAGCCATGTGAAATCCATTAAAATTACATTAACTTGTTAAGGGGGAAAGGCTGAGAAAGAAAACCTAAACTTTCTAAGATTATTCAACATACCGGCATTGAGAACTCGATTCAAGTTTTCTGACAGCTGAAATAGCTTCACAAGGAAAGTTTGGCTCAAACCAGTCATCAGACCTTGGATTCAGGAGGAGCAGTGTGGTGTGCCTCAGGGTCGTGAATCTTGAACCAGGACTTTATCCTCGCTAGTGGTTGAACGAGTACATAATTTTTAAACTCGACAATAACATAAAATACTCGAGTAGAACTCGAGTAGCCGATGACGTTATAGGCTCTTAAGATGCAAACTAAATAAATAAATAAAAATGCATAAAAATGTCATTATTTAAAAGAAAAGAGAAAAAAAAGACCAACAAAACATTGGGAGCATTTACTTTGCTCCTATTATTTGACATACTGCAGATAAGTCACAGGAAAAGCAAAACTATTAAGTTATTATTATTATTATTATTAAGCTGCCACAGTGAAATGAACGTGCTTCACCGGCACATCAAAAACGAAACTTAAAAAGTGGGACGTTGACCACACTCACCACCGCCTGCAGTGCTGTGCAATTAGGTTTACTTTTAGGGATTATTGTGTTTATAGGTTTTTAATAGGTTTAGAGATGAATATGTGTTGCTTTTTGTTTGTGACACAAGGTTAGAGGAGGCAGGTTCTCTGGTTCGGTCGATTGGACCCCGTGTTACATGTGACCTGCAACAGTTTATGCAACACCGCCCCCTACTGTCACAATCTACGGTGGTCACAGAAACGAGTCAACAGGAAGATGATTCAATGAGCAGAGCATTCTATAAAATTATAAACTGTTTCATCCAGTTAGGTTTTGAAAAAATAATAAAACAACTAGAGATCGATGTATTTTTACCTTTTTGACAAGACTGGGCCTGCTCCACCACACCATCCGTCCGCACAGAGGAATCCAGTTTGTTTGTAGCATCTACTAACTAGCCCGCGCTCGGTGAGATCACGTGACATGTGACGTAATGACGTCACTGCGACGTGATGACGTCACTACGAGTACTCGAGGTGGACAAAAAACCCTCGATAGAAGTCAAAGGACTCGATCTGTCGATTACTCGGGTACTCTGTTAAAGCACAAGTTGTGAGTACAATTTAGTTAGACATCTTTTTCTATACCATGAAGAATTTTATCTGGGAGTTTTATAACCTTTCACCAGACTGTTTGCAGTGACGTAACCCCTGTGTGAACTCAACTTTCAAACTCTTTCACCATAGGGAGATGAAAAACATTAACTCTTTAAGGCCTTTTAAATCAAATTTGCATGCATCAAACTCCGGAGTAAATCCTTGTCATCAGCACTACGCAATGTTTTTCGAGTACCGCAGATTTTTTAGACATTTTAAGAAACACGATTCTGAGAAAAATCAGCGTTTACCTTCAGCAGTTCAAACGCAAAAACAGAGCGCAGCAGCTCCCCGCACAGAGTATAAACAAACACAGTGGCTCAGCGACAGCCCCTCCTCTGCTTGATCAGAACAGAGGAAAAAGTGAAACTGTTCTGCTCAACTCAGTCCAAAATTAATTAGCATGTTAAAACATTTATGTGTCTTTCTGTGGGTGAATTAAACATTCTGGCCCCATGTTGGGCGCCAAATGAAATATGTAGGCATACATGTATGGCAGGGGTGTCAGACTCCAGGCCTCGAGGGCTGGAGTCCTGCAGCTTTTAGATGCGTCTCTGATGCCACACAGCTGAATCATATGACTGAAATCGCTTCTCAGTGCAGTCCTGCTAATGACCTCCTTATTTGATTCAGCTGTGTGGCATCAGAGACACATCTAAAAGTTACAGGACTCCGGCCCACGAGGCCTGGACTTTGACACCTGTGATGTGTAGGATATTGGACTTCTGGTCTGGACACCCTTTATTAATAGGTATTCACGCTCACTTAACCTGGACCAACCGCACCTCAACATATATACACGTGAATTATTCTAGCAAACTTAATTCATATATGAGCATGAACTTTCTTGTTAATTCATATCCCTTGAAGAAAGACCAAGAAAGAATCTGGTAATTTAAATACAGTTCTGTAACATTTATTGTCTGTTTGAATAATAAAAATATGAAACTAATGGCAAAATTGGAATATAAATTAACAACCAATAGTTATTTTAGAAAGTGAATTATGTAAATCTGAAGACTTTGAGAAGGAGTTTTAGATTCAGTTTGGACTAAGGTTCTTAGCTCTTAATGTTAAATTTTAAGTTTAACTCAGGTTCATGAATTAAATTATCTAAATAAACTCAATTAGCACTGTGTCTCTCATCAGAAGAAAGTTGTTCGGAACTACCAGAATATGCATCCATTTTTCTCATTACCACAGCGGATATGATGACTTTGCTGGAGTTCCATGTAGAAGTCAGGGTTGTTCTCCCCAGGGCCTTGTAGGGATGAGCTGGCCGGCATCCTCAGGGTGTTTGAGAAGTTAGAATGTCCACCATCTCTCAGCTGGACACTTCTTCTATCACATGGCAGTTGTTTCTCAGAGAGTTTCAGCAACTCTCCTCAGCAACAGAAGCCAACTTCTCTGCTCGGCAGCTTTTGCTCAACTGCCCTGGTGTTCCATTTACCTGACACAATAAGACTTGCCTCCTTAACTTTTAATCAATCAGAGGACTTTTACAGTGGGAGTTTCCCGACTGTATAATTTTAATGTAATTAAACCTCCCTCAAAGTCTCAGAAGGTAATACAGTGACTTTTGTTAAAGACAGTGACACCATGCTGAGACAAACAAATTGGTTTCCTTGAATCAGAACTTCAATTGGACGTTAATTTCCTTTATTGTCATGGCAACCCATGTCTGTTGATAAGGCAAAGTGAAGCTCTTTGATCAAGATCTTCTTTGGGAGACACAAAATCTCAACTAATCATCATATAGTGAGAACTCAAGATGGTCCGGGGGGTGGGGGTGAGAGGTGGAAAGAAGCTTCCTGTGTGAAAACAGAATGCCAGTTTCTGTCTGCAGATTAGAAGAAAAGGAGGGGGTAGGAAAGACATGATGTTGCTGAGGATAATTGTCTTTGTGGACGGATGGATGGATACTACAAAGGCCATTACAAACTTAAGAAAAGTCTTTTATATTACTGACAGATACAAGGACAGCTGTTCATCAATGGAATTTTGCCGTGTGATTTTGTTGTATCTGCCAATGATGATGTTTGTGCAGCACATTCATAGGGATGAGGCAGTGTTGAGCAGTAAAGGATGACACAGGAGTGGATGTTCACTCCTGTCCTGTCCTGGTCCCACAGAAAAAAATCCTGTCCTGTCCCAATCCTGGTAACATGACTCCTGCTCCTGTCCTGCTCCTGGTCAGAATCACTCCCAATCCTGTACTGCTTCTGTTTGTTTCTCATTATTTATTATTTATTTTTTTAAGGAAATAAACCAGCCACTAGAGAGCACAAGCCAGTGTATTTCTTGTGCCGGTCCCGAGCCCGGGTAAATGGTGAGGGTTGTGTCAGGAATGGCATTCAATGTAAAACTCTTTTGCCAAAACCATAATGCAAGTTCATCAAAGTGAAATCATACCGGATTGGTCGAGGCCCGGGCTAACAACAGCTGCCACCGGTGCTGTTGACAAACTAGGTACCAGCAGAAATTGTGCTACTGTTAGTCGAAGACCCAGAGGAGGGAAACATGTCAGGAGACAGAGGGAGAAGAGGAAAGGGAAGAATGTAAGACTGAGGGTTGCATCTCTAAATGTTGGACAATGACAGACAAAGGTAGAGAGCTGGCTGACATGATACAGAGAAGAAAGGTAGATGTTTTAAGCATCCAAGAGACTAAGTGGAAAGGCAGCAAGGCCTGCAGCATTGAAGCAGGGCTCAAACTGTTTTACCATGGTGTGGAAAAAGAGAAATGGAGTAGGGGTGGTCCTGAAAGAGGAGTTGGCAAATAACGTAGTAGAGGTGAAGAGAGTGTCAGATAGGGTGAGGTGCCTGAAGGTAGAAGTAGAAGGTCTGATGCTAAACATAGTCAGTGGTTATGCTCCACAGGTTGGATGTGATGGGG
>JARVGQ010000759.1:8218349-8234409 GCA_031762355.1 Hypsolebias martinsi | reverse complement strand
CAAGCGCCCGGGCATGTGGCTGTGGTAACTCATGGGTCTGTGGTGTTGTCAGGAAGGGCATCCGGCGTAAAAACCAATTGCCAGAATATTTTAATTATAATAATAATAATTATTATTATTATTATTATTATTATTATTATTATTATCTTTTAAGCCAAACCAAGTGGAGTTACTTTTGTACCCAATTGACAAGTGTCAAAAATGTTATTTTACTGCTCGCCTTCAAGGGCAAATGGGAAGACAAAACTAAATGTTGTAAAATTTCTCTGAGTTGAGAATAACTCTCTCCTTTGACCACTTAATCATTTAACTCAATATTTGCTAAATTAACCAAGTTCTAACTATTTGTATGTTTGCTAAATCTTTGAAAGATACATCGAGTTGAATTGAATCCAAATTTTAATTAGCTGTAGATGAATATTTTATGACTATTTTCTTAATATGTCCTCAAAATCAGTAGTGGCTTATGAGAGTTTGCTAACAGACTCCTCAGTTGAATCTTATGTTAATATTTAGCAAAGATCTTGCATGGTCCTAAATAGCACTTCGATAATTTGATAAGAATCACTCTCATCTACAACCAAACCAACTTTCAGCACATCTGTAAAGTTCAATGATTTTTATTTATTTTGCCATTTTTGTGCTTCCTAAATGTTGGTGGCCGTCCAGAATTTGGTTGGCTCCAAACGTTACTAGATTGTAGAGACACATATAATGATTGTTTCCTAAACGTTTCATTAAAATGTAGTCAATGTTTCATATGTTTTTTTATAAACAGATCAACAGAATTGGCTCCAGTTAGTTAATACCAACATTTTAAACATAGTTCTCGCCCAATCTGATAGCGCTTGGGTTATGTGTTGAGGAGCAGACTCAGACACACAAATCTTTAGCTCAATAATCGATATGGAATTTTACAACACTGAAGGCAAATTACAAACTGCCGCCATCAGTGTAAAAGTTTCCATCTGTTCACCAACTCAGTGGCATCAGCCGTTATCAGCAATTATACTCTCAACTGTACTCTTACATCCTCTCTTGTGGAACCAACTTCCAGTTTCTGTCTGTGAGGCTGACACCTTGTATACTTTCCTTTTTGATAAATCCTATGGTTTGGGTCAGCTTGGGTTTCCTAAGTTATCCCTTAATTATGCTGCTATAGGCTTAGGGGCCGTTTACACGGCACATATTTTGAGTGAATCTGCACCTTTCTCTCTGCGGTTCTGCTGACCATTTACACAACACCACTGGCCCCCCATCTTTGAAACCGGAGGTTTCTGAACCCACCTCTCAGAGTGGAGGTTTTTCGCTGAACTGAATGAACTGGACTCTCCTCTGTTTTCATCCTGGTCCCACGTTGTTCATCTGGCTCGTTCAGGCTGTCACTCCTGTCACTCCTTTGCTTAATGCAGCTTAAAACATTTGAAGGATCGGGGAAAATAAACGAGGGGAATTATAAATATATAATTCATCCAACATGGCATCTCTCTTTGACGTCCTGATAATAGGCAGTGTCTCGCCGGGGTAAACCAGGAAGTGTCTTTTTTTTTCCAGCTTATATAACCCTTTTCCTAAACCTAACCTTACACCTGACCCAGAGGACCAGCTGTAAACTTAACCCCCTTACCCTTGTGCCTAAACCTAACCAAGACCCTCAGCCTAACGCCGGATCTTTTACTCTAAATCTAACCACGTGAAACTATTATGAGCGCTAACAAAGCTAAAAACGGAGCCTATTATCATCGCTACCAAGGCTAACAATGTACCTTTAATCCTACTAGGAGGTACAGGAGGAGCAGTCTGACCGCTACAAATGGGGATGATAATATGTAAATAACGGCCATTTAATGGTTGATAATGTTTGAAGCGGGTGGTACAGCACAATGAAGAATCCCCTCTTCTTTTAACAACAGTTTGTAAAAATTTAGAAGCTGATGAGACCAGCTGCTGAGGGCGTGAAGGAAAATGTACACTTGTCTGATGTCGGATCGACAATCGACCTGCGGTGTCTTTGCTGGACATTTTGCACGACTGGAAAGTGTTTTAAACTTGTCTATGGCTTTCTGAATTGATGGAGCCTTTCTCGATGCGTGTAGAGATATACTACACTACATGTAAGCTGTCCATGCTAGAGGCACTAATGCTCCCCCATAGCATTAGAGAGGCAGGCTTCTGAACTGTGTACTGATAGTAATAATAATTATCTATTTATAAACCCCTTAAAACAACCACAGCTGCAACAAAGTGCTGCACATACGAAATCAAGAAAGATTAAACACATGAAAATAAAACAGTTGTTAAAACATTAAGATCAATAAAAAATAGTGCAGAGCAAATTCAGTCGGTGCTAAAAGTCAGGGAGGAAAAATGTGTTTTTAAAAGAGTTTTAAAAATGGACGATGAAGGGGTCGTCTGATGGGAAGAGTGGGATCGTTCCACAGTCTTGGAGCGGCAACAAAAAAACCTCTGTCCCCTCTGAGCCTCCGTTTGACCTCGGCACCTCCAGGAGCTGCTGATCAGCTGATCTGAGGCACCGAGCAGGAGAATATGGGTGAAGCAGCTCAGAGGATAGAACACCATTTAAACTTTTAAAAACATAAAATAATCTTCAAATGACCTCTAAAATGAACAGGCAGCCAGTGGAGTGAAGCCAGAGTGAGAGACTCTATGTAAATACATAGGACATTGCACATGTGATTTATTTATTTATTTATCTTTTTTACATTTTTCATATTGTGATGTATATGACCACTAAACAATTTTTCTCTTCACCTCAGTCCATTTGAAAAGAGAAGACGGATTGCGGACAAACTGTGTTTAAAGACAATGATTTGTGGAAGGGTTCCTGAAGTGATGATGTCCAGAACAGAACCAGAACTGTTTTTAATGAAGGGGCCACCTCAGGACCCAAAGATAACGGCTATCCAATAAGACTGTCAGCCTTCTCCTCTGAGCTCAGATATTTCTATAAATGTTTAAAAACTTTCCGTGATATGAACTGTAGATGAGGGAATATTCAAAGTTTTTTTCCAATTTGAAGAGCCTTATTCTGAACTTATTCTGCTGCTTTTTGACATGCAAACTTATGAACTTGGGCCCATTTTTGTTTTGTGCAAATCAGCTTCTTTATAATGCACTTTTTATATCCAGTCCACTAACTGGCTTGTTGCACATTAACATAATTTGTTGCGAAATGCCCCTTCAGCTGTTTCTTATTGTTGCCACGTACCCGATTACGCTTACTGTCTTCTGTTGCTTCTGTCTCAATTTTTTTAATGAGTTGCTGCTATAAAATTCAAAATGACTTTTTCAAAAATAAAAGTAAATTCATATAATTTCAATATTATATCTTTACTATTTACTTTATACAATATGGGTTTAACGATTAGCAAATCAATGCAATTGTTTGTCTGTATGACTCAAATTGTTCAGAACTGGGGTTCTACTTTTGTTCTGTAAATGATCTAAATGGACTTACACAATTTGTGAAACAGAACAGCAATTGTTTTCTGTTGCAATTAAACGTACATTTGCAAACACCTCCAACCAGGGCGTGTGTACACACATACACACAGTGCTTTGGGCAGCTGATTGTGAATTCATCACATTAGTTGATAATTTTGCCACATAAAAGATTACTGCTCATTCTTTTTTTTTTTTTTTTTTTCCTGATTGCTCGGGGACAAATATATTGGCATTTGAAATTATGTGCACTAATGCTTTTCAGATAAGATTTTACATTCTAACCTGTAGCTAGATTTGCTTTTAGAGGCCAATTTGAAGCCTCTTCAACACGTAGCTTTGAGTGTTCAAGTCATTAAGTGATAAACAATATGCTCCTCATTTGCTCAGTCAAACCTGACTTTATTTATTACTTCATTTCTGCCTATTAGATAGTACGGTAGATGTTCAGCATATGAATGCACTTAAAGTGTGAACTTCCAGAAAATGGTGCTCTAGAGGAATCGTATGCAGACTTTTTAGCATTGGCTGGTGCTTTAAAATGAGTTTTTAATTACATTTTTAGTGGAACAAAATGGCACATAATGGAAAGTAATGATACATTGTTGCGATGCGAGTCAAATGGGAATGATTTCATCATCTCTGCTTACTTAGAAGAGCGTTCAGTTGTTTCATTTTCTGACTTTACATGTTATTCTGCTTTAAAATGGTTAAAGTTAATTTCTCAGAACAATGTCTCCAAACAGTTGGCTATCATACATAATCCCCTTAAACCTGTTAATGCGTATGGGCTTTACAATATAAAATAAGAAACTAAAACAATTCTTTCATAATGATATGTAACATGTTTTTGTCCCATCTAATTTGCATTGAAGCCTTTTTAATTACCCTGAAATTGATTGCAACAGTAAAGTTATTACTTTTTGTGTACACAAATTCAGAGCCAAAGGAACTCATTCTACTACATGGGGACAAATTATTCATGGAATAATTTATTTTTGGAAGAAGGCTCCATCAAATTATTTTTTATTTTGACCACAGAGAGAATGTTTTACTCTTTGCTAGCTTTACATACTATTGGTATGCTCCAGGGTTTTTTTCTGTTTGTGTCTAACTAGTCGCCTCGAGGCAGATATTAATTAAAAAGATAGCCGAGGCAATTCCCCATAAAAAAATACCACTTCTAGGACTGCAGCGGGCATTTATGCATGGCTGACTCGTTATGGATGGTGGTCAAAGTTTTCAGAAACCCGAAGCATACCTTCAAGCAAATAAGGACCTGTCTTCTTCTCCGTGTCCTTCTCCTCCAATCAAGAACTTCACAGATCACACAACTCATTAAATAAACTGCAGGAAAGTGTAAAATATTCATAATGTGGTGAGCTGGAGCTGATCGGTAGCAGCAACAGATGCATAATGTGACCATACAGTCTGCACTTTGCATTTCCGAGCATTACTCCAATAAATTCGTGAAGCAGAAACTGATGTAATTATGATGACAACATTGCTTACAGTGGGCATGTTTATTCATGAAAAACTACATTTTCCTTGAAGTTGTGGTGTGTAAACAACGAAGTCCACCCCCCAGTTTGACTGTTTAGTCTCAAGCAAGTTGAAAAAAACGGATTTAAGCTTAACCGTTCGTAGAAACATCATATTTCAGCATTTTAATCAAAGTCCTTGATCTAAATAGCTGCACTGATGGGATTTAATCAAGTGCTGTTCTGTACTAAAAGGGCAAATGGAGAGAAGATCATTTCGACATAAAGAGAGGAAGGTATTCATCATACTCTGTGGTTAGAGGACGAGAATCCTTTCATTTGTGATACTGTGCAGGAAGGAACTGCAGATTAGAAAACCTGTTGTACAACTGTGACAGGTGTGTGTGTGTGTGTCTGCATTAAAAATATGTGAAATCTACTGGAAATATAAATGTAAGCATCGCAACAAAGCTGTCTCCTGGAAATTATGTTCTAATTTACCCAAACTGCTTTTTGAATTAGGCTTTTCCAAACACATAATTGACCTGCGTTAGAGACACTACCAGTGGTTGGGCTGAGAGGAGGGTGTCCAGACTGCAGGACTCAGTGCAGACTGCAGGTAGCATCCAGGCTAAACATGCTTTGTGTAGTGTTTGGAAAGTTTAAATACTATATTTAATCTCATGACTAGGTTGAGCATGTTATTGTCAAAATGATTGGAATAGGGTTCACTTGAAAGATTAAAAACAGTTACTATCTTACCTGCTGTGCATAGCTCTTTGAAGGTGTCGTCTTGTTGGAACAGAGTTCATTTGACCAGACTGATGAGCTAACAATTAGTCTGAGTGCTGAGACCAAAGTGGAGTGCTGCTGCCTGAAAGCAACTCTAGTCTAAAAAAAAAATTCATATCAGTTAATACAAATGCATATTTTTTATTAGCCTTTAAACTGTCATTGTGTTTGTAATTAATAGTTATTTAATAATAATTCAAATGCAAAGAGCAGCAGCTGCTCACTCAAACTATTCCAGTTCTGCATGGGATACTAACTGCAGGAATATCACATTTTTATTCATTTAATTTGAAATGGACATGTAAAAGCTTAAAAATAGTATTTGCATGAACGGCTATGGATTTTTTGAGGCAGCGGTAACGCACACAGTTTGCTTGGACTAGCTTTTACCTCATCAACCTGGTCCAAATTATTATATTTCTCTCAACAAAGATGAAATAAACATCTATATCAACATGAGGTGAGAAATTAAAATTTTATTATATTTAAATAAATTATCCCAAAAAACTTTTTTTTTTTTTTTTTTTTGTCTCAGTTTTGGCATAACTTATCCTCACTTTTCACCTTAATTTGATAAAATTGAAACTTTTTCAAGCCGCGCATAAGAAAAAACAGTGAGTTCTAATTTTCTTTTATTCTTTGTTATTTTAGAATTATTTTAGGTCTGTGTGAATGTAAATAATAAGGACAAAAGGAAACTCAAAACTGGTATACAGTTTGTAACTATGGCAACAGAGCTGTAATGAGTGTGCAACAGAATCATAGTTATCAAACAAAAGGCTGTCTATGTCTAATTTCTGTCATCATGGATAAGATTCACGACACTGATGTAAAACATAAAGAATGTGATTTTGAAAGTATATTGTTACAAATGACAGATCACCTTTGAAGCAGAGTGAAGATGTAGCCATGTCTGACGTCTCCTCCCGTCATCTGAGGATCAGTTCAGTTAAAAATAAACACGGCAAACCCACAGGAAAATATATTTTATGACCAGTTTGAACAGAAATTAGCTACTTTAAAACATGAAACTTGTAGCTACCGCCCACGTCCCAGATTGCTAGTTTTCTTTGCCTTGTAAGCCCTTTTTACCTTTGTGGCAAGCATTCAAGTGTTTTTTTTTTTTGTTTGTTTTGTTTTGGTTTTTTTTACCCAAAGCGAAATTGAAAGCAACCAAATAATGACTCAAGACAGCTTCTGTGATGGGACCAGTTCACATCAGGAGGGGAAAAGTACTAGACGAAAAGGTCAATAAGCAGCACAGGAAACTTAATATGAAGTAGATGTATGAATTCGTTCACATGGATTAGTGCCCCAGGCAAAGTGCAGACTGACTGACACTGTCGGATCAATTCATAAATATCCAATGTCGTGTGTGAGACACTTAAGTGCTGAGGGGACCTTTCATTAAATGCCAACTACACTTTATAAACTATTTAATTCAACTATTTTGTCTCTTGTCATTGGACATTTTCCCCACCTTTGGTGTCCTGACTAAAGGTTGCCACTCTGCTGCTTTATTATAAATATTTTATTGATAATTGTACTTCTTTTTTTATATACACTTCCATTGCCTGTGACTTGAAGGTACTCAGTGTAAAGTATGAAAGTAAACATAGATGATTCTTTTTTCTCCTTGTTTTGGCTTTTCCCTTGACCCACAGTGAACCATCCTCCTCCATCTCACTCTGTCCTCTGCATCCTCTGTCCTCACTCCAACTATCTCCATGTCATCTCTAACTACATCCATATATTTCATCTGTATTTTTCCTGGCAGCTGCATTTCTAACATCCTTCTACCAAAATACCCACTAACCCTCCACTGGACATGTCCAAACCATCTGTCTGGCCTCTCTAACTTTATCTCCCATGCAGTTGTTCAACTTGTACTGTACCTCTGATGATCTCATTCCTAAACTTATCCATCCATGTCTCGTCTAAGGAGAACCCCAACATCTTCATTTCTGCCACTTCCAGTTCGTTCTCCTTTTTTGTCCATGTCTCTGTCTCCAGACCATACAGCATAGTTGGTCTCACCACTGTCTTGTAAACTTTTCCTTTGACCTTTACTTACACCCTTTTGTTACAAATCACTCCTGAAACTTTTCTCCATCCACTCCATCCTGCCTGGACTCTCTTTTTCACCTCTTTACCCCACTCACCATTTTCCTGGACAGTGGACCCCGAGTACTTGAAGTCCTGCAGCTTTGTGACCTCTGTTTCTTGTAGCCTCACTGTTCCACCGGCTTCCTTCTCATTCACACACACACATACTCTGTTTTACTACGGCTGACTTAAATTCCTCTTCTTTCAAGTGCATACCTCCACCTCTCCGTGTTCTCTTCCACCTGTTCCTTGTTCTCACCACAGATCACAATGTCATCTGCAAACATCATAGTTTGCAGGGATTCCTGCCTGACCTCATCCATCTATCCATTTATTTCCTTTATCCACTCTTCCATGCACGATGATGGGGAGTCCTGATCTCCAGTGTTCATTGAGTGAGAGGTGGGGTACACCCTGGATGAATTGCAAGTCCATCATAGGGCAACATATAGACAAATGACAACAATTCATACTCTTGCTCACACCAAGGGACAATTTAAAGTTACCAGTTAGCCTAACATTCATGTGTTTGATTTGTGGGAGGAAACCAGTGTGCCTAAAAACCTCAGGCATGCACAGGAAGAACATACAAACTACAACACCACCTTTTTGCTGTGAGGTGACAGATCTAACCACTGCTTTGCTATGCCACCCCCTGAAGATAAATTATTTAAAAAAATGTGTTGAGCATATATATATTATTCATTAATTAATTAATTAATTCATTTATCCATTCATTTAAAAGAAACAAAACAAAACAAATTCAAGAAAAAAACATTGAATGAAAAGGGTGCAGAAAAAAAGAAAATTCTTATAATATATGCCTCTTATTTAAAAATATATAGTATAGCTACAAACAAACAACAATGTAGGAGTGAACAATCTCCAAAGTGAAAACAAAAATATTAGATATCTTTCACCTGGCACCATACTTTCCCAACAATTTTAAATTAATCATATTTTTAAACATATAAACTGTTTTAGAATTTTTGAAAGCGATATTGAGGCAATTCCACAATCATATTCCCTGAATTACAACGCAGCTCCTTCAGACTACTTCTAAATGGAAGTTTTACAAACATTCCCATTCCCCTTAAGGTTATACTGACTCTCTTTTTGACAAATTTTAATTGAATATTTGGGGGTGATATGTTTTATGAGATTTATAAATGTCTTGTAAAATACAAAGTACTATATTCAACCAAATCATATGTTTAATATAATTTCAACTAATGAAATATCATATTGGTTGGGTGACCATAATTCTTATATCTTTTTTTTTTTTTTTGTAAAATAAAAATAAGGTTTGTAATTGTTTTGCATGCTTTTCCCCAATCTTCAATGCAATATATTAAATATGGAACAATCATTACATTGTACAACATATACAAAGATTTGTCATTCAGAAACCATTTTACTTTATACAGTAATGCAATTGATTTTGCTATTTTTATTCTTCAGTAATTTACATGATAGTTCAATGTCAGCTTCTCATCAATAACGACATCCCCAAATTTAATTTAATTAACTTTATGAATTTCAATACTGTCAGTTTTAAATGGGACTTCAGTAATTTTATTTCTACAACTAAATATCATGTAGATTTATTTTTCCCAATTCAATGATAACTTATTAATTTGGAACCAAGTTTGTATTTTTACGAATTCTGCCTGTATCATCTCTAACATCAATTCAATATATTCAACTGAAAAAAAAAAAAAAAAAAAAAAAAAAAAATATATATATATATATATATATATACATATATATATATATCTTCTGCAAATAAAGCACACTTCAAAAGCCCTGACACATCAACCACATCATTCATGTACAAAATAAACAATGCTGGTCCCAACACACAACCCTGAGGAACACCACATTCATCAACGCAAAATTCAAATCTTACATTGTTTACCTGTTGTTACGGCCCGGCTCAGCCAGGACCACTGGCCTTAACACCTGTTCAAACTGTCTCCTACAAAGTATTATTCAAATAACTGGACACCCACTGTAGTGCATATCCTATAATGCCATATTTATTCAGTTTTTCAAGGAGAATGGTGTGGTCAGTAGTGTCAAAGGCCTTTTTTAAATCAACAAAAATGCTAACGCAATACTGTTTTTGTTCAACAACAGTATTATTACTTGTAGTTTGTGAAAACTGGGTTCTGTGAGAATTGTTTCTCAATTGTAACAAATAACTTTTTTTTTTTTTTTTAATCAATACAACAAGCTATTTTGCTGTTAAAAGCTTGTTATTAGCTTACCACAAAGGCCAACACGGAAAGGATGCACTGGATGAAAGAAAAGATGGACATCTAAATGGGCGATAACAACAGGATGTGCTTTTGACCGAATGGGAGGAGGGAACAGGAAGGTCAATACTACAGTAACAGAATATGACTTTGGGGACAAAGTTCTTACTACCAAAGCTGTTATGCTTAGGCAGAGTTGCACCATTGATCCATTCCTCTAATATCAATTAGCCATGCCTTATTAAAAGAGCTTTACCACAATGTCATTTTGACAGTGTTATATTCTGTCTGCATATTCTGAGCTATATTTATATACGGAGAGGTGACACATACAGGCGTGCACCTCCACATTCACCAATTACTTTTTAGCTGCACGATAAATCAGTGATAGGAAAAATAAATTAGTGTAACAAATTATTACATTTATCATAATAGCGTTTGCTTTTTATCTACCACATTTGCTTACTTTTTTATAATAAGAACACAAATGACATTTCCAAGCAATTATGCGATTTAGTGCTGGGGTGATGGCCGTCTGGTATTTCTCATCAGCATCAGCACCACTGCTGCTGATTTCACAGAGCTAATATTCAGTGTGGTAAAATACATGCATCTTACACTGTTAGACGGAATTGAACCTGGACATAGATTAGTAGGTTTGAATGATTTCATGATATTGATGCACAACAATATATATAATATTTTTTAATAAAGTCTTAGGACATTTTTTTTTCCTGTCACTAGTGCTGACGTTTGGGCTGCTTTCATTGAGTTTACTTGGATGACAAATGCTTCTGGCCAGAACTTTACTTTTATGACTGCATACTTTGACCCTAAGACTCTGTGGACCAGTGAAGCTTGAAAGATAATTGACCATTGGCGCCTTTTCAAATGCTCTGTTGTGGTCAAACTGCTAGCTATATCATGATATAGCATGTGCAACAATTTCAGCTTATAGAAGATCAAAGCTTTGAGTCCCTGCCTTCTTCCCTTTGTTTCCAAAGTTTATGGATCTCCAGTATGAACACAGTAATGGCTATCATGTGTGTATGTTAGCCCTTCTTTGAACTCAGAGGCACGACTCACAAAGGCGATTAAAGCTTCTGACAGCTTGCCGGCATATGGGTCCAGCATCCTTTAACGCTTTAAAACCACCCCCAACTATCTCACAGATAAAATGCAATTGATAAATGAATTCTGTGTCACTGAATAATCACATGAATCAGCAAGAAAAGCAAAAGGCTGGCAAAAACCAAAAATAATAATCTAGAGCAGTGCAGTGGACAGAGGTACTCTCCTTTGCTAATGGCTTCAGCAAATAAAATGGACCTCGAGGGATTTAAAGGGCTGCCGCTGACAGTTAAAGCAGTCTAAAGCTGATCTACAACAAAGTGAGAATGCGATGCTTCCACACGGCACCAACTGAGGAAGCATAAGAGGGCGTAAATAACAAGCGCTCCCCAGAGATGTGAGCCACATCCCACAAAGATTCCCTGGTTTGAGTGTTTGATTTGTTTGAAAGTTATCTGACATTTACTTAACCGACTGTTTGGAAATTACCTTTAAGCGTTCTCCTTTTTGGCTCAATGGTACATCGTCTCTGTTTGAGGTGACAACTAAAATTCTGCAATTGTATACGTTCAATCAAGATACGGCACACGTTGTGTATTATTCACTGCACATACTTTGCCTGTATTTGGGCAGTAATGCATCTTTATGTTGTAAACAAACCTCAGACAGAAAGCACTGCCTCAAGATAAGCATTTGAAGTCACAGTTAAATCATACTAGCCCGAGGTTACTCAGGAGAAGAAAAAAAAAAAAAAAACAGTGGACATTTCCATTTATGTCTCCCTATGTTCTTATCTGGTCAAACATCCCTGCCATCATATCTCTTTTAACTTAATGGAAAACAGTAGAGATGCCCTTCTAATGTTTCACTCTTCAGATACACTGCTCTCGTTCTGCCTCTTTTTGTCTTCTCCTACCTCCGGACCACCCAGACAATTGGCGCGTGACGTGAGTGAGGAACTGTGCATGTGCTGCTCAGCTCAGCTAGTATTACAGCTCAGATCACGGCCCACTGCTCATCTGAACACCCCCGTTTTCAATTGTCCATTGAGTGGTGGAAGGACGGCGACTTGCCGTCTCAGACCTGCTGTTACACGATGTACCTGCCACCGGTTTACAACAAAGTGTGACACTCAACAGGAAAAGGCAAATTATTCCAGTCAAATGACATATTTTGTGTCTGTAACCTTAACTGACTGCTGCATCAATTTACTGACCAATAAACTGCTCAGCTGATTACGTTATTGGCAAAACTATTGATTTGTTTTCTTCACCATTTTCATAAGTTTCCTATCCTGTAATAGATCCTGAGATGCATCAATATTTCATCAACAAAAGACAGATATGTAAGTTCAATGAAACTGAGAAACCAGAACAATAAGATCACATTTTGATTCTGTGTGTGTTGTCAAAGCATATTATCTCTAACCAGCTCCACGGAAGTGATCCAGCCCATAAAGCCCATAACCACCAGAAGCAGGTAGATTTACAGCACAAAGGAGAGTAGAACAAAACACACTCTGATGGTGCTGCTGATAAATTCATGGGTAAAACTGGTATTACTAACAACTCACTGCAACAGATGCCTGAGAAGATGAAACGAAAGTATTTGTGCCAAAATATGTCTTCACGGTATATAATTCTGTAAGAACTAAAGCTTGTTTTAAAAGGATACAAGTTATCACCACAAAACAACTAAACACACAGTAAAAAATGCATCAAATGCCATAAAATATACATGGAAAAAAGTGACGTTTTGCACTAATCAGATTATCCATTTATCACCTCCAAAGTCATTTTGACATGCAAAACCTCTTTAAAGAGCCAGATGGTTCAGCCCTGATGTACATGAACCGTTAAATTTTAAAGGTTGAGATGGTGCCACGGGTGGCAAAGCTGCATCTGGCGTGGTACTGCGAGGCCTGTGTGGTACGTCGACCACATCCATTCCTGATGGCATCCTTCAGACTGGGTGGGGGTGGCGGGGGTCTGTGATGCCCAATGAAATTTAAAGCTGTAAACTGATAAAAGAAAATAAAAAATAAAAAGTTTCTGCAAAATATCATATGTGCAAAAAAAAAAAAAAAAAAAAAAGGAAATGCAGCCTTCCTTTAACCCACTTTCTCGTAATTTGTAGTTTTGTGGTAAACATGGTGATGTGGTTACTGTGCAGACAGAGATCTGAATTATATCAGAATCAGACACATTGACGCCTCCTGCAACCTAAAATAATCCACAGCGTCTGTGAAGCCTAACTGCTGTTAAAAGATTTTAAGGGGCAACTCAAAATTCAACAGAGCTGCACACTGATGTGTTGGCAAACAATTTTTTTACTGGCAGAGACCTGCAAGCTTGGCACATATACGACCCTAAATACCTGCATGACTAGATTTAAAAGGCAAAAATTATCTTTGTTTGTACTGTGGATGAACTGACATTGGTTGTAGTCTTTATTGTGCACCTGTATCCTAATTTTATTTATATTATTTTTGGCACATTAAACCGACTACAAGAACTTTCCCTTGGGGAGCACACTACACTCAACAGACAATTGCCTGTTGTCACACTGAGGTTATGTAGGCCAGGATACGTTTGCTGGTGAGTACAAAGGAGAGCACTCAGCGCCAACCCCTAAAAACTGTTCATAAATACTGCAGAGTGACGCTTTGTCCTTCTGCTGCACTGAACCTGACTTCGCTTACAAGACAGCTGTGCTTTGGCAACGTGCTTCCCAGCCAAACACAAAGCCTACAGCCTGACAGGTCCCATATACTCTGATGTATTGTTGTTAATGTTTAAATGCTTTTACTACCATGCCAATACAAAACACAGTAATGTACTTCCCCCGCAAGCATGAGATGCTGAAATGGAAAAATGTGGTGTGCAAAACTTTTCGAGATAAAAACTGGAGTGAGACTGATCAGACTGCGCAGCCCTGCAAATCTGACGTCTTTATGTGTGGAGCTTCAGCCTTTCCAGGTGCGATTTATCAAGTCTGCGCAGCTGACAGCATAGATTTGCATACACACTAAGGCTGTACGGTGGAAGTTGTGATGTTGCGCTAAGCTGTTAAGGTCACAGTTTTAATAGCAAAGAAGGTGAATCACACACACGATTAAAAACTTAAACCTCTCCGCAAGTAGATGTTGCTTCGTTACAGTGGAAAAAAAAAAAAAAAAAAAGTCCTCACACCTGACAGCAAATGTTGAGGAGGTTTCCATTTCAGCATGAAACCTGACACTTGTTTACGTGGTAAATTCAAACCTGTCCGGCTTACAACCTGATGTGGCTGCTTACTTGGATGAAAAGTGCCTCGTAAAAGCCCCTGCATTTGCATAAAACCTTTGATTTAACTCCGATGAATGCGTAGGAAAAAGCAGCAGCCGCTTTGTTGAGATTAGAAGAGTTTATTTGTCACATTAGTCAGAATTACCTATGTTGGTGTCAGTCGTGTGCAATGGGAGCAGTGCAGGAGGCATTAGGAGAGGAAAGGTGAATAGAGTAGCACAGCAAGGGTAGACACAAAGAAGAAAGAAAGAAAGAGATGCATTCATTCGACACCTCATTGCCTCATAAGGTGCCTCTCACCTCCTTCTGCTGATAATAACTATCTTTGCACAGTGTGAGCCATGGGAGAGAGGGAAAGCTCCCTTTGCTCCTGCTTCCTAGGAGGTCTTGATGTATTACAGATGTACCCAAGCAGCTCTGTTGGACTGAACTCTTCTCCTCGCAGTATGTTGGCTGGAAGGATGACTACTGTGACAGCTGGTGGTCTGTTGTGATGAAGGAGAGCTGTGGAGTTATATAAACTACCCGCTGAAGTCGGCTTTAGAAGGCTCTGTTGTTACAGGCACCCATGCAAAAGGACTGAAACGCGACTGAGAGAGAGGCAAAGAGATTAAAAGGGGGCGAGACGTGTGACAGGATCATGTCGGCCATATGTCGTCTTGCCTTTTGGTGTAACCGCTGCCTCTTTCGTTGGATTAAGTGGTCTTACAGCTCACTGTACCACAATCAAAGGGGTCATCCCAAACCCGCCGTGTGAACAAATTGGAGAGACAGGGAGAGATAAACAACACGTTGGCTCCACAAGTCCTATGTTTTTGTTTCTCACTTTGCAGTTTTGTCCAAGAACAGATGCTGGAACAGATGAACAACATGCCATCAAAAGAGGTCATGCTACTTTGGCCTCTCCTCTAAAACTGGAAACGTCTTTTTGACCAACAAGGCCACAAACCAATGTAGAGATTACTGTAAATGTTGTCCACATCTGTTGATTGGATGTTGTCCCTCTTTTTTGCAAGAAGATGATTAAAAAAAAAAAAAAAAAAAACATCTTGCTGTTAACCTGGACCTGGCAAGTCTTTTTGGCACAAAACTCCAATCTTCCTGACCCAGTTTGCTCACCGCTGTGCCACTCATCACTTCTCGGATCTTGCAGAAAAAAGGAAAGAAAAATCAAACATTTTCCTGCACCTGTTTGTTTCACCTTTTCTTTTGCTATGGGTCAATTGGTTATCTAAGGTCCGCAAACACAAAGGGAGCCTCAAAAGTGTTTTTTTTTTCTGTTCTCACTTTTCCTGGTTATGTGTTTGTTTGCTTCTGTCTAGACATTTACCTTCTTGTGTACAAAGTAATGAAAATTAAACACTATAGTAAACTGAGGAAGATGCATTAGACTACTGATTCACACTCCAACTATTGCAACAACTCATCCTTCATTCCTATTTTTCCTCTCTTATACTTTTTGTCTCAGCCTGCTTTATGTTAAAACTCTTTTATCAACTTTTCACTCATCTCGTGTTCCTTTGTTCTCACCTTGTGCAAATTGGCTATGCTTCATGAATTTCAATGCATTGTGGGGGGGGGGGGGGGGGGGGCGCGGGGGGCG
>JARVGQ010000759.1:8038143-8050653 GCA_031762355.1 Hypsolebias martinsi | reverse complement strand
TCTATATATATATATATATATATATATATATATATATATATATATATATGTATATATACTGTATATAATATTGAATGGAACCTCATCCTTATATAAAATTTGAGGAAACTATGCTTTCTACTTTTTATATTGCTTAAACATATGGTTTCCTCAGATAATTGTGGTGGCCCTTGGGGTGGCCAACGGTACATTAAATATATGGTGACCCAGGTCACTGTTGGCCACCCCATGGCTCCGTTGTGCCTGACAGTGAATTCAGTTTCTCCATCCACTCGCCAGGATCTGTCACTCTGCTTTTCTTGGCAGAAGTAAAAATAATAAATCCTACCTTTTCTGCTCCACAGGGTAACACCTACTCACTTGAACATCTTGCACCAAAAACATTAAGGCTTACTTGCATTCCCTGCACAATTCCAGTCCAGAAGAACACTCATCTCAAAAACTACAAACATTCACTTTTTAAGTCCTCCTGTGACTGGGACATTTTTGTGCCACTTGTAGATAAAGAAGTTGCGGTGCTGAACTGCAGCACTGTATGTGGGTTGAAGCTAAAAAAGCAGCTTTAAAACTCTGTGGTGGACCGCTTTATTAAACTCCACCTGGTTGGAAATTATTTTTTCTTCACTGTCTGTTCTTGTTGCAGATTTTCCACAGCCAGGACGATGTGTCACAGAGCGGCTTGCCTACAAAAAACACTCATTCTCTTGTGCAAGACATTAGTTGCACTGTTGTATGAGGCGCACAATACAGCTTGATTGTCAGCTCTTTGTTCACAAACACAGCTGCTGTTGAATGCTTGATTCGGGTCCTGCTACTGAGCTCCTTCTCGGAAGCTTTGCTGTTAATATCAACATCTACTTACATCGAGCAGCCGGGATTCTCCAGGGTGAGCTCGACTCTTTTCTGCAGCTTTCAAATAAAATTGCTCAATGTGCTGCGGTTCTTATTAGTGCATTGCCCGAGTCATATTCCCCTCCTCAAGAATAACAACTACCTTTGGGCTTCATTCCACAGCAGCCTCATCTGATTTCTCTTAACGGAACATTTATTAGTTGTTATACAATACAATATCATTTTATCCTCGTGTGAATTCACGATGCTCTGACGTTCCCTCTTTATGGCTCTGATCTGGGCTTGCAGGTTTACGTTTGTGCAGCTTCCCCTAAAAAGCAACTCAGATAAATGAAAGGTCTATATAATAAAAAAAAGTGTAACATTCTTTGAAGGAATGCAAATTGCTCAACACCTTTCTCTGCAGTTTTATCTGTCAATAGCCGCCACACATGCAGATGCTTAGGTAAAGTATTGAGGATGATTCTCAGCCACTACCACTTCATTATCTGTAATTTTGAGTCATTTTCGTGTTAGTGAATGTTGCTTAGCTGCGGCACCCATCATGGATTTAACTGACTGCAAACATTAATCATCTGCAGATGTACAATTAGTGATTATGCTCAGAGTTTTATTAAAATTTGAGACATTTTGCTAACGCTACAGACGAACGACTTTGCACACACACATGGGGAAAACATTATCCATGACAATCCAGTAACTGTGAGAGTGTTTGCATGCAATACATACAGATCTGGTCTTATATGGAAATGCACAATAAAACAGATCGATTGTATCAACTCTGTGTTTAATCCTCCGTTATTACATTTTTGCATGCCGTGATGAAAGTGTGCAATCATCTTTCCCTTTCTAGCGCTAATGAAATGTGCACAACAAGAAGGTCAGGTTGGCCCAACAAATCTGGCAACAATTCCAGATGTAATCACAAAATAATAGAATGACATTAAATCTTCAGTGGATGTGAAAACACCACTGTCGAAGCCCTCCACCAGCAGATGTCCATATAAAATTTCTGAGGGGTATTTTTTCCCCCAAAGCCCATTAGGATGCTCTTGGCTCTGCCAAATTGGAAGGAAGTCTCCAGGCAGCCTGTATACATCTTCTGAAAGAACCGTTAATAAGATGTGAGGGAGATTAGGCTTTGTGTGTGTGTGTGTTGGTGTGTGTCTTTGTGTGTGCAGCAGTTTAGCTTCACTTTGCAAGCCCTACTTTTGCTTGGCTTCACCCCTGTGATAGAAAATGACAAAAGTGTTTTGTTTTTCATTGGACGAGACAGAATGTGTGCATGGCACATCCAAATGAGTTTGAATGTGAATCCTCTGGTGGTTCTGCTCAGATTTCACTAAGAGAGAATGTGTGACAGTTGTCCTGATCTGCAGAATCTGTTTACCCTTCGCATGCATTCATGCCTAAAATGCACGGTCTCCAGGCATCTCTGAACCCTCTGCAGCACCACGTATGGCACTTTCTAAGTAGTGTGAAAAGCCTCCAGATAGCGTAGGAGACTGCTGCTGCACTTTTTCTTGTTTTCAATCAGCTACTGGTCTAAATGAGTAATAGGATGGTGGCGGGATTAAGACTCTATACCCTGTCAACTGTTAAGAGGAACTAGAAAATAACAATAATAAAAAAAATTAAGGGATTGATGTGATCCAACAACAGAGCCACGCTAATTTTTATTTTTAAGCCATAAAATTATGAGAAAAAAGTCAAATTAAGTCTTGATATTACAAAAATAAAGTCGTACAAGACTTTTATTTTTTTCCACAAGTCGGATCCACAATGCGACCTGTCAATCAACCCAGTAGGCGTGTCAGCAAATGACCAATCTGAAGCTAAATGGGTCGTAATATTATCCTAACTCTGAGACGATAAAGCAGAGTTTGTCGCATGTTAACTGTGGTAAAATGAAGAATGTTGAGCATCTTGTTAAATTATACTTTGGTACTGGTTTTACAGGTAAGGAAATAGTTAATCTGTTAGCACATCAGCATCGGATTATATTCAGTATCAGGATTTTGAACGTGCTCGCTGTAAGGTGGTACGCTCTGATGGGCTGCAGCACAGCTCTGCAGGTAAGGAGCATTTAGCTTCGGATCGGTCATTTGCTGACACGCCTACTGGATTGATTGACAGGTCGCGTCATGGATCCGACTCATGGAAAAAAAAACAAGAGCTGCCAAAAAAAAAAAAAAAAGTCTCGTACGACTTTATTCTCATAATATTAAGACTTTATTTGACTTTATTCTCGTATTTTTTTTTTTTTTCTTAGCATGCCCCTAAAGCTCCATCGTATGATCCTGTGTTTAGGGGTTAGAGAAGAACAAGAAGAACAGTGAAATACACAAACTTTCCTACTAAACTGGAGCTAATATGGAGGCTTCTTTGACAAATTATGTGTTTGATCAACGCTTTACCGTTAATGTCAGTAGTGCTGGGGTCGTCAGTTAGAAACATGTTTCTCAAGCAAAGGTCTACTGGCTTTCTGTTTGTAAAATGCATGTAAGATGACGAGAAAAGAGGAACCACAACGTCTTGTTTTTGTTAAAGCAAACAGTTGTTTCTTTTCAAATTTAAATGTTGATTTTACCTTAGCTGTTTTTACTTAATCATTTACTTTTCATTTTATATGCTTTTATATGGTCGTTTCTTGTTGTCTGTACCTCAACGGTGGGTTTTGTTTAAAACAGGTCTTTTATATAAATGAGCCCTCGTGACTCAACCTGCATAAATGAAGGTTGAATGAAACAATAAGCGACAGTCAAGTTGATTTTCGTCTCTCGGATGTTGTTTTCACAGCCTCTTACCTCTTCATGTATGGAAGTAGCTCTAAAAGCCTGAACCATTCCGCCTACTTGAGAGTGTTTCATCTCTCATCCAAAGGCCTCTTCACTTAAAGTAGATACCTCATCCTGGTTGACTAAACTTATCCACAGACATGGAAGTTTTTCTACTTTCATTCTTGTTTTAGGGGACAAAAAGAATTCAATAATCCGTCTGTTACAACAGAACTTCTCCCACAAGAAAACACAAAAGGACAAGTCACATGTTGCACTTCTCCACTGAGTCTCCTCAGGGATTTATCTGTCGCAGGACGCTGCATGAATGCTGATAAGAAAGGTGGGAGTCATATGTTTGTTCATTTGTGGACATGGCGGATATTTGTGGTCTCTTTATATTAGTCTATATAGATTTGACCATAAGAACTGGAATATTGTTTACCAAACAAATATTGCTTTACCCTTTAGCTAATAGAGTGTTTGTGGTTTTCCCACCATGATTTACTCTGTGGAGACCTGGTGCACTCTGTCGTGTTTATTGTTGTGGTCTGTCTCTTGCCCAAAGAGCCCCTTCGCCTCTGGAGAAAAGTCTGTGAATAGAAGTCCCAAGCCTGACACCAACAATAGGGCTCAGAGAGATGAGAGCAGTGGAGAGCTCTGGGGAAAAAAAAAACAAAAAAAAAAAACAAAAAAACATGGCTGTATATGTCAAGGTGTCAAGGATGCAAATGCATTTCACACCGGGGACTCTTTATTTTTGTTTGTCAGACACAGATAAGTACACATGGCTGAGGTGATTTGCTAAATGAATCAACACTCAACGTCTTGTGAGTAAACAGGCATGCAAATAATCATGCTTTTTGACAAAATCGTCATGGCAACACCAGACGCTGTCAACAAATACCGACAAGAGTGGTGCCATTGGCATCACAAAGTTGACAATGGCGCTGTTGTTGTTGCTGTTGAAGACACATGGATGGTTTATATCCCCCGAAAGGCTTCAGCAGTGATTTTGCAGCAGAGCAACCATGGAGCCTGGAAGCAGGTGCTCCACCATCCAGGCTGGGTGTTAGTGCAAACTCATTCACATTCAAGCATCTTCCTGGACTCTAAAGATGAAGACAATATTGTCAAAAATCAAAAACAAACCCAATACAGGATATTTAAATACTTTAGAACCATTTTTGTCAACTGAGATAAAAAAATGCTATAAGGAAATCCTTTGTACAGAATTATTCCTTTGAGTCACACTTAGTAGTTTAAACAGGTTCATTGAGAGCAGATGGGACATCTGATTCACACCTTTAGAACTGAAACAAAAGTTTGTATAAGTTTAAGCTTGATGTGAGTGCTCAAGTTCAGGTTATGTTCATTTGTCATATGCCGGTTAACACAAGTTCCAACAGTACAATAAAATGCTCAGGATGAGAAGAACTGATTTGACTTGCTAAAAACATGAAGAAACTGAGAAGAAATACTAAAGCATGCAATTGGGGTACAAAATAAAGTACCAAATTGTGAAAAAATAATATATTTACAAGGTCCAAAAGTAAAAAAATAGTAAACAACAATGTGGTAGAATATAACAGTGCAAATAGGATGCATTTGTATGAAAAAGTATTTCAAGCTAAAATGCACATATTGGGCATAACTAACACAAACTACACAGGTTGTGTGACAGTTTTTTGCACAGCTAAAGAGTGACATTGAAATGAACCGAATTATGATGTAGGGTAGTGACACAGATGATATAGCCACATAGTGCAGGCGCAATAAACATATTAGCTAATATGTTATATTAGTTGTCACAGATGTGGCTTGGTGCAATGTTATTGCCAGTTGTTCAGTGTTATTATCAAGAGTTCAGTAATCTGACAGCTTGTGGATAATTGGATCGGAGTCTTTTCATGCACAATGGCAGACTCCTGTATCGTCTGCCTGAGGGTAGTAGACGTAAGAGTCCTTGTGCTGGGTGGGTGTGGTCCTTAATAAGGCGTCATGCTTTATGCAGACATTGTTTCACCATCCTCTGTAGTGCTTTCTGACTGGTGCAGTTTCCATGCCACCCTGTGATGCAGCCTGTCAGCAGGCTCTCAGTGGTGCACCTATAAAAGTTTGTGAGGATGCTGGTGTTTGTACCAAACGTCTTTAATCTTCGTAGGCAGAAGAGTCTTTGTCGGGCTTTCTTGACCACAGTGTCTGTATGTAAAGTCCAGGACAGATCCTCAGTCATGTGAACGCCGAGGAACGTGAAGCTGCTGACTTGCTCCACCTCAGCGTTATGTTGATGATGGAGTGCTGTTTCCTCGCTGCTTCCTGAAGTCCACAATCGTCTCCTTCATTTTGCAGATATTTAGAGAGGTTATTTTCCTGACACCAGCTGGTCAGTGATTTCACCTCATCCCTGTAGGCACTCCCCAGTGTTGGTGACGAGACAAGCAAAATACCCCCAAATATTCCGTGGTAATATGTTATGACATATTTAAACAGAATCACCCAGCCTTCTATTGTGCAGGATTACAAACCGGTTTACCAAACAACAACAAAAAGAGAAAACACCATGCTTTCCTAGAAAAAAACTTTGATTATTTGACGTGATTTGTATTGTCCAAAACAGCAGTGGCTTTTATCTGGGAAACATTATGCAGGGAAGCACGAGGGGATACGTTTGGAAGTTACTGGGAATCGTTACAAAGTTTGGTGTGATTATTTAGTTTCTTAGAAATTAAAAGACAAACTGGAGGTCATTACAATTTTATAGTAATGAAAGCTGATTTTAGCCCAGGGTCACATTAATTTTATTAGAACATTAAATAAGAAGCTTAGCTGTGCTTCAGTGGGTTTTAATGGGACATTGTTTTGTTTTAAAGATCTCCCTAATGTTTTGTTCCCTCTTTGTTGTCACACAGCAGTAAAGCCAACGGCAGGGCGATCATGTTTTTGTCCATGTCTTTGTGCTGGTGTTTGTCTGTTAATAAAATATCACATGAATCACTTAACACAATTGAATAACATTTAAGGAAGTAACTGTTGGGGTGACATCTGCAAATTATTAACTTTTGTAGCTACAAGTCAAAATGTCCACAACAGAAAAACCATCTTAACGAACACAAAGACGGTTTCAAATTTTACACATATTAAGCTCAAGTTCGGTTTGGTGGTAGTTGAGAGTTTTTCCTAATTTAATCTCTGAGCACCCACAACATAAGATGGTTTTAGTCTTGAACTCTGGGATGAAAGTCCACGAGGGATATGCATGTGCTCAAGCTATGCTAGACCTTTAATTACATTATTTCTCTTTTAATTCTATGTATACATCTTTTTTTTACTTTGTAAATTGTGAGCTTAAAAAAAAAAACTGATAATTATAGTTTTGCAACCTAAAAGGTATGGCATTGAGAGGATAGTTTACATTTTTAACTTTACAAAGTTAGAAATCTTGTTTACTTGAGCAAAAGCAAAGCCTAAATGTACTTTAAAAAAGTGATCCACAATTTTATGACAGAGCCGTATGAAACATTTAAATGATGAAGCGTTTAAACGCTGTATTATTATTATTTTTTCATTCAACCTTTATTTAAAAAGATAAATCACATTGAGTCTCGAAGACTCATTTATAAGTGAGATCTGTTTAGACGAACAAAATTAATGAAAGTGACACACGTGTAGGATTTGGAGGCAAAAAAAAAAATCCTATTGAACTCTTGCTCCTTGACTAAGAAGAAATATCCTGATATTGAAAAAAATACCCTGCACATAGGCACACAATGACACAAACATTCTGCAGGGGAGGGGAGAAGCCGGGCGGTGATCATGTCATCATTTTGCATGTATGACGATAACGTATATTGGAATTCCGGCTAAAATCAAACTGGAAAGGTGCATTTTTTTATTGAAATGAGCAGAAGAAAGTTATGGGGATCCATGCAATAGATTATCTGAATCACTTCAGCTTGTGTTTTACGAAGATAGAACAGTTTTATGAGACAAGATGCCTGGCCTCATTTGGCTCTCACCACTGATGCAAAAGAGGCTTTTTAGAGCATCTCCAGGGAGTCTTATCATAAACATTGTAACAAGCTCAAACCATAATGTCATAGCAGGAAGTGTTGCTGATCAGAAAATGTGGATGTGCCTCAGAACATAAATGTCCAGCTTTAATTGCTTGAAGTGGACTCTTTTGAGGCCGGTCGGACCAGAGGTGTTGCGTTCTCAGGACAGCTTATTGAAGTTGTTGACTCAAAGAGCCCCAATATCTTCTGACCCTTTTTTTTTTTGTTGTTGTTGTTTTCCCCATGTGTCAAATGAAATGTAGCGGTGTGATACTTCTTGGCACATCGTTGTTCTTTGGCTGCTGCAGGGTGCAGAAACCTGAAAACAAGCCAGACTTGTCTCTTGCTCCCAGAACCCTGCTGTTTCATGTCCCCTGTGTAAGCTGCCAGTAAATGAGTGGGCTGGTCATCTCACATCCTGGGGCTCCACCATGGGCTCTTCAGACCACCAGCTGTTGTGTTTAGGACTGAATCATTCACCAGTGAACATCACGATGCCAGAGCAGGAATGTAGTCACCGTATGCCTCATCCCTCCTGCTTTCTAATATCAGGCTGGTGTGATTTAGACAAAACGCATTAGCTTAAAAGTTTTAACTAAACTACTTCAAGGCCCAACTATTCAATTTAACCACTCCCTCAGTTATCCTCTTAATTTATGTGCACTCTTAATTCTGTTTAGGGTTTCAAGGTAAAAACCAGCAGTCGATGGCTAAAAGGCAAGCTGCACTCTGAACATGTTGCAGTTTATTGCACTTTAACCAGCATTTTATAACGTCTGAAGAACACACAGATGAAAACTTCAGTTTCAAACATCGACTTGGCTGCACTTTTGAGTCACATATAATTATTAAACTAAATTCAGCTAAAAATAAAAACAATAAAAAAGCCATTGAGTAACTTTCTTACATTTATTAAGAGACTTCTATCAGTGTCTAAATTATTAGGTGTAGCTATTGCTGTTTCCTGAAAAGATGTACACTCCAGTGCATTGTCTGTCCATCCATCCATCCATCCATCCATCCATCCATCCATCCATCCATCCATCCATCCATCCATCCACCAGTCCATTATCTTTACCCACTTCTTCATTTTCAGATCAGGGTGTCACTGGTGCACGTCCAGCAGTCACTGTGCAAGAGACAGGGTACATCCTGGACAGGTTGCAAGTCCATCACAAGGCCCAGTGCATTGTGTATTGAAGAAATGTTTAATGTTATATAGCAAAGTTAAGGTAGAGTCTGGATTCAAAGAAATAAAAATTAAAACAGTTAAAAACTTGTTGAAAAGTTTTGCCTTTAATCCAAAAGACTTCTTCAGTCTGAGGAGCTGCAATAAACTTAGTCTTATAAATAGCACCTTCTCATGGTGGATCAACCAGTTTGCTGTTGAGATCCAGAACCAGCTGCTCACATGATTAAGGAGGACCATCAGCCTAACGAATGATCATTAGCACCCTGATTGCTTGCTATTCACAAGGGGCTGAGTGATACTAGCAATAACAGCATTGTAAGAGGGGGGCAATGGAACATAGAGGCTCCGCCTCTATTTAATGATGGACAGGTTATTTTCACAAAGATGGCCTCCTTCTCTCCTCTCAAACCATCGTTCCTCTCTATCAAGGATGTGAACATCTTCATCCCTGGTACAATGACCACTGGCCTGGAGATGAGTAACTGCAGAGTCCTGGCCTGATGATGTTGCTCTTCTGCGCTGATCAGACTGACAAAGTTTTTTGGATAAAAGATGAAACATTCCAACAAGTTTTTAATTATTTGAATTTTTTTTTTTTTTTCGTCCAGAGGACCTGACTTAACGTTTTTTTTTTGTTGTTTTTTTTTCTACCTGGATTAATGAGCATACATCAGGATAATTATACTTTTGTTTTTCAATTGTATACAAGTTAACGTATGTTAATTTTTTATTGGAATTGGATGGGAACATGTCTTAAATACAACAAAACATTAATTTTGACCCTTCATTATCTGATAAACCCAGTAATTTTTGTATACCACTTTGAAATGAGTTACATATCAAAGATTTGTTGAATCTATTTTAAGACAACAGGAAGAAAATATGGGACTCCAATCAAAGTACAAAGTATTACCACTGTAATGACATTCAGTATCAAAATACTCTCATGTACCTTTTACATTTAATTTGTTAAATGGTGTAAAGGTTTTAATTTATTTTAGCATAATACACCTAAATATAATTAAAACCACAAGCTCATTCAAGTTTTGCCACTTAGATTTTTATGTTGGACAAAGAAAAAGTTCTTTGTCCACATTCAGCTGAAATATTACTCATTTCTTTCAAATTTGAAATCTATATTCTGGATTTACTGGTGAAGACTCTCAGTCATCCAGATCATGATACATAAATCAAAAAAAGTTTGGCGAAAACCCCAAACTTTTAACTTTTGGAATTGATACAGCCTTCGGTATGGGAAGCCAAATGTCTTCAGCTTCAGAATAGAAGTCCAGTTGTTTTGTTTTTATTTTAAACACCCCCGCCCCCCCCCCCCCCACACACACACACACACACACTTTTTTTTAATTTAAACTTTTATTTGATCCATTACTTTTTACAAATCTTAAATATTCACACATAATAACAGTGATGGCTTGGTCATCCAGACCAATAAGATTCAAGATGCTTTATTTGTCACTCACACCATATAAGATTATCTTTCCCTCATTTAACTTTATAATACATTTTCTAATAGGCTTTTATTATACATGTATACCTTTCTGTTTTAGAAAAAAAGAGTCACAGTGACTAATCATACCCATTTCCTACGTTTTATGTACTTCTTTTTTCTTATTTTCAGCTCAGAAATGGCATCTTATTTACCACAACTTGTTTTGTGGTACAGAGCCCAGCCTGTGCAGATTTATCGTTGCGGTAAACGGGAATGTTTCAGCACCTGTCAATGCATGGGAAATAAAGCAGGTGCTTGGGGGAAGGTGGAGAAAAGGGTAGACGAAAAAAATTGAAATAAAAAACGTTTTACCGTTTGGGATTTTATTTCGACCCAAACTCTTAAAAAGACTAAAAATGATTTACTGGGAGCAGTTTTCCCAGTTTCTGCCATGTCGTTAGGCATGTTATCAGGCTTTTCTTCTTCTTCTTCTTCTTTTTTTAAATTTCATATAAAAATCCATTAACAACTAGAACTTGTGTTGCAAGCGTGTTCAGGCTAAAAACGGGGGCAGCGTTGACAAGAGATTGACAGAAAGACCGTGAAATTATGAATCTGAAGGACTTTCTCATCGCTTTCAGTGCATTAGCCGTGAGGTTTCTCCTTCACCCTCTCTGTGAACCGTATACTTATATGTACATTACTGTCAGACAATTTCACAACTCCAGGAGTTATTTGAAAGTTAAAATATATTTTTTCTCAGTCTCCAACCACGGTAACATATGGTTGGAGCAATTGTGGGAATTATCTGTGTCATCTTGTTTGGACATATTCAATTTGGGTCTCATGCCCCAGTGGAAACAGTTGAAAGTGGGTGATTTGGGTGATGAAGGGAGATCCAGATGGCAGAGCAGCAGTAAGATCAATCGAGCTTGATGCATTTTTCCCACTTCAACGTGCAGACAGATGTGATTTAACACAGTAAATTGGGTTTACTTTCAGCTTGTAGTTTCTGTTGACAAGTCATAACACCCTTAGAAAAGGTGCTCAAACTTGGTTATGACAATACTTAAGAGACTTTTTCGTGTTGTTCTATGATAACTGCAAATACGTATCAGCACTATTTCTACATTCAACAGGGAAGGCAGAAAACTGTCTTTGAGTTATATTTAATTTTGAGAGATTAGTGTGTAGCGGTCAGTTGCAAACACCAATACTGAGAATTTTTTTTTTTTTGTCAATAATACAAAGAAACATGTTGAAGATTAATTATTTCCTTGAGTTCATTTTTGTCAGAGAAAGACATAAAGATGTGAAAACAGTTAAGGGGACATTATGATTTAATTTAAGACCACATTTTTGTCTCTTATTTTGTTCTTTTTCCGTTGCTTCTTTCTTTTATTTCCATGTGTGTATGGCAACTCGTACATGATGATCTTTGGTTTGCTGTGACCTTCATGTCCTGTTTAGAAAACCAATGTGTTTCCTTGCCTCAGTTGCAGAGACTTGTGGTCTTGTCGCTTGATTTTTGAACATGTACAAAACATTTGTGTGATTAATTTTCTCCGAATAATTACAGTTTGGACCAAAATGAATATCTCGATACTTTAAGATAAATCGCTATACACGATATGTATCTCAATTTTTTTTCCTTTCCATAAAGTAATAACAAAAATATATTTCGGAGGCAAAGCTTTGTCCCAGTTGTTGCACAGACACATTTATTAACACCTGCTGTAACTGTACAAAATAACTGTCAAAAAAATAAACTATTTACATACATACAGTATAAAGGTTTTTTTAGACACTTATTTACATTATACATTATATACAGGTAGTCCTCGACTTACGAACGAGATCCGTTCCTACGCACCGTTTGTAATTCGATTTTGACGTAAGTTGGAAAATGCACAGTAAACGGCGTTTTAAACACTTTTTTTTCAAAGTAACACAAAACCAGCGTACATGCTGTACCTTAAACATGTACAGTACTGTATTTCCAAGCAGTTAGCAAACACAGTACCCTCAAAAAACCATAAAATACTGCACCAGCACGTTTCATAATGAAATAAAACAGTAAAAAAACTGTACATGTATCCCTCCGCTATCACTCTTTCTCTTTTTTCTTTAAAATCCAATCCACCTCGGTCAGGAGTGTTTACAGGTAAGTCCAACCAACAAAGT
>JARVGQ010000759.1:7950597-7962172 GCA_031762355.1 Hypsolebias martinsi | reverse complement strand
TATGAAGGTGTTTTAAACCCGTGCCACACTTTTGCAATATTCTAAACAAAGTTTCTAAACTCTAAACACTCTAAGAGCACAGAATGTTTCTAAACTCTAAACGCTCTAAGAGCACAGAATGTCGTGATTTCAGCTCCCTGCCTCCGCTGCTCTTTGCCACCTGCAAGTGCTCTTGGCCCCTCCCACTTCTCCGCTCTGCACGGAGGTCAGCTGCAGCAGGAAGTTTATCCTGCAGTTCTGGGCTGCACAAATGTGAAGCAGGTGCTAAGTAATTTTAAATTATTTTTAATAAAAATGCCATGCAGATCGTGCGGCTCATCCATCTATCAGCCAGTTGTGTGTCATGTCCAGTCTTATTTTGAAAAACTACGATAAAGCGAGTCCGCAATAAACGAACCGCAAAATAGTGAGGGACTACTGTAATGTGGAAAGGAGAACATATAGCCGCCTTAGTCTAAAATACTGTTCTTCCATCAACGATCCCAGAATCTTTCTCATTTTGTTAGTTTTTGCATCTTTTCTACATGTTTTTAATGCAGCTGTTTATAATGTGGGATCATGGATGTTTTGTCTTGAAGGCAACATTTCAAAAGTGTTCCAGATTTTAATTTGTCGATTATAGAGAGGTGCAGATTTTGCTTGCTATTCCTGTTAGAATTCATGAACATATGGGTCAGAAGCGTCTGGTGGTCACTGGTCACACATGTCCAAGTTTTATCTTTCTACAGTATTTTATGTTGGAGACATGAAAGGTTGAAGTCTTCACTCCCATTTTTGAAGAGAAAAGTCAGAGCTCAAATAAAATGCTTGATGAGAGTGTTGGTGTGGGCACTCCACACGGGGTTAAAGAAGACAATAAATTGTCAAAGAAGTTTAAAGTGTGTGACATCATCACACTCGAATTGAACATTTTGTAATAAAATTTAAAAAGAAAAAGAGCGATTGTGTAAAAACTGTTAAATACGTCAAGTTGAGAGTTCAGACGTGTGAAGTCCAACTTTCTGTGACCTGTAGAGTCGTTTTGCTCCAAACAGGGCTGAGCTTTGTCGCTCGTTTTACCAAAACTTTGCTTTTTTTTTTTTTAAACTAATTTTGTCTTTGCCATACGTTTAGCTACAAAACAGTCACAGCGTGTTGTTCCTGAAAGAGCCACACATTTGATGTTTGTAAAGAGAAGGAAATGAAAACCAAAAAGGAAGTCAAAAGAATAAATGGGTGTAAATTTACCAGAAAAACAGTATTTTCTGTGAAAGCGTCCAGTGAACACCGAGCACTGAATGACTGGTCAAAGAAGCTAAAACTGAACTGAAGTTTTAAAACGCTAAACATTAGCTAAAAACTAACAGACGCAGAACACTAGCAAAATGCTAAAAGTAGAAAAACGCTATTTAAAAACTCAAGCATAGAAAAACCAACAGTAGTTAAAAGCTTAGCTAAAAGTAACAAAACAATAGCTAAAAGCTAAATGTGGCAACAACAAAAAAACTGTCTAAAAGTAGCAGAACAATACCTCATAGCTAAAATAGCAAAAACCTAGCTAGAAGTTACAAAACACAAAAAGATAGCTATAAGCTAAAAGGTGCTATTGGCTTACTAGAAGATAATTGTAGACAAAAGAAATGTAGGCAAAAGACTAGCTAAAAGGTAAAAGCAGTAAATTCTAAATGAATGTGTAAAACAGCTAAAAGACTGTAGCATAAAGCCCACTAAAAATGAGTAAAATGCCAAGGAAGGTAGCTAAATTTAGCAAATGACTAACTGAAATTTAAAAGTAACGAATGCTATTTAAATGAAGTAGCGACAACTAACAAAGAGGTAAAAGAAGCAAAAGTTTTGCTAAAAGCAACACAATAGTAGCTAAACGCTAAATGTAGCAAAAAGATAGCTAAATATAACAGAACAGTACATCAAAACTAAAAATGGCTAAAATCTATCTAAAAGTTAAATGTAACTAAAAGTTAACTTAAAGGAACGGTGAAAGCAGCCAGAGAAAAGCTAAAACTTGCAATTGGCTAGTTAAAAGTTAATACAAGCAAAAAAAAGTATGTTTTTGCTGATTTGAAGACATTTAAGAACAGTTTATTTCTGCGGGGAAAATATTTGTAAATTAAAACATTTGAAAAAAATTGTGGTCAGAGGCCCCATCTCCTGAATGAGCCGAACATTTTGATTTGAGAGCAGTCGAATGAGCACAAAGTAAGCAGAAATGATTCGACTTTAAATAAAATAAAATAAAAAAAAAACATGGAAAAATAAAAAGCAGGGAAACAGGAGAGTGGAAGCAGAATCAGCGCTCACACGGTGTTTGATGTTTATGAATAAATATTCTAAATTAAACCCTTTGGATCAACATTCGGTTTGTTTTGGCTTTAGCTGTTTCCAGAAGTAGATTTGCTCTCGTTGTCGTTCTGTCATCTTTAATATGAACCTTTGGGTTTTAGGGGTGGCTTGACTGCAGGATGAGACGGTTGCCTGGCAGCAGCTTTTGGCTGAAGGTTTGAGCAGTTTGTTTAGAGTCCTTAAGTGTTTCAATCGTTCGGGTGTAGATGTCGTAGTCACGCTCCAAACATCACTGTTTTCTGTGGTTATCCTTCCCCAGGATGGATGAGCTCATGTGGCGACAAATGAAACTCTGATGGATTATTACGTGTTCGTCGGACGTTCGGCTTCTGTAACGCGCAGCAGCGAAGGCCGGTGACGGGCCAGCCATGCTCGGTTCGATAAGGAGCTTAGAGAGAAGAGCCGAAGGTTATTTTGTCCGATTTCTCTAGAAAGACACATTTGGGTGAGGCGGAGAAATCATTCACATCTCAGAAGAAAAACAAGATCTTTCACTCTCTCGTACAAAATGAAACATTTGTTCGTCAAAATAAAAATATTTAGAGCAGTTTTTCTCTTCTACAAATTAATCCTTTGATTCCCTAAAACTGCATGAAGGGATTATTTAGGAAAATTCAAATTATTCATATATCTCCGCCACCCGCCAAGCTGCTAACGTTATTAAAACGTCATGAGCCCAAATACTTGATCTGACAAGTTCAACGTGACGTTAATCAAATTTGAGCGAAATCTTAACGTGAAACCGTGCAGGTTGTTTTTAAGAAGCTGTAGATCCAAATGCTCTGATGTCGTGTTTTAAACTTTATTTAATTTTAATTAACACAAAATCACTTTTGTCCATTTATAAAGGTTTTTTTTTTTTTTTTTGCCGTTTATATATCAAAACATTCGGCTCTTTTTGGAGACAGGTGCAGTGGCTTTTTTGTTTTTATGTAACTTATCTTTTTAAATATATTTATCTGTATTTTACAAATATTTTCTCAATTGGAGCACGTCAAGATCTCCTCTTTGAAATCCGTACTTGTGCAGCTTTTAGTAGCAACCGTTCTACTATTTTTAACCTTTAACTAGACTTTTGTTACTTTTAATGTTACTTTAGGCTAGCCTTTTGCTTCAGTTAGCCTTTTGCTGCTTTCAGTTAGCCTTTTGCTGCTTTCAGTTAGCCTTTTGCTGCTTTCAGTTAGCCTTTTGCTGCGTTCAGTTAGCCTTTTGCTGCGTTCAGTTAGCCTTTTGCTGCTTTCAGTTAGCCTTTTGCTGCTTTTAATTTTGTATTACTTCTAGCTGTCTTTACTACTTTAAATGAGCTTTTTTTATTTTTAGCTACCCTTTTGCTACTTTTAGAGTCTTGTTAATCACAATTTTAATCACCTTTAGCTATGTTTAGTAAGCCTTTTGCTACTTTTAGCTAGCGTTTTGCTTTTTTTAATTTTGTATTACTTCTAGCTGTCTTTACTACTTTAAATGAGCCTTTTTTATTTTTAGCTACCCTTTTGCTACTTTTAAAGAGTCTTGTTAATCACAATTTTAATCACCTTTAGCTATGTTTAGTAAGCCTTTTGCTACTTTTAGCTAATCTTTTACAACTTTACGTGTTTGTTAACTTTAGCTAGTCTTTTGCTACTTCTAGCTAGTTTTTTTTTTGTTTTGCTCCTATTAGCTTTTAGCTAGAATTGTGCTAATTTTGGTTCATGTTTTGCTACTTGTGGGTTTTAGCTAGCATTTTGATTATTTTATCGTCAACAATTCGTTTTCAAATTTCTCCAGATTTGTTCAGCACAGCGCTCAGTGTGTTCTCAGCAAATCACATTTCTCCAATTATCTTTTTTTTTTTTTTTTTTGGCTTTACTGTAACCACACCACACATGGTTTGTAATAAAGGCATAAACTAAAAAATATGACATCTTAAAGCTTTATTTTAATCCCTCAATAGTAACATCCCCCTCATTGTGTTGGGGAAAACCCTCCTGCTGCCTTTGGGTCAAAACGGCCTTTAAGGCCTCAGGTGTCACTTTGACTCAAGGGCAGCAGGAGGCTCAACTCTAATATGACACAAGTTCCTTGACTCTTTTTTTGTTGTTGTTCTGGTTGTCAGTGCAACGTTCGAGGAGTGACAACGAAGTGAAACTTTGTGCACGAGGCGTTCACTGCGGCGTGGAACTTCTCGAGATGAATAGAAAACCCTCAGATTTCAGTTTCAAACTCTCAACCACAACTCAAATCACTCCTCCGTGTTTAAGATTCCACAAAGCGTTCTCTGAAGCCCCCCCAGAAAGAGCTTTATTATTTACAGGCTGAAATTTAAAATGATCTTTACGGTTGTCCAGAACCAGGAGGAGCAGAAACATCCCAGCTCTCATGACTGTGGTGCACAACCACCGACCCGTTACCTCCTGCACATCAGCAGGAGGTATCGAGGCAGCTGTGTGATGTCATTCCTTTTATTCCATGAGGAATATTGACTATCTGCCTCACTGCCACCGTTTGGCATGTAGGAGCAGCAATAACAGACAAAGTGGGCGGGGCTTGTATTGTAGGCCTGGCAGAGGTTATGTAAACCAGATTACTGGACAGGAAGTGCTGTGGCATTAGCAACGCTTAACCCAGCCCATACTTTACTCGTTATTTGGGACCTCTGTGTGTGTGTGTGTGTGTGTGTGTGTGTGTGTGTGTGTGTGTGTGTGTGTGCATGTGTGTGTGTGTGAGCTTAGTCGTGGGAAGCGTTGTGGCTTGTTTTGTGATTCATCACACCGTGCGCGTAGTGGTGCGTCACAGTGACACACAGGAAGTGATTTGTCCTGCGAGGACCCGGTTCGGATGCTAATCCCCTTACAGCATGATGTCACTGGTCAGCGGGGTCGGCCGTTACAAACACAAACAAAACAGTTTAACTTTACCACATGTAAATATATACATTTTTAAAGAAGTGTTGAATTAAATGTAATGTTAGAAGTTTTCTTTTGCATTAGACATCAGCTCACAAGTTAATGATGATCAACTCAGACATTTTGACTTCTTTCTTGTACCTAAAATGAAAGAAATATTATGAAATGTTGGATAGGTAATACAGTAGTCCCTCGTTTATCGCGGGGGTTACGTTCCAGACGCCCCCATGATAGATGAAAAACCACAAAGTAGCAACACTATGTTTATTTTAGTATTTATATATATTCTAAGGCTTTCTAAACCCTTCCCACACTCTTGCAATGTTCTAAACTCTTAAACCTACATCATTTTAACAACATACGTACATGTACTGTACTGCAAAATTTTACTCAACAGCTCTGCCGTGCAGACCAGCAGCTCTGTTCAGGTCGAGCTCGGTTCTGGTTCGGCAGACCTACCCTGCAGCGACGAAGACCACCAGGTTGATGTGCGCGTGGATAATTTGCTACAGGATTATTTGCGACTTTCCTGCCAGTTCTGTGAGCTTCATAAATATGGTAGATCGTTACTTCTGACTTTGCGTTGCAAAACTTTCCCTCCATTTTGGCAGAACGCAGCAGGTGGAAACACTGTTGCTTCTGGGTAATGCAGTTCTTTTCACTGGCAAAACTGTGTAGGCTTATTGAAAGAAAACTACAAAATGGCAGTGCCTGTCTGAAGTACGTATATGTTTTTGTTAACTTTTTATCTCATACCATCTCAATCACGAGTAATATTAAAGTTGACAATTATTGAAAAACCGCAAAAGAGCAAGTCCGCAATAGCCGAACCTCGAAGTAGTGAGGGACTACTTTAATATATTTTATGAAAAATACTTTGTGAAAAAAGATGCATCAACATAACTAAAGAAGGTTTGTTTTATGGTAAATTGCAGGGTGAATACTGAGCTGACTTTTCTAAAATTAGCTGAAAAAGCTTAAACTGAGTTGTTAAAGGTAAAACAAGCAGAACACAAGCCAATAAAAGCAGAAGAATGGCAGTTAGAAACTACAAGATGTGAAACAAAAGCTAAAAGCAGCAGAACAGAAGCTAAAATCTAAAAGATGCAGGACAGTAGCTAAAATCTAAAAGATGCAGGACAGTAGCTAAAATCTAAAAGGAACAAGACAGTAGCTAAAACCTCAAATGATCAGGACAGTAGCTAAAAGTAGCAAAACGGTTGAAAATGTAGCAAAACAGATGGTGAAGTTTTAATCAGCTAAACAATAACTAAAAATAGAACAACCTTAGCTAAAAGCTAAAAGGAGCAGAACATGTAGAAAATGTAGCAAAATGGTAACTAAAATCAGCCAAACTTCAGCTAAAAGTTAAAAGGACCAGAACAATAGCCTAAAGAAGCAGAACCTTGGTTCAAATGAGCAAAACGGATGCTAAGGCCATCATCAGCAAAACATTAACTAAAAATAGCTCTACAAATAGCTCTACAAATAGCTCTACCGTAGCTAAAAAGGTACAGGAAGCATAACGGCAGGTAAAAGCAGCAAAAGAGTAGCTAAAAACAGCAGAATGAGCCAAGTGCAACAGAACAGTAGCTACAACCTAACGGAGTAAAGAATTGTTACAATTAGCAAAACATTTGGTGCAGCTACATTTTTGTTTTGTAAAAATGGCTTGAGTTCAAACCTGGGTTCTGTGTATTTACATTTGGCATTATGGCCCACTTCCAGCCCGATTCCTAGAACCCAGAGACCTGGGGTTCCATTCGGGTCAGACGTCAGCAATAGCTAATCTTCTTTCAGCACTTTGCCTTCTCTTGCTCTGTTTTTTTGCTGCTCTTGAATAATATAAAGGAAAAAAAGAGAAGTAGCATGAGCTCGATACCGTCCAGTGTTTTGTCTCAAATAATATGACATCACGTGTTTTTGACATGAGATGCTCCCCGCCCACATCGAGGCAGCACTCTGCTCAAATCAAACACAACCACGGCCAGGGGCAGGCCAACAGGCCGGGCTTTAAAATGCAAAAGTGCCATTAGTTAAACAGTTCCAGAGCAGATGCTAAAGCCATAATTATCAAAACACAAAATAAACTAAGTAAAACTGCAACCACCAGAACCAAAGCTAAAACCTAAAAGAAGCAGGATTAGCTAAAATTAGCAAGAGCTGCTACTGCAAAATATAAATAAATTACAGTTTAGCAGGTTTATCTCCTAATAAGCTGATTATGCTCCAGTTTTTATAGAAGTTACTGTGAGATTTAAAGATCAAACAACTAATCTGACACCGTTTTTGTGGGTCAGTAACGTCACCTCACTTATCCTCAAGTTTCTTGGTAAGATATTTTGAATTCTGCCACACAGTGGGGTTAATGAAAGTAAGCGGGGACTGATAAAGCTAAAAGCTTAGTGCAAGCGTTAGATTTTAGTGAAACTGTTTGGGGCCTTTTTTAATTGGAAATGTTAAGTACCAAGGTGGAATTAGGTGTTTAAGACACATTCAAAGGTTTTGTTCTCCTAAAGGTTTCGTTCTTATTGGTTTTCACACAGCCGGTGTTTGAAACTGATTAACCCGTTAGGGTCTGATGAAAATTTGGTTCTGGTTTGGTTTCAACAGAGTCCTGGAGTGCCAAGGCCTCCCCATCGTCAACGGGCAGTGTGACCCCTACGCTGCTGTTTCCTTACTCGGCCCTTCAAGGTGGGTTTTTTCTTTGTGGTTTTACATTTATTACAAGATTAAATTTAGATAAAGCTTTTTTTTTTTTTTTTTTTACTCCTCGTAGGTCAGAAGCAAAAAAGACCAAAGCTCGGAGGAAAACCAACAATCCTCAGTTTGACGAGGTTTTCTATTTCGAGGTAATCGTGTTTGTCTGTATTCAAGCGCTATGTCATGAGAATATTTTACTGAAACTTTCAGGAAACAAATATCACATTTACATCTCTAGAGTCGACCTGATTCAAGATGGCCACCACTAGTCATCTTTAAAATGAGTCCTCGTGACTCAGTGAGACGAACCTGTTTAAATAAAGGTCGATTGAAAAAAAAAAAGATCCAAAAGAAAAATGACAAATCAGTCAGTTTTACAGATAGTGAGATAAAATATGGCATAGTAGCTGAGACTGCATGAGATTTCACGTTCATCTCGACAAGGAAGGCGTTTGGTAAAATATGCAAACAAACGTTTGAGCCAGTGTTACCAGATAAACAACAATTATTGTATTTACAATATGTGTACATGTATTTATAGTTTTAGGGTTTATACAATATACAATAGTTTTAAAAAGCCCAAATATACAATAGTTTTTACATTTTCTGTTCAACCCCCAAAAACATTTTATTCACATGAACACCCACATGTCTTCTGATCCGATCAGCCAGATGTGCGCTCGCCGGACACACGTCCTCGCCTCCTTCCAGTGCACATGTTCGCCATTTACAACACACACTTATTGTTGGTCGAGGAAGTGCACTCTATTACAGACAATAGTTTAGGTCATTTAAAGCAGTAGTACAATATTTAATCCTTTTTCTATCTGGCAACCCGGAGTTAAATGCACTCTGTTTTCCTTAAGTTCCCTAATTTTTAGCTATGAAAACAATTATTTAGGGATGCACGATATTATCGGCATGGTATCGGTATTGACTGATATTAGCGGTTAAGTAAAATATCGGACATCGGCCTTACATCAAAAAACTCAATGATATAAAAGGCTTCTGTTTTAAGTTAATTTTTAATTTGAGAAACTGTCAGGTATATCTATCAAAGCACTACTACTTATGCACATGTCGCTTGTGAACAGGTTGAGTTTAAATTTGTGAAAATTTACACATTTGCAATATTTGAGTGTTGTCATTGTGTTAAGAGTAAATGTTGTGAATAAATGTGACATTAAACATAATCCAAATTGAAGTGTTGCATCATTTTCAGCCCCTTTTTGGCATCTGCATTTGGTAGCAGGCCAAACTGACAAAGACCATGCAGAATAATGTATTTTAATTCTACAGCAGAGAAAACTACGTAGTCTCTGTAAGTAGGTCTAGAGGAAAAAAATATCGGTATTGGTATCAGTTATCGGCAAAATATCGGCAAAAAATCTAATATTGTGCATCCCTAGATAAAAGTGCTTTATTTACACTGACTGCATACCCGCATTACACAGCTGCATATCAACACATCTGGCAAACTACTGGAGCAAACTCTTTGAAACTGCACCACTTCACACAGATCAGCATCTTGTCTGGTTTCATGGTTTGCAGTGAGATGATGCTCGTATCAACGGGCTTGTTCTGCGCCCCCTTGTGGTCAACAGATAACACCATCAAGTGATCATTTTGGAGCAATTTAAAATGAATCCTTGCACATAAACTATTAGAAAGCTGATCACACTGAACTGAAAGAACTTGCAGAGAAGGATCACCTCCTTTAGGGAAGCAGAACGCTTTCCTCACTAAATAAAACCCACACGAAACAACAAGAGGGTGTGGCTGACTACGTCCCAACACTTGAGGGTTACACTTGCTCGTTGCTCGCACTGTGAAACACACGAGCAGCTCAGGACGGATTGATCTGTGAATGCAGCTCCTAACTGCAACAAATGCCACCCGACCCCACGTCCTGGATGGGAAGGGGTTTATTCAGAACTTCTGAAGAAGCAGCACAAAACGCTGATGAACCCAAAGGGACAAGACAGGACACATGCTGAACTTACATTTGGTACTCATCTATAGCCTCCACTAATTGTCCCCACGAGTCAAAGTCTGTGCCTTTCTTAAAACTGGCGTGCCATTTCTGAACAGTCTTGTTGACATCAGACATTTTGGCGGGGCAGATGCTCGCGGCGCTCTCAGGGCAGCATCACCGAGGAGGAGGTTCATCTACCGGGCTTTGTGGCGGCGGCAGCGTCGTCAAAGCCCCTGGGTTATCAAGACGTCCAAAGACACACGGATTAAAAAAAAAAAAAAAAAAAACGGTGACCAAGCCCTGTTCGTCTGCTCCAACTCTTGGGACGCATTCGTCAGACACTTCCGCTACAGACCGGAAGTCCCGCCCCGAACGAGCTCCGAGGTGCGCTCGTTTTATGACGCGGAGTCGCCCGAGAAGCGTTCTGACAAAAACTGAAGCACCTTTTTGTTCATTTGTACTTTAATGCTCAAATTAGTGTAAAATATTCTAAAAAAAAATAATCTAACATGGTTAAGGTTATGCGTCAGGACATTCTAAAAACAAAACAGCTTATGACATTGAGTAGGGGTGGCACGGTGGCGCAGTTGGGCTGTTGCCACACAGCAAAAAGGTTGTCCGTTCAAGTCCCGGCCTGGGGACTTCTCTTGCATGTTCTGTCTGTGCATGCGTGGGTTTTCTCTGGGTACTCCGGTTTCATCAGACCAAAACCATGCATGTTAGTCTAACTGGTAATTGTCTCTAGGTGTGAGTGCGAGAGGGAATGGTTGTTTGTCTCGTTTGTCGCTATGTCCCTGTGATGGACTAGAGACGTAATTGTCCACAGTGTCCTGCACCTCTGGCAGTGACTGCTGGACATGGGCACCATTGAACCCCACCCAAAAAAAAAGAAGAAGCGGGTAAAATGAATATTGAGAACATTTGGAGTCCATGCCACCCGGTTAGTACCGTATATTATTTTTGAAAAGTAGTTTAAAGGTGCTCATTGCGAACAATGGCATCAAAATAAAAATAAAAAAGATTTTTGGTCCAGGCTAAAAGATTTGACTCGAGTAGGTTTCCCACATGTATTGATATAATTCTGAAACGCTGGTACGCACTTAATGTAAACAAAGCACTTTTCTCTGCATACTTCACTCACTGAATTTCAGAACATACCAAAAACAGTCAGATGTCTCAAACTCAAACAGCTCTACCATGGACTTCAACTTTGTGGACTAGTTTTTATTTAACTCAGCTGTTTTCCTAGGTAAACAAAAACATGTGGTAATTAGCAGCCATTCTTAAATTTCACTTAATTAAAGAAAAATTAAAAAAAAAAATTAAGAACACATTCGCCATCGATGTGAGGACAAGTACTGTGCGGACTTGGATTTTTACTTTCTGAATATATTTTAGACTACTTCTCTGAATACTTCCTGAATAAATGTCATTATATGAGTACGGTCTCCAGCTACAAGTACAGTACTTGGGTGTGCACCTCAGCTGGGGCAACAACGCCACCAGCCTGATCAAGAAAGCTCATCAGAGACTCTATTTCCTCAGGCGGCTGAGACGAGCTGGACTGAGAAGCTCAGTCCTCACCTCCTTCTACAGGTGTGAAGTGGAGAGCATCCTGTGCTCCAGCATCAACGTGTGGCATGGAGGCTGCACAGCTGCAGAAAGAAAAGCTTTG
>JARVGQ010000759.1:7816221-7836271 GCA_031762355.1 Hypsolebias martinsi | reverse complement strand
TTACTGCACTCCCTGATTGAGCTACAGGTAATACAGATAATTCTGAGCTCTTTCAAAGTTTCTAGTAGAAATGTTATATCGCGCACTGACCAATTTTGCTTCACCAACACATTAGCATCTAGCCACACCATTGCTAGATGCTAAGGTATGGCTGGATGCTAATATGTTGGTGAAGATGCTAATATGTTTTTGGGACCGGGTTGAAAAGACAGAGTTCTGTGTAGAAATCATCAGCCCTCTTTCTCACTTGCTGCTTCCTCCCGCTCATCAGGGGTATATTGCTGAGTTCTCAAGTCAGCTGCAAGACCAGAGCTGTAAAATAAGGTTTCTCTATAACCAGTTACAGCAGCTGGATGTGTTGTACATAAAAACCCTGAAAAGTTTGGAGTTATTCTATTCTATATATGTTATTTTATCTAAAGGGTCAAAACTAAAGAGTTTTATAGATTCTACTTGTATGCTACCTAACCTTTTTTGTTTCAGTGCTCAAAACTGTTATGTTGTCCACCCAATATCTATTATTATTATTATTATTTTTGTTTGTCAGTATCTGACTAAAATTCTCCTGCTGTGCCATTCGTCTGCCTGCCCACCTGCATATGTGCCAGTACATACTGTATGCATAATTGTTAGAATGCTCTTGACAGTGAGTAATGAGCAACATCTGAACAAACATTCAAGGAGAAAGTGTGTTTTGCTATAATTAACAGTGTTTCACCTGAAATGTAACACACACTTAATGGACATTATGAACTCAGTCACCATATGCAATCCACATTGAAATGAGAAGTTCTGTAGACAGATGCTAATACCATCTGACCAACACTGTATTGTGTTTACTTAATGGAAAGTTCTAACAAAAAGTACAAATGAATAAGAGTATAATGCAAAGAAAGTTACAATTGTATCATTATAAGACCTTTATTTTGGGCTACTTCTGGGTGGCAGTTGGGGTGGGGGGGTGGGAGGTTGTTTAGATTTTTGCTTATTCAGCCATTCATTTAAAAGCCATTATTCTACCAATGCATCCATTTGCATTTTCCTGTTCAAGGTCAAGGGGCAGCTGGAAGACATCCCAGCAGTCAATAGGCAGGAGCTGATGCACACCCAGGAGAGGATATAGGTACATTTCAAGATATTTGTCCACATTGAACTAAATTTCAAACACATCCTTCTACAGTAATAAATGTATTAGTGTTGTGTGCATAAAATTATATTTATTAACAATTATTCATAAAATCACAATATAGCAATCTTTTTATTTCATAGTCTTTACTTAGGTGAATCCCCTCAGCTAAACTTCCAAAAGTGTTTGAGATGGTAAATGTTTAAAAAGTTGGATTTAGAAAGATCTGCTTTGGTTAAACTTTATAAATAATGTTTACTGGAAAACAATAGCAAATGTTAATATAGAAAGTGCATTAATTCTTTAAATAATCTTTAAAGTTCATTTTATTTCTCATTGGAAAAATTCTGTTGAACATACTAATTTATTTTATCTCCAAAGTTGAGTTTCTATAATTGTAATGCAACATGTTTTTTTTTTGTTGTGTTTTTTTTTTATTTTATTTTTTTACTATTATTTTGTCAAAGCTATGTGTTTAAAAAGAAAAACAATTATTCATAAAACTATATTTTCATTTTTGTTCATTTCTAGCTAATTTAAAGTTCCTGTGAGACCCATTAATGAATGGTTTTCCCTCCACCACAAGGGAATGTTTGCACATCATGCATCTGCCTCTAAATGCCCTTGAACATAATGAAGCAGAGCTGAAGTCTACTGCACCATCACACTGGCAGTTCAGGCATACAGCACCCCCTGTCTGTGACAAAAAACTGTGCAGATTTATCATCACACCCACATTATCATCACTCTGTAACATAATTTGATGTGAAAAAGGCTCAAAGGATTAAGCTATGACATCAGACATTTTAAAACAATTTTAGGAAGGAATGTGTGCTGGAAAAACAGACTGCTCTAAAAACCCTTTTCAGTTAAAAAAATATGAAATACTGAATTTTCACAAGGAATTTTAAAGATTTACAGTATAGGTGAAGATGAGTATTTGTGGTTGAACAAAGCAGTTTGTGCATTATTCTGTGTTTGATAGTTACTATCCATATTCTGGATCTGATATTAAACAACGTACCCTTGCTAAACTGGGTTTAATATTTATAACGGTCTCTGACTGATGATAAATTTCATTCATTCAACCTTTATTTATACAAGTTAGTCTTGTTGAGTTTCAAGGACTTATTTACAAGAGAGACCTGTGAAATAAAACGAGAATAAAAGCTTTGAAAACTCAAAATATAAATTATTTTATCACTTTGTGACTCCATTTTTACCAGTCAAATTTTGTTCTTTAGCATGTTTGTTTATTAAGAAATCTGGAAACAGATAAAATGTTTTTTAGGAACTTAAAAAAAAATCTAATGAAATAAAGAATAACTTAATATGTGTGTCTCATATTCAAATAGACCATTTGTATTTTTCACAGCCAATTCTTCAGGTAATTTATTTCAAGTTATCCTAAATAATGAAAAAAATACTAGTCATGTTGCAATAACCCTTTTCTGTTTCTGCTGATTGACTGTTTTCTAATACTGTAATGACAAACATTGACTTACATGTGAATCCTTCTTATTGCAATCAATCTGCCTCAAACTGTTACAAAATTTTAAAGTGTTACATTAAAAATGTATTCAGATGAATTCAAAAATACAACATGCTGCTGATCTCATGCTGCTGTATTCATTCATATAGATTTGCCCACCACAGACTCATGTTCGGGCTGCTGTTGATATGCCGTATTGTTTTACATTATTAGTGACTAGCGTATATCTTAGATCTTTCAGCGTATATTTTAGATCCCTTTATACTGTTTCTTTTAATACAGTACATCATACTTCGCGGTTCGTTTTTTGTGAATTCGCTATATCGCGTTTTTTCAAAGTAAAATTGGACATGACACAATTGGCTGATTGTTGGATGAGCCATGAATTGTTTATTTAAAATAAATTATTTTAAATGATTTTGCACCATGTGTGAAGCTCACAAGTGCAGGGGAAAGCTCTCTCCTGCAGCTGATCTCCTTCTCTGCCATGCACACATTCCTCCTGCTGCATCGGCTTTGTGAAGGCTGTCCAGATGTACCAATCGACTTTTGTCTTCCAACTTAAAATTCAAAGTATGTCACATTGTAAAATCGTCATAATCACAAAATACAGGTTGTCCCCGACTTACGAACGGGTTCCGGACCTAAGGACAGTTCGTACCTCAATTTTGCCGTAACTCGGAGTGCCGGCCACATGGCGCCGTAAGTCCGGATTTTCGGCCGTAACTTGAAACTGAAACCACATGGCAGCCGTAATGTCTTTTTAAACACGTTTTTTTCCAATGTAACACAACAAGAGCGTACTTAGAATGCCGTTTTAACATGATTCCAAGCAGTTAGCTAACAAAATACCCTAAAAAAAAAAATCGAAAAAAAACATAAAATGCTGCATAAAAAAGACGACGTAAGGTGTGATGATGTCACCGGGGGGCGGCACTGTAAGTCCGAAACGCCGTAGGTCGGGGGGGGCCGTAACTCGGGGACAACCTGTAGTCAGAAAACAGTTAAACAGTTTATAACATTTGAAATAATAGTCAGAAAACAGTTTATTATTGGTCTCTTATTTCATATGCCCTGTGGGCGCCCGCTTTGAGTCTAATCCGGTACACGCGGACCTCCGCAGACTGAAGTCCGCCCGGCCCGACTATGTGCGAGACTGTAATTACTATATAATGTGCATGGCCAAGAATGTAGTTTGGAAAGCGGTGCAATGAAAAAGGCTACAATTTTCAAAATGCTGCCACACAGTTCACCCGTCACAAACACCAATGAGAACACGGCTGAAAATTCACCAGTTTGCTGGAGCCAAGACGGTTTTTGGAGGCCGTCCTGCCCCTCGTCGACTCCTCCCAGGCAGGCAGCCACAGCCAAAGTAGCTCAAGGCAACAACGTTCTTAGTTCCAGCAAACTGGTTGGTCCACTTAAGGTGTTTACTGCTTGGTGGGGAAACAGTTTGCTGGAACTCCTCTGACTGATGACGCCCTCTGGATAGAGGGCGAAATGTTTCTATTAAAAAAAAGAAACTGTCCAGATGATCCAACTGAGAATTATTGGATTTGGTACCTGGATGATTGAGCATGAACTTTGTTGTCTTCTCAGTTTAGTTTTGTAATTCTATTTATAGAGCTGTATCCTTTTTTTATCAATTTGCATGCAAACACGACAAATTTTAGCTAAATTTAGTCTGGCGTTTCTGCAAACATCTCATCAAGGGTGGCTCTCCCCAAAAAAATCTGTAGGTTTTCTTGCAATTTTGTTTGAAACTAGTCTGTCATAAGTCATAAACTTCTGGAAACAAGAAGGTGTGAACAGAAACAACCACATGTTCCAAGGGAGCGCTCTCAGACACGATCCAGGTAGCTAGATCTAACAAGGGTGAGTCAGATCCTCTGGACGGGTTCTTCCAGAGGACCTGACTCACCCTAGTTAGGTCTCACAAGATGCACAAAACCAGGAGAAGCTCCAAACAGTTAAACGGTCTTGTGTTTTCAAAATAAAACTTAAGGAATATCAGGTGTTTCTTAATGTTTTGAATTTAAACTCCGACAAGATGAAGGTTGAGGTTTTTTTGGACTTCAAGATTTCAGGTACAAACATTGGAGCCTTTCACTTCATCTAGATTGCATTAACTTGGCCTCCAGTTCTGATGCAAGGAACCTGTGTTTTTTTTTTTTTTTAAATCAGAAATCATTTAACTCCCACATTAGAAATGGGACCACTTTCTTCCACCTGAACAATATTACTAAAATCAGAAATGTATAGTTTCAAAATGATGCAGAAATCTGATCCATGCATTTACTTAAACTGTCCCTCGACCCATCCTCTGCAGTTTGACTCTTTCTCCTGTCCTTTCATAATCCACAGGTCGAAGCAGATGACTGATCGTTCTCAGCTTGGTTCTGGTTCTGCTGTTAAATGGGAGTCATTCCTTTCCACTGTCGCCAAAGTGCTGCTCAGGATGGGAGATTATATAAAGTGAAGACCTGACTCAATCTGCTGGGTTTGGATTTGAATGGAGTTTTTTGTTTCCTACAGAGACCTGAGGTGACTTTAGTTGCAAAATGGCATTACAAACATAAACTGCACTTACCTGGAAGTGCTTCTCTGGTTCAGAAAGGTTTTGGTCTCGTCCAACAGCGTTAGCGGCGGCTGCCAGCTTCTTGACGGCCACATTCTTCTGACGCAGGAGGCTCACGAGCTGCTTGCAGTTCTTGGCCAACCAGCTGTGGCCGGGAGTGGTCACTTTGCTCCGATAGACCTTGACGGCGTGCCGGGCCACCTGGTCTTTCTGCAGAGCGGCGACCGTCCCCGCGAGGCCAAGGCACAGCAGCCAGCACAGAGCCTGCATTAAAAACCTCAGCTTTGGGTTTCACCGGGACGAGGGGTTCAGCGAGGAGCACGAGACCTGGAGGAGAACGAACGAAACAAAGGGACAGATTAGACTCATGTTGGCGGGAACGTTTCACTTTTAAAAGTTTAGCGGTTACTGCTGAGACAATATTAATAACATCTGTTGTAAAAGAAGGCTGCACTCACACTTTTATTTTTGGGGGGTATGTATGAATAAAAAGCATCCAAAAATGTTTCATAACTTTATAACAAAACTGGTTTGATTACAAAAAAAAAAAATTCTAACAAGCAATTTAACTTGATCGGGGTGTTGAAAGTGAAAACACAAAAGTAAAAGTTTAACTGCAGTACATGAGCTAAATGTTAAAGGTTTGCCAACTGAATAAAACAGCTAATTAGAAGCCAAAGATAGCAAAAGGCTAGCTAAAATGTATATGTAGCAGAACAGTAACTAAAAGCTAAACAGTAGCAGAATGGTAGTTTAAAACTAAAAGTATCAAAAGCTTAGCTGAAAGTCTCCAAGAGCTAGTTAAAAACAGCAAACGGCTGACTAAAAGTAACAAAAAGCTAGCTAAAACCTTAAAATAGCAAAATGGTAACTCAAAGTTAAAGATGCAAAACACTAGCTTAAAGCTAATAATTGCAAAACTGCTAATGACAAACAAAGTAGCAAGGAGTTAGATTAAAGCTAAAAGTAGCAAAGGAAGAGCTAAAGATAACTGCAAAAAGTCTCAAAAAACTAGTTCAAAGACAAAAGTAGCAAAAGACAAGCTAAAAGCAGCTAAAACTGGTTGCAAAAAAAGGAGAAATAGCTTTAAGCTAAAAACACTAACAGTAGCAAAATGTCAACTAAAGCAGCGCAATGCTAGATTAAAGCTAAAAGTAGCAAAAGAATAGCTAAAACCTAAAATTATCAAAACAGTAGCTAAAAGTTAAACAGTTGCAGATTGGTGGGTAAAAGTAAAAAAAATAAATAAATAAATAAAAATAAAGCAAAACGCTAACAGTAACAAAATACTAAAAATAAAGCTAAAAGTATCAAAAAGGTTTATTAAAAGTAAAGGGTTAGTTAAATGTAAAAGGAACAAAATGGAGTAACAAAATGGAAGGTAAAAGTAGCAAAACGTAAGCTAAAAGCTAAGCGTAGCAAAAGGCTAGTTAAAACCTAAAAGTAGCAGAACAGCAGCTAAACGATAAATAGTATAGAAACTGTATCTTAAAGCTAAAATAGAACACTAAAAATGCATACATCTTATGATTTTATTATTGTTTTGTGTACATCTTAGACCCTTGAATACAGTTTTATTTTTTATGCTTTATATCTTTGCTATTTTTGGGTGTAACTGGACCTTGAGTGCACAATTTCGTTCCACCTCATGTACCACATATGATGGAAATTCATTAATTCAACCTGTATTTATACAGGTTAATCCCCTTGAGCCTCAGGGACTCATTTACAAGACAGACCTGATTTTAACAGAGTGACAGTGGACAACAAAAGACAACTGCTGAAAATGAATGACAAAAAAAGAACCTTGAACCTTAAAAGTTTCAAAACCCTAGCTAAAAGTAGCCAAATCGTAGCTAAAAACTAAACAACAGCATTTGGTAGCTAAAATGTACAGGAACAGTAGAATAAAGCTAAATTAGCAAATAGCTGAAAGACAAAAAATATAGCATAAGAAGACAATAAAATAAAAATAGCCAGTTTGATGAAGCACTTTTTAAGGAGGACAGTGTCTTCGAAGGAATTAAAGAGATCTTTTCTGGGAAAATATTTGCAAAGAAAGTTAAATATTTTAAAAAGTATAAAAAGTTACGAATACCATCATGATTCATGATCTCTGGAATGAGCTGAACGTTTCGGTAAGTAAGTACACGGCGGCAGCAGCTGAAACTTACCTGAAACCAGTCAAATCCTCCATGGGTTCATCGTCCCAGAGAGGCCTCGTCTTCCTGCGGGGAGGCGGGCGCCTTCCTGGGTCTGAGCGCCACGACTGACACCGGGAACAGTCATGCTGTTGTGCGGCCGCGGCGCCGCCAGCCCTCCCCTCCGTCCGAGCGGGCGTTCCCCGGGTTCACCCAGCCTCCTGCGGCACGTCTCCTCTCTGACCTCCGGTCGGCGGTGACGCTCTGTCAGCTCGCACAGAGGAGGCTCAAACGGTAAGCTGCTTCTCCTATCGCCTCTAAAATGACGACTCGGTTACACGCAGTGTTGTTACATTTTAAAATAAACGTTTGAATTCCTCGGAAGTTATGGCTCCTCCTTTTCCTTCTGGAGCTGTCGGTTATCTCGTGACGCCGCTAACTCTTTTTTTAAACTAATTTGAGCATAAACAGGCAACGGCTTTTCTGTTAATCGTTATTCAAGTAAACATTAGTTTTAATTGCATCTTAAACCGAACGTCTATTGCATTGTTTACGGAAATAATCCACCGCTTGTTTAGATCCTGGCTACAGATTACTTCCGAAACATCGTTATCAGATTTGGGCTGTCTGGGAGTTGTAGTTTTTTATTTTATTTTTTTATTAAGACGTGTTTTTGGTTCCCCCCTCGACCGTCTCAAGTTTTTTTCAAGAGTATAGTGGCTCCCAATTGGTTAAATTTCACACTTACATTAATAAACGATAGCTTGTGTTGTTTATTTGTTTGAATAACAACAAAAATGTTTTCGCGGACTGATGCGACGCTGAAGTTGGATTACGATTTGACTGCACGGTAAAGGGCAATTTCACTGAATTTTTAAGCGTCTGAACAGTCAGTTCTAATTAAAACCATGCAATACTTTTATAGACTGTTCAAACCTAGACTAAATTGGTCTATACTCACAGCAGATTTGTGCAAAACTATTATTATATTTGTCAAAGTTAAAGAAAGGTACTGAGTATGAACTTTCTTTGCTTTAAAGAAAGGTACTTTTAGGGTTTTGTTTTTGCATCTGGACTACTGTACTACTTGAACCTGGTCCAGTGTTTAAGCAGTTTCATTGTGTTACCGGTGGACAAAAGGACTGCTAAAATGGGTCCAGTTCAAAAAATACTGTTCTAGTGTGACACAAATGCAAAGCAATGATAGAAAGAGCACACATTGTTCTGTCTTTAACTTTTACAATAAAGATTTAACAAATCTAAAACTGTACTGTAAATACTCTGATTTTAGTATACAGTATAAGACAATCCAGTACAAGTGTGGAAAGTCCAAGGACTGTGTTGCAGTTTTTAAACTAGAGCTGATTGAACATGACCCAGATGTTGAACATGACCCAGATGTTGAAATTTTTTGTGGAATGCCCCTTTAGCATTGGAATCAGAAACTAACTTCAAAACCGTTTGATGGTTTTAGCTACAAGGCAGCACTAAAACGTTCAATGTCTTTGTGAGAAAAAAATCACTAATAATAATAATTTATTATTAGTCGCAAAATAATTATCATTTATTATTTTGCCAACTAAACTAGCTAGGAGTTGTTCCAGTTGAAAAGCTCGAGAACTACATTTCCCGTGACCGCTAACTTCTTCTTGCGCATGCGCGTTATGAATTTTCGGCTAGCAAGTTGGCTAAATCAGCCGGGTGATAAAATGGTGGGTAAAATTCAAATAAGAGAAACTAACAGAGAGTTTCAAAGTCCCGCTCAACAAGTCCCCGAACCGATACCGACTGTCACCGACCCGGTACCTAGCTGTCCTCTAGCCAGTCAGTCAGAGATATTTAGGAAATGAAAGGTCAGTTCGTGGTATTTTGAGATCGGACACCTGCACCACGTACCTTTCCCTTTTTGGAAGCTCGTCTGCGCCGCTGTTGATCCTTGTCAGGGGAGGGGGGTGCTTCCGGGGGCAAATTCGCCCTCCATGTCCAGGAAGACCCGGGTCGCTGATCCCGATCGTGTCAAGAAGTAATTTACTGTCTGATGATCGGGTGGGTCAGAGCTGCGGTTCTGCGCACTGACTGTCCGAAGATTAAAGCTCCAGAATGAGGTAATTTCTAAACTTAACGGAACCACCTCGTGGACGGATCATAGTTTGAGTTTTCTACAGACGTTGTCAACCACACCAGTCGTAAAATTTAAAGCGGTTTAAAGGAGAGGCGATCATGTTTTTGACTTTGTGTGTTTGTTTTCGGAGTTAACTCGATTCAAAATGGCCGCCGCAGCTGACCATCCTTAGCGAACATAAAACTGAATAAATCTCAGCCAGTTTTACAGACAGAACTAAAATTTGGTGTGGTAGTAGCTGAGAGTCGTCGTTTTAACTCAACTTTTCCATTAACTGTCAGTGTTTGACACATATCAGACGAGTTTATGAAATAAATCAGAACTTTGGGTTTGCTTTCTTCACAGGACAAGCTGAAATCATCACACAGGGAGCAGAGGACAGACCTCCCTGACCCAGAATGACCAGAAACTAAAGGTCAGCACGGACAACTTCTTCCAGAACCTGGACCGGTACTACAAACAAAGAACCCATGAAAACCTCAGTGGACCGAAAGAAGCTGGAGCAGCTTTACAACAGCTACAAAGGCGAGCTGAACTATAAGTTGAAACCAATATAGCAAAATGTTGGTTAAAAGCTAAAAGTAGCAAAGGGTCAATAGAAACTAAAGTAACAAAAGACTAGATGAAACATGCAAAACCCTTGCTAAAAGTAGAAAAGGGTTAAATTAAATTCAAATGTTGCAAATACTAGCTAAAATAAGCACAAAGTCAACAAGGATTAAAAAAAAAAAAACTAGCTGAAAATGGAAAGGTGCTAGTGACAAGTAGCAAAAAAACAAACTTAAAAGTAGCAAAACATTAGCTAAAAACTAAATACAGGTTGTCCCCGACTTACGGCGCCATCGACTTACGGCATTTCGGACTTACGGCGCCGCCCCAGTGACGACATCACACCTCACGTTGGCTTTTTTATGCAGCATTTTATGTTTTTTTTTTTCGTTTTTTTTTTTTAGGGTATTCTGTTAGCTAACTGCTTGGAAATACAGCAAAACGGTGTTCTAAGTACGCTGTTGTTGTTTTACATTGAAAAAAACTTGTTTAAAACGACGTATACGGCCGCCATGTAGGTAGCGCTCCGACTTCCGGCCGAAAATCCGAGTTACGGCCGCCACGTGGGTAGCGCTCCGAGTTACGGCAAAATCGGGTTACGAACGGGCCATAGGAATGGAACCCGTTCGTAACTCGGGGACCACCTGTATAATAAAAAGCTGCAAAATGCGAGCTGAAAGCTAAATGCTATCTAAAAGATAAAAGTAGAAAAGGCTATCTAAAAGTAAAAGAAAATGCTAAATGTAGCAAAAGGCTAACTACTACAGGCTGAAAATGGCAAAACAGTTGGCTAAAAGTAACAAAAATATTAACCAAAAGCAGAAAAAGGTCAGCTTAAACATAAAAGTAGCAAATGGTTAGTTATAAGCTAAAAGTAGCAGAACCATAGCTAGAAGTAGACAAAAACAGAGTCAATTTGCAGGAGCAAACAATCTTTTTGTATGGGAAAAAGTTAAATATTTTAAAAAGTATACATTTACAAAAAAAAAAGTCATCACTCATCTGAATGAGACAAATTTTTTTGATGAATGTTAAATTAGACTGCAAAACGTTTGTTCACACAACGGAAACTTCAGAGCTGACTTTCTGTTCTGCGCTATGTTTTCTTCTCAGACCCTCACGATGAGAACAAGATCGGCATCGACGGGATCCAGCAGTTCTGCAATGACCTGGCTCTGAACCCGGCCAGCATCAGCGTTCTGGTGGTGGCCTGGAAGTTCAGAGCAGCCACACAGTGCGAGTTTAGCAGGAAGGAGTTCCTGGAAGGCATGACGGAGTTAAGGTAAGAGACGTTTGAGTTAACTGCATCTGATGATGAATTACTTCTTGCTCTTTACTGTTTCCTTTGTGTCTCTCAGCTGTGACAGTCCTGGGAAACTGAAGGCCATCCTGCCCAGGCTGGAGCAGGAGCTGAGAGATGCTGCCAAGTTTAAAGACTTCTACCAGTTCACCTTCAGATTCGCCAAAAATCCAGGCCAGAAAGGTTTAGGTCAGCAGAGCATGTTGTTAAAATAGACGTGTGTCTAACACACTATCAGAAAGTATTCTGCTTTAAATCCACTTTTTCTGTTATTTTTATTTTATTTTTAGAAAATGTTAGCCATTCGTGATTTAGCAAGCACCCTATTTTTTTGTACATTTTCTTTAGACTACTTTCGCACATTTGCAGCTATTTTAACCATTCATACACCAAAACGTTCAGCTCATTCAGGTGACTGAAGATGTGACTTTTTTTTTTTGGTAACTTTTTTCAGAATATTTAACTTTATTTACAAATAATTTCTCAATTAAAATACATGAGCTTTGTAATTCCTACAAAAACTTTGTTCTCTTAAATCGGCTTTAGAAAGCTGGTCTGTTTTTAATCTTCTTATGCTACATTTAGCTTTTACCTGGCATTTTGCTACTTTTAGTTTTAAATAGCCTTTTTATACTTTATGCTTTTTGATTTTTAGCTAAACCTTTTCTACTTTTAGCTACTGTTTTCCTACTCTGTTTAGCTAGCCTTTTGCTACATTTATTTACTGCTTTCAGTTTTAAGCTATCCTTTTGCTGCTTTTACCTTTTTGCCAACCTTTTACTATTTTTAGCTTCTTGCCAGTCTTGCTACTTTTGGCCAGCATTTGCTCTTCTTTTTTCAACTTTAGCGTTTACTAGCTGTTTACTACTTTCAGTCTTTAGCCTCCTTTTTTGCAGCTTTTAGCTAACCTTTTCTAGTAACTTAAAAAAGCTAAGTCTGGTCCTCTGGACATTCAAAAAACAAAACAAAACAAACAAAAAAAATTGTAGAAACGTTTCGTCTTTCGTTTCTACAATTTTTTTTTTCTTTTTGTTTTGTTTTTTGAATGTCCAGAGGACCAGACTTAGCTTTTTTTAGATTTTTCTACCTGGATTATTGAGCATGCATCAGGGTACTTTTCTAGTAACAAATTTTCACTTGTTTGTTCATAGCCAGCCTTATGCTACATTTAGTTTTTGCTTGCCTTTTCTACATTTTGTTTCTAGTGACTATGTTGCTACTTTTGGCTTCTAGCAGCTGTTTGTTAATTTTAGATTGTAGCTACCTTTTTTGGTATGTTTAGCATTTGTTTTGCTGTTTTTGGCTAATGTTTTGTCACTTTTAGCCAGCATTTCACTATGTTTGGCTTGTACTTAGCATGTAGCTTCTTCTAGCTTTAAGTTGGTGTTCTAATTCTTTTTCTTTTAGCGTTTGTTACATTTCAGTTTCAGCTTTTTCAGTAGTCTTGTTATTTTTTTTTTGTTTCAGACCTAGAGATGGCTGTGGCCTACTGGAACCTTGTTCTTACAGATCGATTCAAGTTCCTGGATCTGTGGAACCGCTTCCTCCTGGTTAGTGTTGAAAGATTTTTCAATGATTAGCATGTTGTTGAAGTATTTCATTAAGGATTTAACCCAGAACTGTGTTGCATTCAGGAGCATCACAAGCGATCGATTCCTAAAGACACGTGGAACCTCCTCCTGGACTTTGGCAACATGATTGCAGACGACATGTCCAATTATGACGAGGAAGGTGAGCCGATGAAGAGAGTCATGACCAAAAAGCAGAAACAGAAGAACTGAATCTCTAATAAGGAAACTGTAAAGTTCAAGGAAGGCTTATAGGAGTGTCTTTGTTTGCTGTTACTGCAGCATAAATATATCTTTATTTCATTATCGCTGATTTCAATTCTTGTCCTTTTCATCGTCCCCTCAGGGGCCTGGCCGGTCCTCATCGACGACTTTGTGGAGTTTGCTCGGCCCATTTTGATGGCGAATAAACGCAACGCGACATAATGTTTGCTGCACGGGGTGGATGCAGTTCGTCTTTTCCTGATGGAGACTTTTGATACAAATGAGCCACAAAGAAACCACGTCCGAATAAGCCTGCCCGCAGTTTGAGATCAATCTGCACAAAGTCACCTCGGTGAAACGGAAAAACTGTTATTCGGAAAAGAGGCTCAGCAGGAGAGGAATGGTTTTGTCATTTGCAAGAGTGGACAGACTCTGGAGCTGCGATAAGAAAACAATGAGAACAGCAAGACCCGCCCGGGACCAGCAGTGCCTGCGGACTCGTTAGGCACGTCGTGAATGAGCTTTAGCGAGGTATAAACGCAGGGAGACCTGGGCGTGAAGGTAAATCTGCACGATTTCAGCGCCACGCTGAGATAAAACGACTGCGCTCTGTCGCAATAAGAGCTGAGAACTTTTGTGTTGATTGTATTGTTTGTGTGTGTTTGGGTGGGGGCGTGAAATGTTTTTCCCTCCTGTGTTTAACGTTTTGGTGAGTTTCAGAGTGAGTGAAAAATCATTTGTATCGAGGCCGACAAAAAAATAGGATGAAGTTTTAGAAGAACCGAACCATTTAAAGCACAAGAAGCATTTGGAAATGTAATTTTTAAACTGCTAAAGCTTTTATTTAGTTGTTTTTACTTCATGTAGTCACCTGAACTCTAAGGTCTGATATTAACTTCTATCCTGCGTGATGGAGAGCATTCACACCTGGCAGTAAAATTCACCCCCCCCTCAAATAGGTTTTGAGATTGATGTCAGTTACCCGCTCTGTGAGCAGATGGAGCCATGTACCGGTAACTCAGTGGACTCGGTGAGCAACAGGACTTCCTGATTTTGTTATTAACAAGTTTCAAACGCATTTCTGTGGAGTTCGTTTTAGCACAGAACTTTAAATCAACTTAACAGACGCAATATATGAGAAATGAAGGCACATGCACAATGATTAGTGACTTCACAGAGCTCTGTGTCAGAGCAAAAACTGAATATTTTAAACTATAAACCTCCACTAAAGTTTTAAAAAAAGGTGCCTTGACATCCACCTCTGCTCTTTCTATGTCATCGCTGTAAACATAAAGCCGCACTGGGTTTAATTAGGGGAATATAAAGTGACGTAATGCTGCACGAACTGTTCTGTGGCTGGAAAAAATTACATTTTATTCTGCATGGGTCGGCCAGCTTTAAACAATCAGAACAAACCTTAAGAAAAACTCACCGGAATCCACTTTGATTAATAAAATTCTGATGAAATTAGACTTTTTTTTTTCTTCCAGAAAATATCTGATAGTTTATCAGATAAACTATTTGTGGCCTGATTAAAAACAACAAAAACAATGTTCATGAATATTTAAAAAAAAAAAAAGGCTGTTGGCAGCTGAGCACACTTATTTTTTAACCTCAAGACATCCAGGTAGTAATGCAGATGCTTGTGTGGGGTCACCTGAGTTCAGTAGGGGGTCCTGCATGCAGGATCTGGACTTATTGTGTTCAGACTATCAAACATATGAGGATTAAAATGAGCCAGACCACCTGGGAAAATGTTTTCAACGGACATCAGGGCCATACAGTATTTACGCAGTTTGTCTGCTTCGGATGGAACTGAGCTGAGTCTAAAAGGGGGCCCCAGAGAAACTGATAAGATTATAAACTTTCCAGGTGAAACCGCTTCACCTCTACAAACTGCACATGTACACTTTTTTTTTTTTTTTTTTTGTAATGCAGATTTTACAGCTACAAGTAGGTTTCACTTAACTTTTTTTTTTTTTTTTTTTAAACTGCACAAAATGTTTGTTTACACTGTTGGGAGGTCACCTGCTGCTTTATAGGTCAAGGATGACCGATTCTGCTGTTGTCTAGGAGCGGCTGAGGATTGCAGCAGATTTTATTGTACTATGGGCAAGTGCTAAATCAAAGACTTGAGCCTTTTTACTTTTTTCTAGCAGTCAGAGCAGCATATAATGTCTTTGTGCTGCTGCATCTGCTAAATGCAGCGTGGCAGGTAGAGCTCAGGTATCAACATCATGTTTGCGTCTCAGAGCACTAACAGTGATCATTTTCTGCAGGTTTTTGTCACCATAACAGCTTTTTTCTGTATTTGTTGGCAATTTCATAGAATCACTGCTTGTTTTGGGGTAAATAGCTGCCTTTTGTTGTGTTAATAAACTCGTGTTGAAGACTTCTAAACAGTACAGAGCTAAAGCTATAAGCTCCTGCTATTTTCTTTGTTTTGCCTCCAGTAAGCTTTTTTTTATCGACTGTGGCTGCTTTTTCACATATTTTCTGTTTGCAAAGCATACTTCACCATTACAGCAGATTGTGCAGCGTCATTTATAAAAATGAAAGACAGAAGGAGCAGCGCTGGACTTAAAAATAATATCTGAATGTCATATCTTTAAGGAAAAAATTAGGATGCACGATATTATCGGCATGGTATCAGTATCGGACGATATTAAGGATACAGTTAAATATCGGCCATTCCATCAAAATAATTCAACAATATAAAAGGCTCTTTTTTTGTATACTATATATTTATAGTGTTACATCATTTTCAGCCCCTTGCATTTGGTAGCAGGCCACATTGATAAAGGCCATGCAGAACAAAGTATTTTAATTCTATAGTCTCTGTAGGTCTGGGGGAAAAAATATTGGTATTGGTGTCAGTTATCGGCTAAATAAGTTTTAACATATCGTATATCGGCCAAAAATCCAATACATGTATTGTGCATCCCTAAATAATAATAATGTGTCAGGAAGGGCATCTGGTGTAAAAATTATTGCCATGTCTTCATGCAGCTTAGTTCGCTGTGGCGACCCCCGAAGAAGGGAGAAGTCGAAAGAAGAAAAAATAAATCATGCCGAGAGCTGCTGTATGCCAAGTTGGAGCTCACCTTGTTAATACTATTGTATGTCAAATTATAATTAATGTGTTTTCATAGATCCAACTAAATTAGCAAGAACAGTGTTTTTGTGGCAGACTTGTTAATATATATATATTTTTAATTTACCCTTTATTTATACAGGTAGTCTCATCGAGAACTCATTTTCAATTAAAAAATAATAAAAACTCAAGATCCAATTTAAAGTTTATTTTTCATGAAGTTGTTTTGACACTGTTTAGATTAGCAGCTTTTAATGCCTGAATGGCTCATAGGTCAGAGTTAAGTGGCTTAGTAACAACATTAAAAACCAAAAAAAAAATCTTTCCTCTGAAAATAATCTCTTATTGGACTGTCGCTGAATGCAAAAAGCAGCCGAAGTCCAAATAAAAGCTTGAAAGCAAAACAAAGAAATGAGGGATGACTCAAGACTTATGCACAGCTCTGTAGGTGTGAATATGTCATAAACTAAGGTGGCGTGGAAGAATGTAGACTTTAATAAGTTTCAACTGATTCTGAATTTGGCTCTGATTGAATACAATTACATGTCCCGACCCGTTGTAACATTTGATGATAGTTGGTATGAAAAAAGTCTTGACTCTTTTCTGTACAACGATCATCTCAAAGCTCTGAACGAGCTTCATTTGGTCTAAGAAATGAGACGTGAAGCTGACGCTTTGTTTCAAAGAAACGACAGTCTGTTTGGTGCCGGAACAAGAAAATGGTGCGAACAAACGTGAAACATTGGTACTTCTTGTTATTGTTTCTACTTGTGCGAATCATTCTTGTTAAAACAGTATTACCGGTACTTGTTGCTGTGAGGAAATTGCAATTTACAAATTGAAAAAGTTTGTTCACCTTTAAAAATGTTTAATAAAGCACGTTGTTTTAAAAAAATAGCTCTGACACGTGGTTCTTCTATTGAGTGACATCACTGGAACCAGAGGCGAGTTCAACAGAAACTCTGGACCAGCTCTTTACCCTCACTAAACAGTCTACGAGAGTTTTGTGGACTCGGAGAGGACTTGACCGTTTGCCTCTAGGGACACTGTGGGGGGTGCTCAATGAGTTTGGGATTAGGATTCTGTTGCTGTGGGGCCATTCAATTCATATACAAATGATGCAAGAATTTGGTTCGCATTGACAGTAGACCTGTCACGATAACAAATTTTGCTGGGCGATTGTCTCAGAAATTGTTGCAATAAACAATAAAATTGTTTGAAATTTGACAATAATTAGTAATTATTATCAAATTTAAGAAGTAATGTTGATTTTTTTTAGTGTTGTACCTTTTTTCGACCACCGGATGGCAGTATGCGAGCAGCGTCTCTTTAAGAAAAATGGGAGGGAGGCCCCTTGACGTGACACGGACTTTCTCCCCGGTTCTCAAAATGGCCGACGCTCGGTGTGATTTGAGCTCTTTAGCATAGCATTTTTTGACACAAAGATTTTAATTAAAAAAAAAAAAAAATCAATAAACAGGTTCTCAGCTTCTTTTTGCAAAGAAAAACTTTTACATGAAGGCACGGGTTTCAACGGGGAATTTTGGCGCTTCGACAAGACGGAGGTTTTTCCCCCCCCGAGGTCGGCCTGTTAGCTTAGCTATTAGCTTAGCTTCTCAGCTTAGCTGCTTTTAACTGTCCAAAAATGCAATTTTGGACAGTTAAATCTGATTTTAAAGAGAAAGGGAGTGCAGTGAAGAACACCGGAAGCCTCGTCATCCAGTGTCTTCGGTAGAAAGACAGAGACACGAAGAAACGATGAAGCCGATAAATGAAAATGAGGTCAATATTTTTTATTTGTCATGCGATTAATTGATTTATTGTTTATCGCGACAGGCCTAGCTGACAGTAACTTGGACCCCTTCAGGGTGAGAGTTGGTTTCTGCCAGCGCTGCCCGAAAGAGTGGTCCATTGTGGTGAAGATCAGAGCTGAGCTCTGTTTAACAGTTGGTCCATGTTCCCTCACCTGTGGTCATGAACTTTGGGTAGTGACCGGATGAACTATTCAAGTGGCTGAAATGAGTTTTCTCTGCAGGGGAGCTGGACTCTCCCTTAGAAATACAGTGAGAACTTCGGCTATCTGACATTCGGAGTAGAACTGCTGCTCCTCCACATCCAGAGGAGCCCGTTGAGGTGGTTCAAGCAGCTGCTAAGGATGGACCCTGGACGCCTCTCAAGGGAAGTTTTCCAGGAATGTCCAACTGGGAGAAGACCCGGTGGAGGACACGCTGGAGAGACTATTTCTCTGGGCTGGCCTGGGGACACCTTGGAATCCTACTGGAAGAGGTGGCTGTGGAAAGAGATGTCTGGGCCAAGCTTCTCAAACTGTTGCCCCTGAGATCTGAATCCACAACAAGTGGCAGATAACGAATGGATGGATGGACCTGAGTAACATGAGATGTTTGGGCAAAGATAAATACGATGGTTTTTGTCCTGACACAAACCTGGAGGCCATCAAGTGTTTCTCCAAGCCTACATGGAGGCATTCAGAAATACGTGAATCACATGACAGCAGTGGATGTGGAACGAAGTGGGGAAAATGAAGAGAACCAGCCTTCCCAGCTGAGGGTTAAAATGACCCGGCCTGGCAACAGTTGTCCCTTATTAGGTTGCATTCCTTCTGCGTATCATCACCGGCTCTTCTGGTAACACTTTCTTTATTCTGCATATACAGGTAGTCCTCGGTTTACGTTCGAGTTCCGTTACAACGACCCGGTCGTATACCGATTTGAACTGAAACCGAAACTGAAAGCACATGGCCAACGGTAACGGCGTTTTAAACACGTTTTTTTCAATGTAACACAACAACAGCGTACTTACAACGCCGTTTTGCTGTATTTCCAAGCAGTTAGCTAACACAATACCCTCAAAAAAAAAAAAACATAAAATGCTGCATAAAAAAGTCAACGTGAGGTGTGATGACGTCACTGGGGAGGCGGTCGTAAGTCCGAAATGACGTAAACCGGGGGTGACGTAAACCGAGGACTACCTGTATAAATTTTAAACTGCCTCATTTTGGTGAAATAAGAAGTTACTTGTGACCAGATTGGTGAAGCCAGGTGATGCCGTCAAAGTAAAACATTGTCATCTTAAAACAACTCTGATGTCACAAATTGTACACTAAACCTTTACACTACCATCATTTTTACATTACCTCGCTGTAAAAGGAGGGAGTGACGTTCTGTCTCTGGGTTTTGTTAATGAGTGAGGGAAGAATGGAGCGGGAGATAGATAGATTGGTGTAGTGTCTGTAGTATTGTGGACTCTGTGCCGGTTCCTTGTGGTGAAGAGGGAGCTGAGCTGCAAGGTGATGCTCTCTGTTTACTGGTCAGTCTATGTTCCTATCCTCACCTACGGTCATAAACTCTGACTGAAAGAACAAAAGTGCAGATACAAACGGTTGAGATGAATTTATGTCGCAAGGTGGCTGGAGTTATCTGGGAGAGACTCGGGAGTAGAGTCCCTGCTCCTCCACATAGAGAGGAGCCAGTTGAGTTGGCATCTGGTAAGTAGGCCCCTGAGCACCTCTCATATAGACATATGGACATGTCTGACTGGGAGAAGACCACATGGAACACACGCTGGAGAGACTACGTCTCTTGGCTGGCCTGAGACCACCTTTGGATCCTCACAGTAGAGCTGGAAGAGGTGGTGGAGAAAAGAGAAGTCTGGACTTCCCTGCTCAAGCTGCTGAACTGAGACCTGACTCTGGAGCAAGTTGAAGATAGATAATTATCTATTAACATTTTTTAGGAGGATACGGTTACTTAAAACTTTTATGATTTGGTGGATTATAATGTTCTTTTACTTATGTTTAAAGCTCAAAATTGCTTGCTACCATCAAACATTCAAACATATTTTGTAAAAAGGAAGAGT
>JARVGQ010000759.1:7795399-7806691 GCA_031762355.1 Hypsolebias martinsi | reverse complement strand
ATCATTTTGTTTGCAAAAACGAACATAGTTGAATGATACAAGATATACATGTTGTGCCATTTTATGCAAAGTTCAAAAATCACGTCACACACACTTTAAGGGTAACCGCAACCTACGAATTCAAACATTACAGAAGGTTAGACTGAACCAAGCCAAATGGTGACGTTTGCTATTGTTTACTCCGGTAGTTTTCCAGATACTGTATGTCAATATGGAGTTCTTAAATGCGGGTGTGCGCTCAACGTAAACAAAGCTCTTTTATCTTTTCTCAACAAGTTTGACATCAAGCATAAAAATTTACAAATTAAAGTGTTATTTTGCTGATGCGATTAGGTAATTTTAATTAAAAAAAATATAGGTTATAATCCACCCAGACAAGACAATCAACTCAAATTTTATTGGTTCAAGCTCAACAGTTTGTTTTTACAGTGTATATTACTCTTTCAGGAGAGAGCGAAGCCACGGGCCTGATTGCAGGTTGTCTTTTCGGCCTCATGCACGGCCTGAGCCCGGTCCCCCAGAACCTGTACCAGGATTTGGACAAGCGAAGTCGACTGGAGGAGCTGGGAGAAGCCCTGTACAAGGCTGCGTCTGCAGAGAAATGCACAGACAAGTAATCCTGCCCTCCACTGACCTGAACTCTGCAGGCTGTCAGAGGAACTGAATCTGATGCTAACACCACTCCCCTCCTCGTCCCCCGAAGCATCCTCTCCTCTGCTCACTTCTTTCGCTTTGCTGTCCTTCATTTATTTTTCCTGTCCGCTGTCCACAGATCCGCCACAAATTTTAAAAAGTAAAGACATCCGCCACTATAGATGAGCTCATTTCTCTTGTGATGCAGCTATAACCAGAATGTATAATCTCGTGTTTTTGTACAGTTTGACTTTTTGCCACAAATCCTAATTTTTATCAGCTTGGACTCCTTTTTAAATTTTTTTTTTGGTGACTTGAAAAGTTGCATTAATAAATAATTAAATTCCTCTTCCTGATCTTCACTTTTTCTTTAGCTAACTTTGAGCACTAAGAGAATCTAATTAATTATAATCTGTATTTTTTTAGGCAAAACCCGAACCTTTTCAGTACTTTGAAAAAGTTTTCACACTCCGTTAACTTTCCCACATTTTGTTCAATTACAACTCAAATATTTTACCGTGATTTTGCGCGATAGACGAATACAAAGTTACAGATACTTATGAAGTGGAAGGGAAATTATGATTATTTTTTGCTTATTCTTCTTTGCAGTGCAGTTCAGGTTCAGTCAGAGAGGGTGGAGAGTGTCTGTGAACAGTTCAGGTCTTGCCTCAGACTCTCAGTTGGATTCAGGTCTGGACTTTGTCTGTGTGGACTAACCCATTCCATTGTGGCTCTGGGTGGATGTTTTGGGTCTTTGTCCTGCTGGAAGGTGGAACCCCGCCCCAGTCTGGAGTCTTCAGCCTCTAACAGGTTTTCTGTCCTGCATTTAGCTTCATCCATCTTCCCATCAGTTCTGACCAGCTTTCCCTGCTGAAGACAAGCGTCCCCACAGCAGGAACACACCACCTTCACAGTGCTGGTGGTGTGTTCAGGGTCACGTGCAGTATTTTGGTGTTCATTTTTGATCTGAGCAGAGCACCTTCTTTCATGTTTGTTGTGTCCCCACACTTCTTGTGTCTTTCTTTCAGCTTGGCTTTTTCTTGCCCCTTCTCCATAAAAGCCTGATTTGTGGAGTTCCCTAGGACAGCCTCCCACCTGAGCTGCTGATCTCTGCACCACCTTCACAGGGCGGTCTGTCACTTTAGGTGAAGGGTCATGTCTTGGTTGGTTTGCAGTTACTCTGTCCATTGATGATGTTCAGAGATGAACAAAGCTTCATGAGATGTTCAAAGGTTGAATTATTGTGTTATAACCTAACCCTGCTTTAAAATTCTCAACAACTTTGACCTTAAATGGAATAAAGTAACTTAAAGAAAATGTAAATTTACTTGTTTTCTTGTTGGTTGAAGACATTTCATTTCTCATCTAAAGAACTTTCTTAGATCTGACTGAAATGTGCTGTGATCTACATTCGCATGCAGATGAATCCACTCCCTGCCCTCCCGAGGGTCATTAGTGGTTTGTCTGGTCTTCATGAGAAGAGTTTTGGTCACAAATATTGCGGTACGAATTGACACAAAACTATCAGGGACTCAAATCCAGAGCGGCTTTGTCTCCATCTACATCTTCTACCACTTATCTGTAGTCAGGTTGCAGAAGAAACAGGTCCAAGAGAGAACCCCAGACCGTCTATAGCGACACTCTCCAGTGCCTCCTGAGGGACCCAGACCAGAGAGAATACTGTATATAATGCTTCCAGTGAGTTCTGGGTTTGCCCTGGGGTCTCTTCCCAGTGGGACGTGCCCAAAAAACCTTCAAAGGGAGGCGTCCAGGAGGCATCAGATGTCTGACCGAACCACCTCAGCTGACTCCTTTCAATGCAGAGGAGCAGCGGATACTCAGAGCCACCCCACAGAAAAGGCTCATTTCAGCAGCTTATCTGAACCTCATGACCACAGGTGAGGGCTGAAGTGTAGACGAACCAATAAACTGAGAGCTTTGCCTTCCAACTCAACTCTTTCTTCACCATGACCAACCAACGCAACGTCCTACTTACTGAGGATGCGGCCTCATCCCTCTCACGCTCCATCTTATGAACATGAACATGAACAAAGGGCCCAGATACTTGAACTCCTCCACCTGAGGCGGAGGCGTCTTTGCAAGTTCTGGAAAGCTGAAACCTGAGGTCTCTTCCCATGTTTAACCCTCCTGCTGCCCTTAGATCAAAATGATACACAAGGTTTTGATGTTAAGCCTGAGGCCTTGTACTTTATTTTGACTAAAAGACAGCAGGAGGGTTAAAGATTTTTATTTTATTTTTTTTAGTAAAGAACTTATTTCACCCCTTTTATTTTAACTTTTAGGATTTGCAATGTTCTGGACGAGTGAGAATCTACACAAACATTGTTCCTTGGTCTTCATGATGGCCGATCTCTAATGTTCTGTAAACTTCACAGGCCTTCACAGAACAGCTGGGTTTATACTGAGATTAAATTGCACACAAGCGGACTATATTTTGTGACTTTGGCAGCAGTGAATTTTAGTTCAGGGCATAAAAAAAAACCAACAGTTTTTATATTTATATTTGTTAAAATATATATAAGCCATGTACCATTTTCCTTTCACTTTGTGTTACATAAAATGCCAGTAGACCATGATGACTGTTGTTGTAACATGACAAAATGTGGAAAAGGTTTAGCGGTTTTCTTTGATCTAAACTAAAATCAGAAGCAGATACCCAAATCTTTTCAACTTATCTCTCGATATCAAACATTTTGTTCACAAACAAAATGTGAACGTGTTTCAAGTTGCAGAACAAGTTGTTTTTATGTGATTAAGATACAGTCTACATCTAAAGACTGATAATTAAAAAGGAACAATGCGTTAAGTGCCTATTCCCGCTTTTCCCTTAACCATTAGGAACGCTTTTATAATTTTATTTATCTTTAAAGTCCTTTTTTCCCTGAACTAATTACCCGTAACATTTGATTCACTTCAAAAACTGAATATCCAAGACCCTCGCTTTTTTCTGCAGGCATAAAACAACTAATAGACTATTCAGTTCAAATACTACTTTTAATATAATCTGACAGATTAACAAAGTAGAAAAAATATTGTGAAGTTATGTAAAAAAGAATTGTTTTGGGCATTTAATGACGTAAAAAAATAAACTGCTCAGTAAGAAATATTGATTTAATTGTGCTACAAATATTAATGTTTATTTTAATCATCAGTTTTAATAAACTCATAAAGCTGCAGGGATTAAGTTGTACATATCCTTTATTCTCTGTAGACCAGATTCACTGAAAACCAGGATCGGCCCTGACGCCTGTAAAGTGATGAAGCTAATTAGAGACCCAAAATGCAGACCGGCACTTCGGGGGATTCTGGAGAGCCTTCTACGTTACCTCACATAGGACCTGGCCAAGAGGACTCCCAGAACTGCAAGTCCTGATCTACAGAGTGAGGCTTTTGTGACTCGGACAAAAACCTTTGAGAGAAGTTCCAACAACTTTAACAAATTTTGTTTGGATTCACGAGAAAACCGACTACCAACGAGGAGTGGAGGAGATCTAGGACCGAAGGACCAAATACGCCGGCGGCTCACGACATTCCAGCTGCTTCAGTCCAAGTTCTTAAAGTCCTCGCCCAAACCCTACATCTCACATCAGAGGGAGGTGGGAACTCTGTCCTCCGGCAGAGGATCACCTCGTCAAGATAAAGACACCAAACGAGACACGAGGGACCAAACAAAAAGAGCGCAAGGGCCAAAAAGACGGGGCAGCGTGAAGGAGATGGTGGCCAAGTTTGCCATGGCTGAGCAGAAAGAGCAAGGGCTGAAAACCCAGAAGAAAGAACCGAGACAATTTGGAAGAGGGATCCTCTTGAGCTCCTTAGTGGAAACGTTTGAGAACGTAGCAATCGTTCGCAAGAAAGGCGACTTAAAGTTTCCACACGAGAAGCTTTCTGGAGGAGCCAGAGTTCCTTCTACAGTCAAAGAGAAGGTGGAGCGTCTTGAGAGCGGGAAAGAACGACCGTCAGATCAAACTGACAAACAAAACCCTCCGAAGCAAACAAAACGAGGCCAAGAACCAAGACCGGGTGGCGCTGTAAATATTTTCACCAAAGAAAACTTGTGCACGGAAGGCGAGAAAGATTTAAAAACGGCGCAAACGTATATTACAAAAAAGATGCTTTGCAGTCGGTTAAAACAAAACAACAATCAGACGAGCGAAGAAAACGTTAAAGATGGACGGTCGGCACAGTTCAGTGCGATCCAAACCACGTCCAGTGAAGATGATGTCACTGTAAGAACAGCCAGGTTTGGATGTCAGGAGTTTCTTTCGTCAACCTCTGCGTCCGAGTGGTCACCACCACAACCTGGCAGAGCGCTTCTGCAGGAAGAGCCCCCGCTGACCTGGCATGTCGCCACCGCCGTGACCTGCTCACTGGTCCGGCCCACGTGTGCCCACTCCTCTCTTGCGCAAAACCTGCAGGAGGCCTTTGAAAGTCCAAACCTGGACAAGAAAACAAGGAAAACCACAAACCATTCATGTGATGACCTGGGATCAGCTTCCAGAGGATCGGCTGCAGATGAATCCTTGGTAAACGTACCTGACACTGATGTGAAGCCAAGGATTGAAGCTGTAGCAAATAGAGACCTAAATCTCCCAACGACCGGTGGAAAAGGGTGTTCCATCCCATTTAATGGTGCGAATCAGATAAAGCTTTCCTCTCAAACAGACCCAAGTCCTCTCACTAAAAACCTGCAGTTTCAGTGTAATGTGACGGATCTTGACACAACTTCAGAACATTTTCAAGACGTTGGCGCAAACGGCTGTTGTTGTATTAGCAAACCTGGATTAACTAAAGAGAAATCATTAGAAGAAAATGTCTTGGAGGTCTTAGAAAAAGGAAAAGGGGAGTGGCGATGTTTGGAAAACAGGGATTTTGGAACGCCACAAAGCTTTGGGCTCTCTGTAGACACCACAGACGATTACGCATTTAAAGACCGTGAGCTATCATTAACTCCGTTTCAACCCAAAAGAGACAACAAACAGAAACCAAAGTATACAACAATCAGTTATGGAGATCCTTCAGTCAAAGAAACATATAAACCCAAAATTATACGATTTACTGATACCTTTGATTTTTAGGCTGGCGCAGGAAGTTTTTCAAGAAAACATGATGAATTATGGTTATTTTTTGTTAGTAAGCTTCTATTTAAAAACTCTTCATGTAGTTTGTATTCAGTTCCACAAAAGGATGAACATAGCAGTAAAATAGTTCACAACTTACATAAATACTGTATATAGTAAAATCAATAAACAGCATCAGTTTGAAGATTTAGACTCAATAAGTTATTACATTTCATTGTTTTTTTTAATTGGTTACAGTTTCATTTAGTATTTTTGTAGTCTGAAGTACAAAAATAAAATAAAAATGGTTATTAATCAGAAAATAAATATATGCAGTACATAAACCCTTAATTGCTTTATGACCAATTTAAGATTATTTGTATGTTCTGCTTGTTTTAATTCTGCTTGTTCAAAAGTTCATCGATCATCTTTATGCTTCTTTAGTTCGTGCCTATTTTTTGTGCTCGGCTACAGAGTAACGTCCAACAAATTCCTGTTCAACTGGTCTTAAAATGGGACAAAGTGAGGCTTGTGCAGAGCGGATGAATGGTCAAACAGCCGAGTCAAATATGTCAGTAGCTGGAGGTCCATTCATGTCACTGATCCAATAAAGCTCGCACAAAATGGGGATTTATTTTAACAAAATAAAAAGGAAAGGCCTATATGTCTATGACTGTCTAATGTAAATTAAGACATGTCAGAACTATTGCTTATATGTTGTTGTTTTACCTGTTTCATAAATAAAATAATGTTTCTTTGTCATTCCTCTTTGAAACAAGGAACATATGTTTAACTAGTAATTACCACTAACTCACTATCATTTCAGAAATTAACACAAGTATTTTGATGGCAGCATTAATATGTCTCAGTGCTCCAGATTCACTCAAAACACGATTAGATATTATTGAGTTTGTGGGATTTTATTTTATCTAGTAAAGTTACCCAATCCCCACTTTGATTAAAAAAAAAAAAATCATATAATTACAAACTATCTTGAAAATATGACTAATAATTATGTGATACCATTAGACCAAGCTGATGTAGTTTAATGTATTTTGCTTTTTTTTTTTTTTTTTTTAACTATTTATGTTTACTGATTAAAAAAATAACTTTGAAGAACCAGTTATGGGTTCAACTTTATCATCACATCTTCCAATATACTGTATTATGAAACTCTTTTCAGCTTAACTCATCCATGTAGCTCGTTTTTTGACTTTTTAAAATGACTGTATATAACACTTCACATATTTCAGAAGGCTTTTTGCACAAGCATTTCGGTTTCGCAGGTGCGTTTGGCTTTATTTGCCTGTATTTACCTGTACAGTATTTACCTGTGCTACGTGGCTGAGAGGCATAGGGTGCTGTGCTGCATTCAAGTGTTGTTGGGCATATTAGCATAAATAGTTTTGACGTGTTTAATGACAAATACGTCTTTGTGGTATGAACGATTCATCGAGGCAGGGGTTGCAGTGTGTAAATGAATGTAAAACATTCTTAAATATGTTAATAAAATACATAATAAAAAACAAAAACTTTTGTTTTCCCTCTCTCTCTCTAGCTTCGTGAACGCTCCACAGGTCCTTTTTTTTAGGGAAAAGTACGAAGCTACGGGAATCACTTGAACGCAACATTCGGTCTGTTTGCGGCGGGACAAACGCCGCAAAGCTTCCGTGGAGTTTCACCGGACAAGAGGGGTTAAAAAGTAACCGACAAACGTCGAGGGTACCGTTTGTTCCGTTCGGTGTTTGGACTTTCCTACAGCGTCGTGAAGCCGTGGACCAGCGGGAGCAGGTGCATGATGGCGGTTATTTAAAGGCCAACAAAACTCCAGACTGCTGGTTGGTTAAAATAGTTAAGGGGTAGATTTAAAACTACCCATGAATGCGTGAGTCGTTTGAAGATTCCCATTCCCCCCTTCTCTTCGAGAGCAGCGAGTTGGACCAGTGATCCCAGAGGAAACGGCGAGCTGTTTTTTTTTTTTGCACCCGAACATGGAGAGGACAAACCCACCAGGAGAATTTAGCGCCACTTAAAAGTTTGGCGATTTTTTTTTTCTTTTATAAAAAGAAGCTCGACTGATGCTGCGAATTTAATTAAGTTTTTTTCAGGAGTTCATTAAGCAGTATGGAGAAGATAAAGTCGACCAACGGCACCGGGTGCTTCCCCCCCGGCACCAAAGCTAAAGACAGAGTGGGCAGGTGGGTAAAAAACTACTCAACACCCCGACCGAGTTCAAGTATTTTAATTAAGGACAGGAGCTCGTGGTTGTCGAGTTAATAATTTGTAGGAAAAAAAAAACAAACAAAAAAAAAAACACAACAACCTCAGAATGTGGAAATCGGAAGCAAAAACTATACAGTAATTTCTAGCCATTAATCTTTTCGCTACAACAAGCTAGCTGGTGGTACTATCGTCGCGTGCAGTTTGTTTACAATATATTCAAGCGCACGCGTAAACTCAGGCACCCGTACCCCGATACATTCATAGCTACTTCCGGTATCTGAGGTAGATTACCAACTGTTGATTAAAGTAAGCCCAAGGATAAAACATCAAACTTAATTTTTTTTTTTTTTTTAATTAATTAATTTATTTTTTTAGTTTTTTCAGATTAGGAGGTAATTGATGGTAACAATATGCACAAACAAGAAATATTAATGCCAAAGAACCGGAAGTAGGCATGAATATGCCTAGACCACAATGTTGCAAAATATTGACTTCAATCTTGTACATCAGTATCTGTTAAAATATCAATTGCTAAAGCACACATGGGCAACATTAGGTCTCGGGGCTGGAAGGGGCTCTTGATCCATTTGAATGAAATGAAATGAAATGAAAATGAAATAAACAGTTAAATCAGTGTTTGTTTTCAAAAAAAAAAGATTAAAGCTAAGATGCAAATTCGATACTAAATATATAAAATTGTTAATGTAGACAAATATTGACTTGTGTTACTATATTGTTAAATTGCCTATTTAATAGTATTTTTTTGGTAGAGTTTTTAAAAAAGGGGCAGGTAAAATAAGATCATTTTCTTCTTCCTGTCTCCTTTCATTTTATGTTTTTTCTTTCTTTTTCTCCTTTCTTTATGAACATATGTAAAGAAAATAAAAATATTTAAAAATGTAAAATGAATAAATTAACAATAATAAAAAAATTTGGTCCCCGAATTCCTCGTAACCAGGGCCGGAGTGGGACTAATTTCATCCCTGGAGTTTTATGCCTGTACAGTATTTCAAAAGTTAATACTGTATGTAGAAGTAGGAGCGCACAGAGGGATGAGGCTCTGCGCATTTTTTAGAAATTTAATAAGAGAAACGCCTAAAAATATTTGTTTGCTCAAAATTATAGTAAAGGTGTGTCTCAGTTGAACTTTTACTTAATAAATGCACTTTGGCGGTCAAATCGGCTGCATTTCGTTGGGGCAGCGCAGCTAAATGAAGCTGATTTGGTTGCTCCAGGCAGACGACTGGTGGCAGGCTGTGGCAAGCTGATCGTGTCATTTTTATCGTGCCACTTTTACCTATTACATGACACAACATCATGCCTTACGACTTGAGTGCCATCTAGTGGCTGAAAATGGTAGTGTTCAGTATTTTCAATCAGAATGAATGAAAATGGTCATCTCAGCCAAAAATTGGTTTATAAATATGGGAAATAATCCATAAATACGTAAAAACTACGATTATAGGATAAAAAATATGGTAATTACATGTTCCTTGCTGAAACGTTAAACCATTTTTTTCTGATGGTTTTTGCCAGTGCTGCAGTTAAGGGGCGTTTGTTTACCTTTGGGACAAATGAGGTCACTGATGCCTACTGGACTGATTGACAGGTGGTTGTTGAAAATCTGATTAGTGCAAATAAAACAAACAAACAAACAAAAAAGAGCTGCAGCCGGCCCTGGGTGGAGGCGGGGCAGTCATGGTCCAGTAGTAGCAGTGCTTGTTAATAATAAAAGATCTATAAAATAAAATAAAACCCATTGAGCGCCGGCCCTGCAGCCCCGCATCAGACCAGCCCACCAGGAAATCTCCTGATCCTCCTGATTAGCGATTCTGGGCCTGCCCATATAAATACATAAACTTCAGGGACTTCCTGCACTGATGTTGTTTTATAGGCCTGAAACTGAACTAAACGATATGAACATCCAGGTTAGCCATTAGCCTTGCCTGAATGAGGTCTCATGGCATTTTTATTCATACTCCATATGGAGGGTATATGGCAGATTTCTTGGATAATGTACCAACTATTTGTAACTATTAGATTGACGATCCATCCATTTTCTTTAACCGTCCCTTTCTGGGTCATGGGGCAGCTGATGCCCATCTTCAGCAGTCACTGTGCGACAGGCAGGGTACACCCTGGACAGGTTACAAACACATAAAAGCCACATTCACAAAACAGTTCCATAAAATGGCTGCACCTAATAGCCCATTCTTCAAACTCTTTCTAGCCATTCATAAGTCTCTGGTGAAGCCGGCCACAATCTGCCCACAAGTGAGCTTTCAGAGTACTTTTAGTAGCACAGAATCAAAAGAGGCGTGGGGAAAAAAACCTCAGCTGCTCTTACCTGTCGCTCTACTTTTTATAAGTGGGACAGATCTCTTTCTCGTAACATTTCTGAAAAAATGGCAAAGTGTGCCGGTGAAGTTTCTGTTCATTTCCTCCTCTGCACGTAAAGCCAAAAGATCGCAGGTCTCTGAATCACCCCAGTTTGCCATTGTTCAAAGTAACTGAGAAAAATATACGGGGTTACAAAGAACAAGCTTGTTTGTGCAACAGAGAAACTAAAAACAACCACACCGAAAGTTCTGCTCAAATAAATGAGTTTACGATTTTTGACATTTTTATCCTGTGGATGGGTGGTCGCCAAAAGCGTACACCCAGAAAAGGTAATGGCTCTAACCACTGCTTGATCGTGCTACCTTGACAGAACTTTTTTTTTTTTTTTTTCCCAACCATATTTTGCATGTTTCATCTGTGGGAGGAAACAAGAGTAACCGTAAAAAAACACACATTTGCACAAGAAAATGTGCAAGCTCCACACAGAAAAGGCCACAACCAAGTTTTGATCCATCAGCCTTCTTGCTGTGAGGCGAAAGCTCTTGAGTGGTTGAGGAAATTTATAAACTCTACTGTGAAAACATAAATTGCGTTAAAAAAGTTCATGCTCAATCATCCAGGTACCAAATCCAATAATTCTCAGTTGGGTCATCTGGATAGTTTCTTTTTTATAGAAACGTTTCACCCTCCATCTGGTTGGTCTCATCAGTCAGAGGAGTTCCAGTAAACTGTTTCCCCACCAAGCAGTTAACACCTTAAGTGGACCAACCAGTTTGCTGGAGCTAAGATGGTTTCTGGGGACGGTCCTGTCCCTCGTCGACTCCTCCCAGGCAGACGGCCACAGCCAAAGTGGTTCAAGGCAACAAAGTTCATGCTCAATAATCCAGGTACCAAACCCAATAATTCTCAGTCGGGTCATCTGGACAGTTTCTTTTTCATAGAAACATTTCACCCTCCATCCGGAGGGCCTCATCAGTCAGAGGAGTTCCACTGAACCGCTTTGGCTGTGGCTGCCTGC
>JARVGQ010000759.1:7779353-7789435 GCA_031762355.1 Hypsolebias martinsi | reverse complement strand
AATGAACCCGTTTTTAAATCAATAATTATTACCCTGAGATTCGAACGAATCTGGTATGTAATTATTGAAAAGTGTAAAGGTTGAATAAGGTAACAAACCAGCCCCTTGTTCTCCTACATTTGAAAAGTATAAAAGTTACAAAAACCAAAAAGTCCCAGTCCCCATCCTGAGCTGAATGTTTTGATGTATGAACAGCTAAAACGAGTGCTCTGAACGGTGCGTTTACAGACTACTATGCTCCACACATGCTGGGGCTGAAGACGGATCAGGAGGTTTTGGGGGAGCTGGTGAAGCTTAAAGTTCCTGGAGTGTGGCAGGTGATGGAGCAACAGGGCGTGATGTGGACTCTGGTGGTCTCTCGATGGTTCATCTGTCTCTACATCGACATCCTGCCGGTCGAGGTGAGCACAGCTGCTTCAAAGAACCCAGACGTCACTCGTCTTCTGTAGTTAATCCGTGGATCGGACCGCGTCCCATCACTGTTCTTGATGACGACTTCCTCTTTTGACTTTAGGAGGGTTTGGCTTTAATGTTTGTTTTCCAAACACACACGGAACGTATTTATGAGTGAAAGTTCCTGCTGTTCCCTCAGGATTACATCTGCACTCTGAACACTGCAGCTGTCCAACGACAACACGATCCAGATGGTGCAGCTGAATCAAAATAGGATACAAATGTCACAAATAAGAAGCGAAATGGACTGAGCTTTAAATGCAGGTTTAAATAGCCTGGTCGTGTTTTTAATGGCTGCATTTAAAAACCAGTTTTATTGTTGCAGACCGTTCTGAGGATTTGGGATTGCCTTTTCTACGAGGGCTCAAAAATCCTGTTCCGCGTAGCTCTGACTCTCATCCACCACAACCAGGCTGTGATCGAACAGGCCCGGTCCCTGCCGGACGTCTGCGAAGCCTTCAAACGGATCGCTCAGGGCCCGTTTGTTGAAGAGTGTCACACTTTTATGCAGGTAGGAGGAATACTAAACATCATTATGCTGGAGGATGTTTGTTTTTTTTATTTTTACGTCTGGTTCTTGCAATCTGCTAATCCTGGTGTTTCTTCTCAGAAAATCTTCACTGAACCAGGAAGCCTCTCCATGGCGACGCTGACAAAGCTCCGAGCGACGTGTCGAGCTCGACTCGCCGCAGAAGGAACCTAACCTGGACTTCATGCCTGAAGTTAAAACACATTCCATCTTGTTTGCACTAACACCCCCCGAGTCACTGTGATTACTACATTCCATAAACGTTTTGTCTTAAAGGCAACACCGAGACGATCCCGCAGCTCTGGGATTATATTGTGAGCTTAAACTGTGATGATTCCACCTGAAATGTTCCAGGTAAATTGTGGACCCATGCACTTTAAACCAGGATGAAGAGTCGAGGCTAATTGTTGGTGATCTGGTAGCACGAGTTAACTACTGCTCAACCGCGAAGAAAATATTTGATGTTATTGTCTCAATCATGAATATTAAAACTAGTATTTTTGTAGTAAATGAAGATTAATGATACAGCTTTTTGTAGAAACTTATTGTAAAAAGAGTATTTTGTAGCAGAAATTTGTACTTTTGGAAACATTTCAGTATCCACGCGTACCGGTAGTTGTTGGCTGTGTTCAGGTTTGGCAGACTTTATGAAACTCTTGTGAAAACACTGGTGAAGAAACACAAGCACGCCTGAAGTCTCCGGCTTGTTTTTAGTGACTGTATGTTGTGTTTTGATTTACAAAGCTTTCTGTACAGAAAACGGTTTTCCTACATGAATCATGACAGGGCTGGATTTTGAACAGTTTTAACTTGCAGTGAGTTGCATAAGAGAAAATAGAATAATTTTCTATAAAAAAATACAATCAAATCAATAAAATTCACATTACAGTATTTTGTAAAAGAGAGAGAAAAAGTGGCAACTCCACCACACAAGGTTTATACCCAGACTGCTTAATTTATTAAATTACCGGTATACTGTACATTTCATGTTTAGATTGAAACTGCTCGGAAAATTAAACTTTTTTAATGTGACTGTGACACAAACACCGGACATGACTCACAAAGACTTGACAAAGCAACACCATCAACTTCCATTATCCAAAATTAAAGCCAAAATGTTTTTTTTTTAAGAGACAGATTTTGTGGACTGTACAGGTGCATCTAAAAAAAATAGAATATTGTGAAAAGTAAAAAATAAAAACGCATTTTAGAAAGTGAAACTCATATTTTATAGAGATTCAGAGTGAATTATTTGAAGCCTTTCTTTCTTTGATTTTGATGATTATAATTTAAAAATGATGAAAAACCAAAATTCATCATCTCAGTAAGATTAGAACATGGTGAAGAGGTTCAATACTGTAAACTCCAGGTGTCACACCCTGATCAGCTGATCATTCCTCAAGTTAAACCATCTCTAAACCAGAGACGACATCAGAAGCGTCTTACCTGCTGAGGAGACAAAGAACTGGACTGTCTCAGTGGTCCAATGTCTTCTTACAGATGAAGATGGTGCAGCTGACACCCTTCAGAGTGAGAGAGGTGCACAAGCTGTGCAAGTTTTGCAGCAAATTAAAGAAAATCGTTAATCGTTCAGCTCATTTGATTTGGCGTCACTATTTTCATTACGATCTTGACTTGTCAAATATAAAAATATTGCAGGCTGCTGCTGACAGCGAGAAAATAAATCAGTTTCTCTGTTCTGTGAAGTAGAAAATAAACGGCCATCCAAGTCAAAAGCATCTAAAAAAATTAATTCTGCTGACTTTTGGAATTAAATGCTGGAAATCCCTTTTTTTTTTTTTGGTCTCAAACTGAAATAAAAATAAAACATTCAGCAATAAGAACCTGATCCAGAAGAAAAAGGAAGACTTCATTTTAATTCTGTGGTCACATCTTTTAACAGTTCCAGCCATTCATTAGCATTTTGATCCAAAATGTACATTTAGATGCTCTCTACGGGTCTGCGAAGACTTCTGTACTTCACACTCAAGAAGAAATTTGGACCGAGTTGAAAAATCCCTTGGCTGGTTTTTGTTGTAGAAGAGACATTCAGAGTTTTTCCCTTTTCACAGGACAATCATAAAACACCTGTTAAAATCTTATTTGGGAAACATTAAAAGGTTTCGTCTTTAATCGCCTCGATAATCACGGCAAAAACGAAGCAGCAACTTAAGCGAATAACGTCTAGAACTAAAAAAGGAGTTAAGCGGAACCCTTGACCGCCATCTTTGATTTATCGTGATTCTCGTCATTTAAAGTCTGTAGGTTGTTAAACTTTTTATCGTCCTCAGATGAAGTGAAAAGGTATAAATCCAGAGTTCTCTCGTCTCGGAGAGCTGCTTCGGGTTTGTCCTCCACCCTTCAGTCTGTTAGATCCGCTCAGATGGTCTGGTATCCAGCGTGGCTCCTCTTCCGGCCGATCAGATACGCGACGAGGACGATCAGCACCAGGCCGGCGAGCGCCGCTCCGACAACGATGGGGATCAACATCTGGTCCTGGTCCACCTGACACTCCTCTGCTGCTCACAGACCGGAGAGGACAGAAAACCAAACGACTCCAATTAAATCAAGTCCTACTTATTTCAATTGTCATTAAAATAAATCACCTTGAGTAAAATAAACATTTAATAATTCAATTAGGAGTCAAACTAAAAGTACAATAAAACCAAGATGAGACTTAAACTTTGTGACTGAATAAATTAAAACTGACTGAACGGGTGAGTCTAGAGCTGTGGTGCCCAGTCCCGGTCTTTGAGGGCCACGTTCATGCACGTTTTGTTCCCCTGCGCCAAAACACCTGATGACGTGATTGACTCATAGACATATAAACCTAGATGCCTCGTTGAGAGGGCTGGCCCGCTGCAGCAGTAGTCAGAGTGTCTGCCATATTGGATGTGGCCAGGGCTTAATTTGTAAAACGATCGATGCCGGAATGCAAATAGTGGGTGGGCCAGCTGCAGGGGGGTGTGGTGGGGGTCCTAGGGCACGCGCACGCTCACAAGAGAAGAATCTGACAAGTTTAATGACATAAAATATATTTTGTTAGCAAAGATAACCGTCCCAACATTTATTAAACAATACGTCTGTATTTACAAAAATAAATAAAAAAAAGTGCTTTGACAAACATCAATAAAAGTAAAAAATTTCAGCAACGCAAACGAGAGGGGGCAAGTATCACTCGCTTTGAGTTTATACTTTTTGTTGCATATGTGCTGTGGGTGACAGCGTCCAGAGCGTCATAAAAACATCTGCGGAGGTGTCGGAGTTATTAATCGTCTCAGCAGCAGAGGGGAGCGACACGCTTCAGGCACGGCTCACAAAACGACAGCGTCACCGCTTTTTTTTTTTTTTAAGGGTAGAGGCAGAAACGCTTCACTTGAAGGGGCAGCTGATCATATGTGATATGAGTGTGTGTGTATGTATAAAAGAAATGCGCAGCGAAGGGGTCGGGGGTCAATGACTTTTAACAAGATTATTAAATATTTAGGAGGTAGCAGCCTGAGCAACCTGGGGACCAATGCAGAGGGGTGAAACCCTGTGGCATAGTTATTCACATTATGTAATTATTTTCAGTTTAAATGGTAAATGAACTGTACTTATAAAGCACCTTTCTATCTTATCAAGACGCTCAAAGCTCTTTACAGTCTGTGTCCTCATTTACCCATTCACACAGCACGCTACTAGATCCATACAAAGCTAATTGAACAAATCATTCTAAAGAGACTAATCAGTGCTTTATCACATTCATACACTGATGGTGGAGGCAATGAGGGGTTCAGTGTCTTGCCCAGGGACACTTCGGCATGTGACTGCTGGTGGATTTGAACCCCCAGCTCTTGCATTGGAGGACGACTTCTCTAATCACTCAGCCACAGCCACCCCATATGCAGTTTACATATGCAATATAAGTTTTATTCGTTCAAGGCAGTCATATTTGTTCAAAACTTTATTATTAGTGAGCTACTGGATCCGTGCAAACAGTTGCCAGAATGCACCCTGTCAAAATAAGAGCGTTCCCGGATCTTGTTCCGGCAGGATCCGGCTCAAATTAAGTGCTGGATGTGGCAGATCTGCCGGTCAACTAATACAAGGAAATGGACAGAGCTTCATAAAACACAGTTCTACAAAGTGTTTTAAGTGAATCCCTGTCATTCACACTCACTAATATATTTGGAAAACAAACGAGCACCAAATACAACATTTGTAACTTTTAACGTGATTATTAAAAATGTTTACTCCTTAAATATTTAATTATATGTAAGCACTAAACCAACATATGTATTCTTTTGAGTGTTTACAACTACTAACATGTGTAACACTATTACTGTGGTGATAAATATAGAAATACTGTAGTCATATTTAACATTTAATCTGTGTCTATAATAACCAGATCCTGGAGAGCACTAACGTTCACATTTAACTGATTTTGATTAATCACATCGATGAATCAATGATCAATCTGTGTGTGCATGTGTGTGTATATGTGTGTAAGTAAAATAACATTCTTGCACAGTATTTTCCGCATTGCCACTCTGAATAAATGAGGCATCTTTTATCTATCGCTTCAATTTGCCACATCCAATATGGCGGCGACGTCAACGTACGTGTCTACGTCTATATGTCTACGAGTTAACGTACCCCTTTAGTCTTCAAGTTCTGTACAAGCATGCTAATTAGCCATTTAATTAAACTAAACCGCTGGTCTAGAGTTTGATTTTAAAAAACGTCAACACTGTCAGTCCTGAGGAAGGCTGGTCCATGGGCGAGGCGTCTCACTGTGGGTTTTAGTTCTAAGTTACAGTCAGAAGACCAGTTCCAGCAGACCAGTTCCATCAGACCAGTTCCATCAGACCAGTTCCAGCAGACCAGTTCCAGCAGACCTGAGGGGTCTGGAGGGCTCTTGAGCCTAAAGCATCTCTGAGGGGAAGGACTAAGACCATAAACAACAATAAAACCTAAAACCCCACTGGGGATTAACAGAGTAACATTTTATTTTTAATGTTTTAAAGCACCAGCACTGAATGTTTGTTTATATTATTATTACACAAACACCAACAATGCAGAGAGCAGGACCAGTAAAAGAACAGAAAGAATTATACCTGTGGCAAACTGCTTCGTTGTGACGCCAAACGGCTGCACCTGCAGTCTGAAGGTGTTGAGAGCGAAGGTCGGCACCACCTGCAGGGTTTGCTCCGCGTTGCACATGTAGGAGCGGCCCAGCGTGCTTCGCAGGAAGTCCAAACTGGTGTTACTGGCCGAGAAGGGAGCTGAGGGGAGAAAGAGAAAGATCAGAACTCGACCCGCAAGAAGTCAGGACGAACGGGAGCCTCACCCGTCGAGTCGGACCAGTTGGCCTGCAGGTCGATCCCACTCAGGTGGTACTTGCTGGACGTTGTGTTCTGTGGAGGAACGAGAAGCTAAGGACAGTGTTTTTACGCTCACAGACACACAAACTGGAATTCAAGGTTACCAGAGTGAAGGTGAAGTTGAGCTTCAAAGTTGGTTCTTGCGTCAGCACCAGCGAGGCTCTGCTAGCTCCGCACGATCCCGAAGAACTCGTCAGATTGGGAGTCAGGTTGAATAATTCTTGGACGGTCTGCAAAAGACGAGAAGCCGGTTGGTTTGCGTGAAACAGGCGTCGACAGAGAACGCCTACGAGCGCTTCTCGCTTCGTGTCACCTTGTTCTGAGACCGAGAGACGTAGGAGACGTTGAGCTGCAGTCCCATTTGGGCCAAGAGGCATTCGGTGCCGTTGCTGTTCTTCACGGAGTAGGTGCCGCGCACGGGAGTTCCTGGTGGAGTCGGTGCGGGAGCTGCCGTGGTTGTAGTGGCGGCGGTGGTGGGAGTAGCTGGTGTGGTGGTCTGATCTGCTGTGCAGACGCTTTCTGAGGGAGACAAGTCCACAATCAGCCTGGACGACAGGAAGCTGCCAAACCAAAGGTCGAGAACACCGCCGGTGCTCCACCTGCTGGACTCAGGTCGTTCCCGGGCATATAGGCCTCCAGCCTCACGTCGGAGAACGTGACAGAGTCTTCTCTGACCCTGACGGTGGTGGGACTCAAACAGCGGTAGGTGGTGTTGATCGGCGCCCGGATCCCAACGGAGTCGTTCGTCAAAACGACCACGCCTGGAAAACGTGCACGCACTGAATTATTTTAAAATGCCAGACGGTGCAAAAACCACGTTCGTTTTTAAAGGGCAGGTAACAACTAACAGCTGACAAAGTTTAAGAAGCTAATTTAAAAATTTAACGTTTCATTTTTATTTTTTGTTTGTTTGTTTAAACGTCACCGGAGAGTTTGGCCTCGGGGAAGAGTGACACGTCGCTCAGGTTGTAGCTCAGAGTCAACTCTGTGACGCTGTAGACGCTTCCGTTGGTGGAGAAGCTCAGGCCGATCCCGTGGCCCGGTCCAAACGCCGCCACCAGCTGCGGCGAGCTGCCGTTTGTGCCACACGAGCTGTTGGCCGCATCAACCAGGGCAGAGTCGGGCAGCGGGACCGAAACCGTTCTCTGAGGGGAAGACGAGGGAGAGTTTACAGACAGATAGGAGGAGACTGGAGGACACGGTGGTGAAGATCAGAATCCTGTGAGCTCACGGAGCGGTTGGAGGCGAGATACGTGATGGAGAGCGACGCAGACAGCTCAGCTTTGATGCAGGTGGAGTTTCCCTCCTTCACCTCCAGGGTCACGGCCTCAAGTCGACCTGCAGACGAGAAGAAGTAAACGTGATGAGAATTTTTATAAATAAAAACAAACGAACAAACTAAAACTGAGTTCTTGAAGCTAAAAGAACCAGAACACTAAAAGGAGCTAAATCTAGTTAAAGGTAGAAAAACACTTTCTAAAAATAATAGAACAAATTAGCAAAAACACTTAACAACGTAAAGGGTCAAGATGCTAACTGAACACTAAAAATAAGCTTAACAGTAGCTAAAAGCTAAAAAGGCAGCATAAGGCTAGAAAAAGCTAAAACTAGCAGAGTTGTGGCTAAAATCTAAAAACAACACAATACTAGCTAAAAGTAACAGAATGGTAGCTAAAAGTCAGAAAAAGCAAAGTGGTAGCTAAAGCCAAAAGTAGCAGAACATAAGCTAAAAGTAGGAGAATAGTAGTTAATAGCTCAATGTATTCGAACGATAGCTAAGCTGAAAGCAGCAGAACAGTAGCTAAAAGCCAAAAGGAACGAAACATTAACTAAAAGCTAAATGCAAGAGAATGGTAGTTAATGGCTCATTGTTTTGGAATAATAGTTAAAAGCTCTAAGTAACATAGAGACATTAACAGTCAGTTTTATTAAGAAGATTTCAAATAAAGTTTCTGAAGGAATTGAAGCCATCTCTATATATTACAGGTAAAATGTTAGTAAATAAAGCTAAATATATAAAAAGTTACAAATGCATTAAAAAAAAACAAATGTCATAGCACCCATCTCCTGAATTAGCTTGACATTTGGACTGATGAAATCACGACAGTCAAGCTTTAATTGCAAATATTAGGTAATAACGTCATATTTATCATTATTTTGTTTTATTTTTTGTTAATGATGGTTCAATTAAATCTTAGATAATTGGACAGTCCTACTTTCTTCAAATAGTCTGTGCTGTGTAACAACAAAAAGTAATGTTGAATATGCTATTTGTCATATTTGTGGTTTAACGGAACCGCATAGTAAACAAAAACAAAGTGCAGTTCTAACATGTGACCACTAGAGGGCGACAGAAAACTAAAAGTTACCTGTGTGTGTGTGTGTGTGTGTGTGTGAGAGAGAGAGAGAGAGAGAGAGAGAGAGAGAGAGAGAGCGGGGAGAGAGAGAGAGAGAGAGAGAGAGAGAGAGAGAGAGAGAGACCTCAGTGCAGTATTCAAATAATCAGTTTAATTAATTAAAGCAGATTATTGGATTCAAATAGTTTTATGTGTTTCTGTTTTTATTCACTTCTTTTATTGTATTTTTTAAGTATATGTTACTGCTTGTTATGCTGATTATTTCATGCTGCTGTACTCATTCGTATTCATTCACAACCATCTGCTCACACAGACTCATGTTCGGGCTGCTGTTGTTACGTCGTATTGTTTTACATTATTAGTGTTTTAGCGTATAACTTAGATCTTTGTTTACTGTTTCATTTTTACACTTTATATTTTGGCTATTGTTGGATGTAACCCTGTGTACATAATTTCATTCCACCTCATGTACTACATGTGATGAAACGAGAATAAACCTACTTGAACTTGATTTGCTGTTTAAACGTTTTGCTTGACTGGATCTTAAAGCACTTGGGTCAACTTCTGTTGTTTTTTTTTCATGTACTGTAGAAATAAATATGACTTTGATGTGAATCATTCGACAAAGGGAAATAAATCACGTTTCGTAACACAACAACGCAGCAAAGGAGCTACATCAATTGCATCAAGCACTTCCCAAAATGTCTAAAATTTGTTCACCCAGTGGGTGGAAAACTAAAAAATATATATATATATATATATATATTTCAACTTAAACTGTGATTACTTCTGGAGATATTAAACAAATTTTAAGTGAAGTAATGCATATCGCCCTCCATCTTGCGTGCCAAATTCAAACAAAGCTGTTACACAATCTGCCAGTGCTCAGAGTTCATGTTGGGGATGACTCTCAGCTACTATCACACCAGCTTTCGGCTCAGTATCTGTAAAAAGGGACTGAGTTTGAGCCATTTTTTGGTGTTGATAGGACATTTACTGCAGCACCTGCTGTAGACGGACATCCAGTGAGCAGAGTTTTATTAAAACCCGTCCAGACAACGATCAAATCTGAATCTGACCCCCCGTCACCTCTCTGTTCAGCCCATAAACCCACAGCCGATGGTTTACAAACCACCGAAACCGAGCCGAAAGCTGCAGAAAGCAAACCGTGCGCCTGTCAGGACCGGGGCCGCAAGGAGGCAGGAAGTGCTGAGAACAGACTGAGCAGATGTGGTTAAAGCACTGATAAAGTCAGAGTGTGCATGAAAGGGTCAGTTTATTCTGCAACAGTTGACAGTAGAAATGTGCAAACGGACTCAACCCGTCAGAAACAAACAGGACACCCCCCCCCCACCCCCACCCCAGAGCTGGGTGCTG
>JARVGQ010000759.1:7652369-7662886 GCA_031762355.1 Hypsolebias martinsi | reverse complement strand
CATCTATTCCTACTTCGCGGTTTTTCACTTATCGCAGGTCTTCAGGGTATGGATCCACCGCGATAAACGAGGGACTACTTGTACAGTAGTTTATGAAATATCATTTCGTAAAAAGTGTTTTCATAATGAAGCCAGCAAATTGCATCATATTTTCACATCCCTCTTAACTCTCATTTGCACATTTCAATAATAAATTACAACATTCCAGCCTTCAAGAGATAAATCGACCAGTTTTCTGCATCATTTAAAAAAAAAAGATGCTTCTTATTTTAATCATTTTTTCACAGAGGTGACATATCACATCAAAAATCACACCAACGTTTTTAATAAATCACTGTCACACGTGTTTGTTCCTCCTCTGAGTCTTTCTGCCTCTCCTCCACGTCTCGGGACAGATTTGGCCTCAGACTCTGGACTGTCCGGTCCCAGTGGCGTCTCTGAGCGGGGACTCCTCGTGTGGGTCGTCACCGGCAGTGTGGTCGTCCTTCTGCTCGTCATCGTCGCCCTGTTGGTGCTGTGGAGGTGCCACCAGCGCCGCAGTGCACCCGTCAGGCAGCAGCAGCCTGCCGCCGTGTCCCTCGACACCTTGACTGTGCCGAAGCGGGACAGCATCAGCAGCGACAACGGTTCAGACCGCAGCAACGTCGTCTTCCCTCTGCGGTCCTCTGACAGCATGATCTGCCGTCACTACGAGCGCGTGAGCGGTGAATACGGGGCTCCTGTGTATATAGTTCAGGAGATAACGCCTCAGAGTCCAACCAACATCTACTACAAAGTCTGACGACAGAAAGAGGTTTGAGCAGCTTGAGTGTAGAAGGTTCTGCTCCGTCTTCAAACAAGCCCGGTTCGGAAGAAAGTTGAGATGTTGTGTAAAAAGTAAACAGCAGAATGCAATAAATCTCATAAATCCATATTTTATTCACAATGAATAATGGTAAACATGTCAATGTCTACACTACATTAAAAAAAAGATAACTGAATTTGATGGCAGCAACAATGTTAAAAAACACTGAGACAAAGTAAAAAAAAAAAGGGCAGTAAAAGTAAGAGGTAAAGAGCTGGAGGAGCATTTTATAACTAAATAGGTTAATTATTAACAGGTAGAGGACTGGATTTAAAAAGTGCATTTGATCTGTCAGAAATAAAGATGGGCAGAGGTTCACCAGTCAACTCTGAATGTGGTGGAACTTTTTCAAAATAATGTTCCTAAAAGCAAAAACTGTCACGACTTTGAAAATCCCATTATTTACCTCAAATCTCATAAAAAGATTTCAAGAATCTGAAGAAATCTCCAAAAGAAAAGGCGAAAAGTCAGAACTGGATGACCGTGATCGTCGCTGCATCCAAAACGGGCCTGGATCGGTTCTGCACAGGCTCGGGAACACTTCCACAAACCATCGCAGTTCACCGTGCCATCCTCAAATTCTGCTTCAAGCTCTATCACGCAGAGAAGAAGCCACACGGGAACACCAGTCCGAACTGGCACCGTCTGAACCACAGCTCATTTAAAATGGACCGAAGCCAAGTGGAGAACTGTCCTGTGGTCCGATGGATAGACGTGAAATTCTTTTTGGAAGGCACAGATGCCACATCCTCCGTTCTAAAGAAATTTTCTCTGATGGTATGGGCGTGCATTAGTGCCTCATGCAACTTACACATCTGAAAACGCACCATTAATTTTAAAAGTATGCAGTTTTAGAACAATTTATGCTCCTACTCAGCAAAAAATCTAAAGCAGAAGGTCTGTTGAACAACTAAAATCCTTCGTCGGACCTGAATGGGTCCAGCAACTGGTCTGCACTGGTCCTGGACAGAGGAGAGGGGATGTTTCACATCACAGGAAAACATTGGAACAGTCATTTTAAAATTAGTTGCTACCATAAAACACAAATTTCACAGATTTTATTATTTTTTTTTTTAATGATATGTTCAAAACCGGTGCATTCTGTTGTGTTCACATTTTACCCAAAGTCCCAACTTTTTAGGATTTGAGGTTGAACTTTAAACGGGGAAGTTTCTTGTGTTGTTTTGTAAAATGCACAAAATGTTGTTAAAGTTTTTTTTGTTTTTGAGTGAAAAGACCTGACGGGAAAAAAAGAAATGTAAAAACATTTGTTTATTTGATGAGATGTATTTCGTTTTAACATGATTTTTGAGAAAGTGACTTTTTTTTGTTTTTTTACAGTCACCACGCGCCAGATTCAGATGTACACACAAATTTCATTTAATTAAACGATGAACAGATCGTTTGGAAAGAACGTGCATTCCAAACTTTAATGATTTTTCATCTGTGTGTTGTGTCATTGTGTTTGAAATGCTGTGAAGTGAAATGAAAATAACAACTCTGTAGACTTTATCAAAATAAACTACATAAAAGTTTAAACTTAATTCAAGGATGAATAACAGTCTGTCTGCAGTTTCAACTCAGTAAACTGAGGTCTGTCTCATTTCTCTAAGAAAATAAACAGAAAAAGTGGTGAAATGAGAGTTTGAATTAGAAAAATCACTGTACGTCTCCTCGGTTTTACTGCAGCGCCACAGTAAGATCACCTGAGTTGTATTGAAGGAAAGTCTGCTGATGTTTAAAAAGGCTTAATGCGTAATTTAATGTTTGATAGTCAAAACTGAAACCTGTTCTCAGAGATGGTTCGGTCTGATTAGACATGAGGCATTTATTTTCTCTACAACTTCTAATAGTGTGAATGTTTATGAAGCATTCACACTATTGTGATCCATTTTTTTCCCCGTACATTTTTCAGCATCTTTCTCGTTCCACAGTTTTTGTGACGTTTCAGCAAATCATTGATCAAAATGTTCAGCTCGTTCAGGAGAAGGGGGCTATGACTTTTGGTATTGGTGCAACTTTAACTTTTTGAAATATTTAGCCTTTTCTGTCACTTTTTTCTCATAGAAAATGAATTGAGCTCATTTTACATCCTTTAAATCTTTAGATGTGTTTACAACCTTTTACTGCTCCTTCCACATTTTGTTCTGTTTCAGCTTCTTTCAGCTTCCTTGTGCAAATTTAAACTTTTTTCAGCTACTTTCAGCAGTTTTTTTTTCAGCTGTTTTTTGCTCCTTTCAGATTCTTTCTGCTAACTACAACGTTTTTGTGCTTCTTATAACTTCTTTCTAATTTCAGCTTGTTATGCTCCTTTTTGCTTATTTCTGCAAGTTTCAGCTTTCTCTGCTATTTCAGTTACTGTACTATTTACCGGTAGCTGTTTTTTATGCTAATTTTTCAGCTTTTTCATCTAATTTCACATTTCTTTGCACTAATTTAATCTTCTTTCAGCCTTAATCAGTAAAAAAAAAGTGCTCTCCCCACTTCCTTCTAGCAATTTAAGCTTATTTCTACTTTTTAAAAATTTTCTAATTTTTGCTAATTTCAGCTTTTTTCCAGATCATTTTTGTTTTTTGTGCTAATTTCTAATTCTTTGTTGGGCAAAAATGTTCTTTCTGCTTTCTTCTGCTAATTTAAGCTTTTTCTACCTTTTCAGCCACTTTTTAACCATTTTTTTTAAAAGCAAATGTCTGCTGTTTTCATATCAATTCAAGTTTTTCAAATTAATTTCTGCCACTTTCAGCCTCATTAACTTCTTTATGTTTATGTTTATTTTATTTGTTCATTTTTTTAATACAATACCAAGCAATCCCATAAATGATAACATACAAACTTCTTTATGCTAATTTCAGCTTGTTATGCTCCTTTCAGCTCTTGTCTGGTTTTTCCTGCACTTTTGGCTACTATTTAGCTCTTTTGATGTTAATTTTAGATTTTTTTCAGCTACTTACACTTTTTTTGGTTACTCATTTCAGTTCTTTCTGCCTCCTTCTGGTTTTAAGATATTTTTTTCTGCCCTTTTCAACAAGTTCTTCTGCAATAAGCATTCACACTGCATTTTCGCAGGAAACGCATTTTCTCTAGTTATACTTTTGTGGTTAAAGCAACAGTTCAACTCGTTTGAACTGGGGTTCTGTGGAGAGGGGACAAACACTTAATATCTTACCTGTTCCTACATCCTATAGTTTCTTCAATTACCTCAGATTGGAGGTTAAAAATGTCAAAATAACAATTCGTTCAGACATTTGAAATAAATTAATTTAACATTGAAGGTGCTCATTGCAATGTATAACCTCAAACATAAAGAAAGCTATAACAAAAAAATTATAAATCGAATGGTGCAGTTTGAAAAAGTTACTTGTCCAAACATATTGATATGCAATCCTGAAATGGGGAAGCCACACTCAATTTAAATAAAGCCCTTTTATTTGCACACTTTATCAACAAATCTGAGTGTAAATACGTATCAGAAAATAAAAATGATCTAATTTTTTTCTATAGATGGATTCCCCTAAATTGCACTTTAGTAGAAGTTGCCATCGTTGACCTAATTTTAGGAACTTCTGCTGTTTTTTTAAAATACGTAAATAAAGGAACGTGGTAGTTGGCAGCTCTAGATTTAAAACATGACTTGGCTTTTGCTTAGTCTATTTAATCTTATCTTAGTTTATTATTTAATTATCTTTTGTTCTGCTACAATGAGCCTGTCTGTGAGGTTTGAATGACAGTAAATAAATCTGAGTATGGTGCTAAAATATACACCGGGATTCATGCAAACACTGTTTAATAAACCTTTACACTACTGTCTTTATCATGTTGCTTGATTATTTACATAAACCCGTATGGTTATTTTCAATGCAGCCTGAAGCACTTCTAAAAATAGCATACATTTTCTGTCGGAGTTACCATAATGCAAAATAACAGACAGCGGTGCAAGGGTTTATAAAACTCCATTTGCATGAACTGCATTAAGTCTTTTGAGATGGTTGTTTTAGACGGCAGGAACCATTTTAGTTCTCGGCTTCACAATTAGCCAATATCTCGTCAATCCGGTCCAAAAGAAACTCTTTCTCCAAACTGACATTTTTCCAAGAGCTATCTACAACCAACAGTTTACAACCCACCCATAAAACCAATTTAGAAAGATCTGTATCTTTTTAACTCAATGAAACTAATGGTTTTTTTTTTTGTCATTTTTGTACAAAAACAGTGTAAACACATGAGCAGTAAAGCATTTTTCAACATAAAGTGTAGAAAAAAAAGCAATCCTTGAACATTGTCATTAATATATTTAAGAGTTTTCAGACTTTCTTTGCAGGTCACAAGCTTTCATACAGCCAGTGCAGGTTAAAAAAAAAATCTCCTGTTTTAATTGTCTCTTGGTCTCTTATGTGCTGCCGTGCATGGCACCCGTGGGTGAACACGTTTCATGCTCCTTCAGCCACATCATGCTACACATTTTCAACCTGTCAGCTTCCATGAGCCTCCTCTCCACCAGGGAACTGCAGCCGCTGACAGCACCAACAGGATCAGGATGGATCTACGCTTTAACAGCCACTGCGCCGAAACAAAGGCAAATTTTATGAAGATGAATCAGCCTCAAACATAGTCGCACAAGTGTACGGGATTTATAAACAGTTTTTAAATGCCCACATTTCAATTTGCACTATAATGTTCTGCTCGTACAAACTGTCAAATAAACGCTCACGAATGGACAAACCAGTCAACACGAGCGTGCGGATCAGCTTGCTTGTGAATGTGACTTTTGAGGCTTTCTCGTCACTTCGCAAAGTTAATGCTGGTGAAAAGTTGGGACATCAGAAACTTTTTGTAAACTTTATTGTCGTTGCCAGAGTTGTAAACAGTAACAAAATTTTGATGGAGAATCCTACACCTACACATCAGTGAAGTAGCACATTGTGGTACGAAAGAACTTTGCAAGCTTCTGAAGATCAATGTAAACACAGATAATAACCCATTAAGTTCATGATAGAAGAAGGGAAAACTGTAAACAGCCAGATGTTGAAGGGTATAGTTGGTTGCTGCAACAGTGCAATATCCATTTCACAGTTATTGCAATAACGAGATTTGAGATGTACGGATGTAAGATGTAGAAGAAGAAGATGTAAGGATAGTGGGCGGGGTTACAGAGAGATGCTGTTTGTTTAACAGTCTCACAGCTTGTGGGTGCAGACTGTGAGCCATTCTAGTGGTCCTCTTTCCTGGACCGGCACCTTCTGCCTGAAGGTAGCAGATGGAAGAGGCCATGTGCAGGATGGTACCTGTCCCGCAGGATATTGTTAAGTCGTGTCAGACAGCGGGTTGTATAGATAGTTCTGATCTCCGGGAGGGTAATCCCGATGATCTTCCCAGCTGTTTTAACCACCCGTTGAAGAGCCTGCCGGTCTTACCAGATTTACTGAGTTATTGGGGAAAAGACTCATTTCTAACTTGGCACCAGTGGTGATTTAGCCTCTTTTTGGGGGTGCACAAGCACTCTTAAATTTTTACTCAGCACCCCTGAAAAATATTATTTTTTAGGCGGTTTTGGGTTTGGGTTCTATTTATTGCATTTATCATTCAGTGCAACAAAATAAACACATTTAAAAGGTAACAGATCATTGTAATACTTGGTTAATTTACACAATGACTTTAATCGCTGGATGTTCGGCCCCTGAGCTGCCGACTTTCAGTAACTGCGGCCCCCTGAGCAGTTTAGTTGAACAGCCCTGTTTTAGAGGGCGGAATACAGTTTATTCAATTTCCAAAACCAAAAATGAATCTGGAAGAATGTAAAAGATGGATGAAGCTCTGCAGCAGACCTTGGGAGCAGCTGAACACAACAGTGATAAACAGGAAGTACCGTATGTTCATCTGTACAAAGGTAACTGCAGGTAAATCCTCTATTTCTGTCATATTTGCATTGTATGATTAATGATTAATTAAAGGTTAATGCTTAAAGCTATCTGTTCTTGTTGCAACTTTTTGTTGCACAAGTTCAGTCTTTGTTTGTTATGATCAGTTAACACTAAACTCTTTTGGTACAAAGCGTAGGTTGTGTAATGTAAAGCAGAGCGCTACATCTGTAGCACTTAGCTAGCACATTTGTATTGCATGCTGCTAGCTTAGCGCTACTTCTTGTTGTGCCAAGCTCTCTGAAATAGTTACTGAATCATTACTTATTTAGGTAAATGTAGCTGTTTAAAAACCCCTTAAAATACACCAGAATGCAGGAAATGGTATCTACTTGATTAAAATTTTCTGGGGGAGGAACCCCAGACCCCCTACCAGTGTGCTGACACCCCCCCCCCCCCACCCCCCAACACGCACACATTATGAATGGTTCTGACACCAATGGCCACCACGTTGTTCAAGTCAAGAGCCATTGTCAGCAGTGGGGGCTGAGCACCCCTACAGGTCACACTCTAGAATCGCCCCTGGTGGTACCGGTACCGGTAGCCATGAGGGGGTTCGGTTCATCAGACACCTGTCCTGCTACACACCTGTGAAGTGCTGCAGGGCCGAACCTGTCACCCAGAGGCTCAGCACCTGCTGGACCGACAGACTGACGCTCATGTCTCCGCTGCCCGGGTTTGGGCCCCTCTTTACCGAATACTCGTCCTTGGCCCTGGACGAAGGCATGGAGGAGACCGGGGGGGCTGCGGGCGTCTCTCCCGGCACGGCTCGCCTCTACCGGTGCCGCTGCTTCGGCTTCACGTCCGTCTCCGCTGCGGGAAGAGCTGGGCCGCTGGCTGCTCGGTTCGTCCTCGGTGGTGTCGGCTCCATGACGGGACGGCGGCGGCTCGTCACACCGGCACACCGGCCCGGCCGCGCGCCTCTTAAAGGGCCGGAGCCCTGCGCCTCCTGACGGGGCTTACGCTGCCGTAACTCGCTCTGTGAATGGCAGCGGCGCACAAGCGGAAATATGTTCACGAATCTCATGTTTACAAACAATATTACAAAACATAACCATGACCAATAAACACTCAGACCTTCGACATTAATAAAGATATAAACTTAAATATTGATGGTTACTTTACGCCTCTCTAGCTAACTTATGTTTACCCTAAATTAGCTGGTGGCTAATTTACGCTAACGACGTAAATATCTGGTAAACTGCTGCCAAAAATGGTCGTTGCTTAGCAACAGTTCGTTATACAGTATCAATGCATCCAGATACATCCTATATATTTATTTATTTATTTGAATCATAACATTTTATTTAAGACAAACTCCCTTTATTTAAAGGTTACATTCTGTCGCTCCATTTATTGTGTCACGGCGCTTGTTTAAAGTTTTTAAAACTACAGCCAAATTAAAATGAGATTTAGAAAGAAACGGTTAACTCAAATCTATTATAAAGTAAATTAATTCAAATAATTGAAAATTGTTTAAAACTGAATTAATACAGAAAAAACTAAATTCTATCAGATTTAATCCAGTAATTAATTATTCTGGTTTATCCTGGAGCCATGCATTCCTGTTTACTTTAATGTAGTTTATTCAAAATAATGATAGTCCATCTGTATTTAAATATGAGCGGAAATAATCTAAATGTGTAAAGGTAATTTTTTTTTTAATCCAACTTCATCCAGTTCGATCTAAATACAAGTGACTTTAATCCACTTCATCCTGATTTTAATGAATAGCGTGCAGTCTGGACTGGAACTGAGAGGATGAATAAACTGATCTGGATCAGAGGCGACACAATGTGAACGAGTCAAACTCTTAAACATCCTGATGCTGATCAATAATCCAGGTAGAACATCTAAAAAAGTTAAGCCTGGTCCTCTGGACATTCAAAAAAAATTTTTTTTTTAATGTAGAAACGTTTTGTCTTGAAAGACGAAACGTTTCTACATTTTTGTAATTTTTGTAATTTTTTTTTTTTTTCTTTTTAATGTCCAGAGGACCAGACTTAACTTTTTTACCGTTTCAAACCTAGCAGGAGGTGGAGGAGGTGGAGGAGGTGGAGGAGGTGGAGGAGGTGCAGTGTGAACGACAACAACTGACGTGCATTTATTGAAAACATGTGAAGCAGGTGACCTGAGGAGGACGTGAAGGTTGAGGATCAAATCCAACAAACGAGCTAAAACCAGGTGTGGTAGTAGCTGAGAGTCGTCCTCAACACATGCTCAGAGCGCACACGTTGTTGAACTGTTTGGAGTCAACTCTGTCTGTTAGCAAAATATCTTGACAAGCTCATAGCCCATCTACAAAACTAATGTCCAGGAAACCCGCAGAGATCCCAGATCTGTTGCTCTGGTTCTGGTTCTGGTTCTGGTTCTGGACCGGGGTCATTCCTGCTGGTGGCCAGCAGGTAGCGTCTTTGCCCACTTTTCCTCCATCTTTACTTCGGCATGTCTCCACGTCTGCAAAACAAAATCACAGTCTGGTGCTGGTCGGCCTTCAGACCCGAGGCAGGCCCGGTTCTGATTGTTCTCGCCCTGTGGATCCACTTTCACACGCAGAACTCTGACGAATGTTTTTGTCTCGGGTGGGGACTTTTGGGGCAACCTGAGACGCCTCCGTGTCCCAGCCAGGTTCTGTTTGGACCTGAGGCGTTCTGTTTAAATCTGATCCCGTTGTGTTCGTGTGCTGGTGAAACTGGACCTACAGGGTGAGGGGTCTCCCTCTGAACTCTGCCCCCCCTCAGGCCGGTGGTCCGGTCTCAGGTGAGTCAGCAGTAGAAGCCGCCCTGCCCCCGGGCTGAAACCTCCGTCAGGCCTCAGAGTTCAGCTGCCTCACAAACACGTTCCAGCTGTTTGTGTCTTTAAGTCAGTGTTTGGAGGAAAACATCTGCCAGACGCTCACCTGTCCAGCAGGAAGCAGGAAGCTCACCTGTCCAGCAGGAAGCAGGAAGCTCACCTGTCCAGCAGGAAGCTGAGCTGGTTTTCCTAAAAGTTTGACATTTCCTGTCAGTCGCTGAGAAGAAGTGACCTCAAGGACTGAAGCTGAGAACCAGTCAGACTGTCCGAAAGGTGACCACAGACAGAGAGACAGAAAGACAGACAGAAAGACAGAGACAGGCAGACAAAGAGACAGACAGAAAGACAGACTGACAGAGACAGACAGACAGAAAGACAGACAGAGACAGAAAGACAGACAGAAAGACAGACAGAGACAGACAGAAAGACAGGCAGACAGAAAGACAGAGACAGGCAGACAAAGAGACAGACAGGCAGACAGACAGACAGAAAGACAAGCAGACAGAAAGACAGACAGAGACAGAAAGACAGACAGAGACAGAAAGACAAGCAGACAGAAAGACAAGACAGAGACAGAAAGACAGACAGAAAGACAGACAGAGACAGAAAGACAGACAGAAAGACAGACAGGCAGACAGAGACAGAAAGACAGACAGGCACACAGAAAGACAAGCAGACAGAAAGACAGACAGAGACAGAAAGACAGACAGAAAGACAAGCAGACAGAAAGACAGACAGAGACAGAAAGACAGACAGAGACAGAAAGACAGACAGAAAGACAGACAGAGACAGAAAGACAAGCAGACAGAAAGACAAGCAGACAGAGACAGAAAGACAGACAGAAAGACAGAGACAGAAAGACAGACAGGCAGACAGAGACAGAAAGACAGACAGACAGGCACACAGAAAGACAAGCAGACAGAAAGACAGACAGAGACAGAAAGACAGACAGAAAGACAAGCAGA
>JARVGQ010000759.1:7639588-7652269 GCA_031762355.1 Hypsolebias martinsi | reverse complement strand
TTTTTGAATGTCCAGAGGACCAGACTTAGCTTTTTTGGATTTTTCTACCTGGATTATTGAGCATGCATCAGGGTACTGGAAAATAACTTGTTTTATAGCATTACTCTCTCTCTCATTACATCATCAGAGCTCATTCTTCATTGCATGAACACAGAACCAAACACCTGAATCAAAAAACATTAAATAATCGTAATCTTTGATCAAATGTTTGCGACGAGTCTCGTGGCTGTCAACATTTCATTACCTCTACACGACAGCATTTTTGATTTCTCCACCATTGTGCACCACCATGTTTTACCCATTAGGGGAGCTAGTGGGTCACGTGACTGAAAGAGTAACCAAACGTGATATTTAGAAACATGTACAGTATCTGGACAATGAATTTGTTTTTGTTCCACTAAATCATAAAACAATGCTATTCCTGCATTTACGGCTCAGTAAAGCACCACCTCCTGTCAGGCAAACATCTGTTCTTTGATTGGATTGTTCAATTTGTGATTGACATGACATTGACCAATCAGCTGAGAGGAAAAATCAATTTGGTGAAAATTCATATGAAAGAGATTTACACAAAGTTTTTGGCTTTATGTCTGTAAAAAGACCTGTGCGAAACAGCTTTGTAACTTGTGTAGTAAAGATTTTTTTTTTAATACTGTACAAATCATTCCTATCATGCAAAAATCACAAATGTATTTAATTAACAACAAAATAACTACAAAACTAATTTACAAGTGCAAAATATTTATGACGGGAATTTGTGCCCATAAACTATGCGCTCAAATTCCCTAAACTTGCGTGAGCAAGTATTACAGTTTCTTTCTCTCAGCTGATTGGTCAATATCATGTCAATCACAAATTAACCATCCAATCAGAGAGTAGACAGGGTGGTGCTTTGCTGAGCTGCAGGTGTTGTACATTTTGAAGATGGAGGACGGTCAGACTCAGAGCTCTTGTGGCTCAGGTAGACATTCCTCTAAAGTGAACAAAAACATTATAACTGTGCACTCACATACACATATATATTTATAAAAAAAAAAACACACTTTTGGTAGCGCTGGCGCCATTTATCTTCAAAATGAACTTGTGGTACACGTGTCCATGTACACTTGTGTGACTACTTTTGGGACTAATTTATCTTCCTAAAGTTTAAGGTGAGTGAAATTTGTGGAAGAAAATATTTTTCTTTTTTTTAATTTTTTTTTTTTATTCATATTTATTCCCATTAATTTATTTTTTTTTTTTTTTCAGTGTATGCTATGGATTAGTATTTTTCAAACTATTTAACTTTTGTTTATTTATTACATTTTTTTCCCTCATAGAAAAAGTTATGATTCTTTAATTTATTTAAAACAATCATTTTGTTTACCTTTTTTTAGTTTGGTTTTCTTTTGCTGCTTTTAGTTTTTAGCTATTCTAGCTTTTCTGTTTTAGTATGTTCCACAACACTTAACTTTTAATTAACCTTTTGATTATTTTAATTACCCTTCTGTTACTTTGGCTTTTAACTGTAATCTTTTGCTATGTTTAGTCTTTTGCAACTTTTTAGATCCTAGCTTTCTTTCTTTGTACTTTGAGCGTTTAGCTTGCATTTAGCCATTTTTACCGTTTGATTAGCCTTTGGTTACTTTAAGATTTTAGCTACTGTTTTATCTTTTAGCTAGCATTTTGCTACTTGTAGCTATTCTGCAGGATTGTCACATCTGGATGTTTGAGAATCTGCACCAAAATGAAGTGTTTTGCTAATTTTGTGAATTTCACAGTTTTTGCTTTTAGCAAGCGTTGTGCAACTTTTGTATTTCATTAAGTCTTTTGCTACATTAACTTAAATTTTCTTAGCATTTAACAAGCTTTTTTTTTTTAACTTTAACTACTAAGTTTCAACTCCTTCAGCAAATTTTCACAACATGTTTCACTCTAAATTTTCACAGGAAATAGAACCTCTTGAGTTTATTGTCCTTTGTCGCTGAGGTAAGAGTGGCGGTCTGCTCATCTGTGCATGTTGTGAGCGTGATAACAAAAATGTGTGAGGTACCAACTTCCAATTTTGATGTTTGGCTGCATGTAGACATAGGAAAGCTACTTTTGAAAAGTGGGTCACCAAATCCAAATCCAAGATGGCTGCCATCACACATGTCCTTCCTGGGAGCTGGATAACTTAAACTTAAGGGAATGTGCCACTTCCATTTTGGCGTGTGGCTGCATCTAAGTGTAAAAAAAAAAAAGTCACAAATAAAAATTGGGTTAAACTGCCCACACTGGCTATCGGTAAATGTTTTCTAGTTTTTATATCACTTAAAAGTTTAGTTTTGCTTAATGATCAGGGTGGCCCTTGAGGCCACCATCGGTCACCCCCTGGCTCCACCCTTGCACCTGGTGGTGGATAAAATTGCACCCTCCACTTGCCAGGATCCGTCACTCTGCGCTGCCTTGGACAAGAAAAAATAAATAAAAATGAAAAACTTCCCTGTATTCTTCTGCATGGTGTAACGCATAACTATGTGAATATCTTGCACCAAAAACATTAAAGTTTATTTGCATTTCCTGTTCAACTGCAGTCAAACACTAATCTCAATAACTACGTAAATCCCTCAGCGACAGGGACGTCGATGTGCCACTTGTTTTATTTCCATTTTGTGCAATAAATGTAACATTGTGTTACAGATTCTAGTAAGGTCTTTAACTCTTTGGTCTTTTCCTCGACAAAAGATCTAAGGGCTGCAGCCGAATGGCATGGATGACCTCAGTCTGATCCTGCAGCAAAATATTAATTCCCTTCTGACAAAAAACACATTTAAATTATTAGGAGAAATAGAATAGAAATAGAATAGAAACAGCCTTTATTGTCCCACGGATGGGAAATTCAAGTGTAACAGATAAAAAGATAAAAAGATTCACACAAAAGTTCCTAAATGTTAAGAACAATATAAAGAAATAAGATAAACAGTATTGATAATAATGTTCAATATGTATTGGAACAGACTATTTACAATACAGCAGAATATAGGTCAAAGATGATTTAATTTCTAATGGACTGCTTTATTAAACCCAGTCTGAAACTCTCACACATTTTGATAAACTAAAAACACATTCAGTCCCCGACTCTAAGATTAAACATTATACAAATCTACTTTTGTCTTAGAATCACAGCAGTTTATTTGTTATCTGTGTGTGTGTGTGGGGTGGGGGTGGGGGTGCATGCTGCACCTCCTCCCTTTAAGATGTTTAAGATGTTTTTGTCCCATGCAAAGCTGCACATCTGAATGGGTCGTGGCCGGGTGAGGTGAGTGCAGTTGACCCCGGGGTCACGCTCAGACAATGGAGTCCAGGCTTCCACAGAGAGACCCCCGGGCTCGTGGCCCCCTGATGTGGGAGGAGCTTATATGTGGTGAGCCATGTTTGAATAAGACATTTTTTTAAAAGGGGGGCGGGGAGCGGTGTTGCTGTGTCAGAGAGGATGTTTTGGAAGTGAAGTGTTTTTGGTTTCTGAGGAAGTCTTTAGTGTCGGAGTGAAAATGTGTTTCAGGTCTAAAAAAATAAAAATATGAAGTTTTGCTAAAATGCTACTGAATATGACTCAGTCCAATAAATGTTTCATGTCAGATGGAGCTTTTATCTGACCTCGTGAGTCTGCAGACCTCTCTGTGTCCACCCACCCCCCACCTCACATGCACAGGAACCACTGGCTTTGTGTGTGGGGGGTTGGGGGTCATGACTGAGCGCTCCCACTCCCACAGTGTGCCCTGAGGAGTGGAGAGCAGCAGCTTCTCCAGTGTCCGGTGTCCGAGTGAAATGGTGTCCGGTTATCAGCCACTCAGACGCCGAACTGAAACCTGCGCCTCTTCAGAAAACCACACAAATTTAGTCTAATTACCAGTTAAAACCATCCTGAATACACGTTAAAGATAATTATTGCAAAGGCATGAAGGCCGGACCCAAATAAGAAAAAGATCTTGAAGTTAAAAGCTAAATCCACACATTTTTTCCTCATTTCGAAAACTATAAATTTCAAAGCAAAATCTGTGATAGGATGCAGCCGTGTGTTTACAAAAAAAAGCTAAAGTGTCTTAACTTTAGCTGGAATTTTACAAAAGCTGAATATTTGAAAGTCAAGCTACAATGGCAGTCTCACTCGTTTTATTTCATGTTTAGCTGCAGGTTTATGCATAATTTCCTTCTAAACATCTTTTCCACGATTCTACGCTTGTTCAATTATGTCATTTTTGTATACGGCCGGTCTGACACACGTCTATCACTGGACTTAACTTCCATGTGCTTTTTCAGTGGCTTCGTTTACGTTGAGTGCGTACCTGCATTTCAGAACTGCGGTCATCATGAAAACAAGTGTCAAACTATAAATAAAGGTTGAATGAAAAAAAAAAAAACTGCACCGTTTGATTTACTTCAAGAAAACCTTTTTTTTAACGCTTGATTTCATAAAGTGAAACAAATTGAAAACTACAATGGACCGAGCTTTATTAACCTCTTTTCTGGTTGCAAAACTGTGCAGTTAGAAACAACTGAAACCCCAAAGATGGGGAAGTGAGTACTTCCTCTTACAGTAGTAATCTAATCCTCTGGTGTGAGCACTGTACAGTGTTTAGTTTGATACTTCCCTCTGCTGGCCAGCTCAAACACTCGAATAGGATGTTTTACATAATTCATCAGAGCAGAGAAGAGCTGGAGCTGCAGATGGTGCAGCACATTTTACAGGAACACAACAAAAACAGGTCAAAACAGTCACTGGAATCCAAGTATACCCCAACTACCCTGTGGCACGCCTTTAAGGCATGGGTAATAATCTTTGTCATTATACTCTGGGAGTGTGGAAAAACAATTTTAGTCATTTATTTAATGGAGTTACATATTTATGTATGCTATCTGTTGGGCCTCGCTTTTGGTTTTGAGTTGTGAGAGAAGGAAGCAAACGAAAGGAAAAAGCATACTGTATTCTCCAAATTTGAGTCCTAAATATTAAATCAAAAGCAATTATGATAAAAGTTTGAAAAAATAAAGAACAATACAAGAAACTGAGAATTCAAAGTGCAGCTGCTGATAATACAGAATTTTAAAAAGAGGCCTACAAACACTGTATAAATATATACATTTGTTTACCACCCCCAACTGGTTTAAATTGAAAAGTAGCCAAAAAGAACCAACAAAGTAAAAATTTAAACTGTAATTTTGCATAAAACTCTGTGACTTTTTTTTAAATAAAATGTAATTGTAACTTTTAACTTGTGTCTTTTATTTATTTTAAAAACCTAAACAATGATTAGCAGTGCAAATTATTAAAACAAAATGAAATAATTAGGGGAATAAATTGAAATGTCTTTTAACTTTTATTAAAAAATAAATAAATAAATAAACCTCCAGAAGTCATTTTAAACATATCTGTGCTTTTGTGAACATTAAAAGTCAAACAATGTCTAAAACAATACCTAAACTTTGGAAATAAACGCTAAAAATGGTTTTATTGCGTTGTTTTTAGAGCTTCAAAACACTCTACCGTTTTATTTTACAAAGAGAATAAAAAGAAGACCAGGGAATGAGCATAAACACCTTTTCAAACTTTAATTTAACTTTTTATCCAGCAGTTGTAGTTTTCATCTGAATTTCTTTAGAAAACATTTTTAACAAAATCCCCAAAAGCAAATTAATTTTATTACTTGGCTCATGTTGCAAATTTTAATTCTAATTTCACTTCTTTAAAAACATCTTTTTGGGACCTGAACTTTTTACTTAAAGTTGTTAAAAAGTCAAATTAAAAACAGAACACAGAGATTTACAAACTCATACTTTATTCACAATTAAACACCGCAAACAGTTATGATTTCAAATGAACAGTTTAGGTACAATGGTAATGAAAAAAAAAATCACTTTTTTTTAAAAACACATTTTTAGTGAAACAAATTAGCTTCTAAACTGAAATTATTATTATTATTATTTTTTTTTACATCTATTCAGATAAATGGATGGATGGATATGCTGTTTATTTGTGAGTGCAGGTTAACACAGGGTCAACAGTGTAATGAAATGTTTAGGATGAGAAGAACCAATTTGACTCACTAAAAACAAACAAATACTAAAGCATGCAACAAAGGTAAAGTAAAGTAACAAAAACGTGAAAAATATTCTATTTACAAGGTCCACAAAAAATATAGTAAACAACAACATGGCAAATGATAGATAGATAAAATTTGGGTTGTTGTTGCATCATGAAACATAAAAACTAAAACTATAATAAAAGCATGCCCAAGTCCACTGTATGAATTTTTTTTTTAATTGAATTAAAAAAAAAAACAAAAAAAACGCATGAGGCCAGAATGAGCTGAACTATCAAAATGGCGGGTCTTCCTAATTAGTTGCGCAGCAACAGGTTAATTAGTTAATTAGGTTATTGATTAATTAATGTGCCCACGTTCAGGGGCTCTTATTTAATTTAAATAACACGCTCGATGACCTCACACGTGCGCACCGGATCAAAAATCCTAATAAGTCTTAATAAAGAGCAGGGTTCGGTCCGCTGCTTCACGGGGGCGGTTCGGTTGGAGCAGAAGTGGGTCGGAAGCACCGTAGTTTATGTATGCTAATGTGGAGTTGGGGGTTGTAGCTACATATTTACGTTCGGAGGGAGCCGCCCTTCATTCACCCACATGGTTCCAACTGCTCGCCTTCGCGCCACTTTCTCAACCCCGCAATCTTCTTCCAGAAGCCTCCCGGGGCTATAAATGGAGCCGCCGTGGCCCCGGAGCTCACACGCGGCTCGGGCTCCGTGAAAGTTTCCGCAGACTCGTCCGTTTATTCGCCTGTTTTCGTCGGCGGGCAGCCCCGAGCGAGCGAGCGAAGATGGTGGATGTGGTGCTGCCGAGCGCATGTTTATCGGTAAGGAAGTGCTGTTTTTTTTTTCTGCTCACGTTTTTTTTTTAATGTATTTTACTTTTAAAATGTTTTAAATCCACGCGTGGCCCCGGCGCTTTGCTGGTTTCACGCGTGTTGCGTTCAAACGCCAGCCCTGGATGTTGGCGATGAAAACACAGAGAGAGAGGCGCATGGCAGCCCCCTCTCTGCTCCACCATTGACGGAATGAGGGAGATTTGAAAAGCTGAACGGAGCTTCTTTTTCTTTTTTGTTTTCTGCTGCGCTTCAAGAGAACTGTGCGGGAAGAATAAAACTCTCCCCGGCTCGTTTAAACCTTCGTGTAACAGTTTGGTAACCGTGAAAGTTGTGTATTTTGCGAGCGTGTGTCGAGCGCAGTGGTGTGTGAGTTAAAGTGCCCCCCAGAACAAAGCAGCAGCACATGGGGCAGCAGCAGGCCGCGCGGATTAGCTTAGCTTAGCTTAGCCTAGCCTGGACACTCATCAGACTTCTAAAAGAAAAAAAAAAGTGATAAAACTACAAATGCATTTATGAATTTTATTAAAGTGAACGCGACAGGTGAATAAAAGGCTGACATGCTAGTCCGGTGGAGCACGTGCTGTTGGCTTTATATACATATATTTTTAAACGTGTTCGCTAATTGTTTGCTAACGGCGCTGAACTCAAGTAACGTAGCCGCCGTTGTTCATGAGTGTTTTGTGTCGGGCTTTTGAGCACAATCTCTCCGACAGTGCTTGTGCGGGCAACTGTTGGCAGCGCTTGTTCTTTTTATTTATTTTTTTGCAGCGTTTTCATCGGGCGAGTTAGCATCTCGTAGCGGCTAGGCTAACGGCTAGCTGCCCGCTGCTCTCGACACGACCCCCCCACCACCCCTTCAAGACATCCGAAACCCGAGTCGTGGTTTGGGCTGCACGTTAAAAGCAAGCTTGATATTTAATGTGTAACACAACATGCGATCTTTTTTTTCTGTTTTTTTTAGCTCGTTTGGTTTTGGGTTTAAAGTCGTTTTGGAAACGCTAAAAGATTGGCGCACTTCGAGGCGCCATGTTCTAAGAAGGTGGGGGAGGGGTGAACGGCGTGGTGCGCATGCGCAGCGGCGTTCGCAGCGAACGCGGGCTGCATGTTTGCTGCTTTTCATTCATGATTGCGGCGACCTCGTGCTGCTGTAAACACTTCGCTTCGAGTCACAACACGAGTCTGTTTGTGAACTCGCAGTCATACATTTTTTTTCTTTTTTAATAGTAGAAGAACTCCAGAGTGTGTGCTTTGTTTTTTATTTTGGGACTTGTTGCATCGTCAAAGTAACTTTTTTCTTTGTTGACTTGTTTGCAGGTCTTCCATGAGGTTCTGGAGGAGGAACCTGAGGACACATGACCATCTTGCCTGTGGTGCTGAAGGACAAAGATGTAAATCTGTCTATGTATTGTCAAAGTGCTTACAGTGCAGGTAGTACTACGCAATACCTACTGCAGTGGAGGCACTTTCAGCAATACCCTGACACTTTTGTTGCAGATTCTTCATTTCATTGTCTAAACGGGTCTCACTTGTAAATGGGTTTTCAAGGCTAAGTGTGATTTCTGTGTAAATAAACGTTGGATGAATGATTGAAAATTGCATATGTATATTGACGTACTGTCTTTGTGCTAAGGTGCATCTAGTGCAGATAGTGAAATAGACTAGCACCTACTGCCCTAAGTGCTCCTTCTGGCACAAGGGGCTGTGATATGCACCACCAGACTACTCCTAATTTCTAATTGGGCTCAAACTTCTTGCAGTTCTCTGCTAGTTTTGCATAGTTGCACTACAAGAATACATGAGTTGTGCAAATCTATGCAAAACTGATGGTGGCCTGCTTGCTCTACACCTGTTTAAAGATTTATATATTTGGCTGTGGGGGGTTATCTCCATTAAACGTGACTGTGTGATGTGTCAAAGAAGGAGCGTTTTCCAGTTCAACTGACCACAGTTTCAGCAGTATTAAAGTGCTTATAGTGCAGGTAGTGTTTTTATTCTCATCTACTGCAATGTGAGCACTTGAAGTATTTCTAACTGTATCCTCCCTGCATTCTGAAGTGGACGGTCGGTGACAAATCTGTTGCTTGGTCAGTTTTGCTGGTTTGCATTCAGCTTTTACGTGTGCGCTGTGCAAATCCATGCAAAACTGACCAGGTTGATGGGCTTTCCTGCCAAGTGGGACTGAACTTCATCGTGTTGGTGGTTGTGTGTGTTGCTGGATGTCCTGTCCTGTGCAGGTGGGGATTGGTAGCAATGCTGTGCTCCGGGAGGTATTGCACTTGTCCCGGCCTGTAAAGGAACGGGGAGATGAGCTGACCCTGATCATCACTTGTAAGTGTGTTTTTAAAAAGTTTGGCTTTTTGTCCTGTAGATTTGTGAAAAATTGTGTAAAATTGTGTATTATGTCAAAATGTCTTATTTGAATTAAAACAAAAAAAAAAACAAAACTGAATTTGCCTTTTTTATTTAAAGGTAGTAACCCTTGGTTACTGTTAACAAATCAAATTTTCTCAGCCAACCACCAGTATTTTTTGGCAATTTTGTTAAAATGGTGTTTTATTTAAAAAAAAAAAGTTCCTGGGGAAAATGCTGAATTGCGAAGTACAATAAATGTAGCGGCACACAAAGTAATATAGTAAATACAATTTTACTATCAAAACTTCATTCAACATTTGTTTATAAATGTTAAAGATTCTCAGTCATCCAGGACATGATAAAAAAAGGTTGAATACAGAAACAACCGGATGGACTTTATTTGTAACAAAAGACGTTTCGCTCGTCATCCGACAAGCTTTCTCAAATTTCTGTATTGAACCTTTTTTATTTTTTTTTAATTCGTTTGTATAGGTTGGTCTCATTGAGTAACTAGGACTCATTTTACAAGAGACTCGTATGTTTCCCCGTCTAAAGATAAATGGTAATTGAATAAATTGAAACATTTCAGGGAAAACAACGTTGCAGCTGTAGTATTTGGTGTACAGTATTGGAGCTTGTCTTTAAAATGCCTGAGGATAATTTACAGCTTGATAAATCATATATTTTTTTTTCCTATATGGATGCACAAAATGCTAAAATTTGCATGATTTAAAAATAAAGACTTAAAGGCAACAGCAATGTAGTTTTCTTGCACATTTAAATCAATGCTGAATGTTTCTGATTGTCCCTGAAGTACCTTGAAATACAAAATTAAAACCTTTTCGGGTACAATTCCCAGAGATTATTTCTGTTGGGAATTGGCGCTATATAAATACTGTAATTGAATACAGTACTGTACTGTAGTTTTTACTGTAGTTCAGTACGTGACGTGTTTAATTCCCCCGGTTGGCCACCAGAGGGCGCTGTCGCCGCGCGGCCGCGCTGTTCAGGTGTCATTCGGTACCGCCTCCGTTCGGTCCAACAAATCCAGACAACTTTCAAACAGAAGCAGCAGCTCGGCTGAAACTTATCAGCAGAAGGATTGAAAGTTGAAGAGGACAAACTCCCGAAGGATCCACGTCGAATTATAAAGACCTGAAATGTGGACTCACCTGATCCAGACTCAGACCTCGGTCCAGGTGGAAGAGGAACCATAACGGCCCATTTTATTTTATTTTTTAAGGAATATAGACTTTATTATTTGAAAATGGGTGTTTTGTGGCTGTGCTGCGTTTTCCTGGCTGTTTGCGGATCTGGACTCGGAGGCTCCGACAAATGTGACGAGGTCCGGAAAGTTTTTCAGGTCCGGCACATTGGACCGAGTCAGGTACTGCCTCCAGGACCCAGACCAGGTACGTGGATCAGAGAAACCTCGAAGAGCTCAGAATATATTTTCAGGGTTTTACGCATTCATAGCAGTTCACACAAGATGCCTCATTATCAGCAATTTCCGGTCTTTTGGTAATTAAATTGTTGGACAATTACAAAGTTAGAGATGTTTTTGTCATTTAGCCTCATGTCAGGACTAAAAAAAAAGAGTAAACCCTAAAGTACTTGCACATTACAATAGTTTAAATGCAAAAACATACATACACAGCAGTGTCTAACTGTCCAGGAATATAATAGATGTTTATTACTCAGTGCTTTTCAGTCTAACAAAGTTATTAATTTGCAATGCAACAAAAACAAGTAAATACATGGGTACATTATGTGATTGATCAGCAGCTGTAGGGATTTATTGTTCCCATTAATTAAAATGAGCTAAGAGGCAAAAAAAAAGGTTAAATCATGTCATCTGGACCATTTTAAAGTGAGAAACGTCTCGTCCCCCATCCAGAGGACTTCATCAGTCTACATCCTGCCAACCAGATCTAGTATCCTTCACTGCTGTGTTTCAAGCCAACATCTTGTTGGAATCTCAGAAGCAGGCTTTTAACACATGCAAACAGAGCACACGCATCCAAAACAATCGATCACCATGTAGGCCTACAAGAATTAAATGTTTTAGGCCAGGTGACCAACGTGCTACTCACAGAAACAGTCCGAGGCCAAAGCGGTTCAGAAAAAGTGTCGGCTCAATAATTCGGATAACAACAAAAATGGTTAAATCACGTTAAACGATTCTCACTTAAATAAACTGGTCCAGACGACATGATTTAACAACTTTTATCTACCTGGATTATTGAGCTTTAGGCCATTTTCAACTATTTTAAATTCTGTTTATCTTTAAGACTCCCAACGTTTGTGTCCCAACAAGTTCACCCTGAGGTCAGATATGCACGCACAAACTGCATCTGAGGCTGAAGGCCTCACTTCACTCAACTTGTTCAATGTTTGTTTGGAGGGGGGTCACAGGAAGTCCCCACTCTGTTTAGACCAGAATCTGAACAAGCCGTTTGGAGCGGCGTCTTTGGAAAGACGTGTCCCGAGCGGAGCTGTGTGGACGCGACGCTCGCTGGAAACAGCCAGGAAACTTGAAGCAACTTGAGCAGATCCAACACAAGCACACGGATACGTCATTTGAAATTGCGCTCTTGAACCAAACGTGCAATGCCAATAGGCAAAAGTCTTGTTATAAAATCATAATAAATACATAGGATTGATTATTATGTGTGGTTTGAATTCTGCTAAAGAACATTTGGAGCAACTTTCAGTGCCAGACATGCAAAATGAGCTCAGTAAAGATTTAAATGAGACAATCTGCAATAGATTTGTCAGATTTATGACGGACCATCTGATGACTCCTGTATTTTATAGCTTTTTCATAATATTTGTACTTTATAGAGTTTCTCTTAGGCTGTTAACATCAGTTTAAAGAGGCTTTTTTTCACAACTCGAGACGCGATGACAATAAAGATGTTGACGTTTCACTTTCAGCTGTTTATGATCGTCAGCTGTCAGCGCGCAGACATTACTCTTTATTTTGACAGAGCTTTGGGTAAATAACTAGACGGAGGAAGCCTTCATTTGTGCCTTAAAAAGTCTTCTCGATCTTCCGTCTCGCCACAACCACAAGCTTCAGAGTGCATTTCTGCGGTTTTGTATGAATGACCAGCCCGAAGTGAAGCAGAACAGTGAAGTGTAGGAAAGGAGTCATCAAAAAATAAATATAAATATATTCAGCTTCCCTTACTCTGATACTAAAGCCCAGAACACCACCACTCCCCCCCCACACACACACACTGTGGTGGCAGCATCATGTAGGGTTGCCTCCAGCAGGGACAGGCAGCTCGTCAGTGTTGAAGGGAAGATGGAGGGAAATAAATACAGGACGAAAACTTGTTAAAAGGCTGCAAAGGACTAGGCCTGTCACGATAACAAATTTTGCTGGGCGATTAATTGTCTCAGAAATTATTGCGATAAACGATAATATTG
>JARVGQ010000759.1:7513489-7525858 GCA_031762355.1 Hypsolebias martinsi | reverse complement strand
TTATTTATTTATTTATTTATTTATTTATTTATTTATTTATTTATTTATTTATTTATTTATTTATTTATTTATTTATAAATTGTCATTAAAGGCAAGAGATCATGTCACTGCCTCTGGCTGTTTGTGTGCTTGCCTGTTAGCAAAATATCTAATCAAGCTGTAGTCAAATTTTAATGAAAGTCTCAAAGTAATCAATGGATGCAAATTTGCAGTTACCGTTTTTGAAGTCGTCCTCATTCAAGATGGCCTCCGCTGCTAGTCCACCTAGCAAACATAAAACTGGCTGTAACTCTGTCAGTTTTACAGACATTAAGCTAACTTCTGGTGTGGTAGCAGCTGAGAGTCATCCTCAACGCACACTTGAAACACTCAAGTATCTTTGTTTCAAACATGAACTAAAAGCAGCAGGTGATGGGCATTAATTTGTGAATTGCAACTTTTCTTTTTGTTCACGAGTGAGGGAAGAATGGAGCGTGAGATTGACAGACGGATTGGTGCAGCGTCTGCATTATTGCGGACTCTGTACCGGTCTGTTGTGGTGAAGAAGGAGCTGAGCTGAAAGGCGAAGCGCTCTGTTTACTGGTCCGTCTACGTTCCTACCCTCCTCACCTATGGTCATGAGCTCTGGGTTGTGACTGAAAGAATGAGATTGTGGATACGGGTGGTTGAAATGAGTTTCCTCTACAGTGTAGCTGGACTCTCCCTTAGAGGTATGGTGAGAAGTTCAGTTATCTGAGAGAGACTCGAAGTAGAACCACTGCTCCTCAACATCGAGAGGGGCCAGTTGAGTTGGTTTAGGTAACTGGTAAGGATGCTCCCTGGGCACCTCCTTATGGAGGTGCTTTGGGCATGTCCAACTGGGAGGCCTTAGGAAAGACCCAGGACATGCTGGAGACATTATGTCTTTCAGTTGTCCTGGGAACTCCTTGGAGTCCTCCCAGAAGAGCTGGAAGAGATGGCTATGGAAAGAAATGTCTGGACCTTCCTGCTCAAACTGCTTCCCCCACGACTCAACTTCAGAACAAGTGGAAGATGATGGATGGATGGAGGGATGACAATTTTTCTATCTAGGGCAGGTTTGAGCAACATTTGGCCCGAGGGCCAAAAGTAGCACTTGGACAATAGCCACCTGTCCTCCACTATCTTTAATTGAAAAGAAAAAAAAACTTCTTTTTATTTTTTTTATTTTAAAATAAAAAGAAAAAAGAAAAAGAAAAGAAAACAACTTTTAAATAAATCCATGAAAACCTGCGTTTTATCAATGAAACTTTGGTGTAAATTAAACATCTTAGACAAACACATTGAAAACCTTTAGATTAAGATAAACTACAACTTTTTGTCATCATTCGTTAGGATCTAATCATTTAGTCATTCTAGACTGAACCATAACAACTTCAAAAAGCAAACATTTAATTTTTTGGGGCATATTTAAGTAAATAAGTTTGTTGCCACAAGAGCCAGTTTACAGAAAGGACGTCTCATAATCCTAAAGAGGATTGAGAAGATATATTTTTATCAGTCATGCTAAGAAGAACTCTAGAAAATGTCTTCCAGGTTATTTGTCTCAAAGAAAATGTATATATATTTTAAATTCTCTATGTGGCTCTCTGATTGGCTAAATATCTCAATTTGGCCCTCTGGGGGGGAGTACCCACACCTGGTCTAGAGCGTCGGGCTAGCAGTATTGTCATCATAATTTATCAAGCCAGCAGCATAAATTTATTACCATTTTCTCTCCTCACTACGTGCCTTACGCCTCAAGGAGACAAATTAAACGCCCTTCACACAATTTCACACTTTCAACAAAGCTGTACCGAGTTTATTAACCACAACTAGAACCACAGACTCCCGAACATATTAGAAACAAATCAACAATATTACTCATTAGTCACAGGAAACACAAATGTTGTGAATAGAAAAGGTCAGGAGGTCACAGTGTTCCTGGTAATTAAAACAATTAAAACACAGAAGCTGAGTGAGGTCTGTGTTTGGTCATTTTTCTACAGGTGTAAACGTTTGTTGCAAAAATATCTATTGAACATTATTTGCTGTAGCGGCCATCTTGAATCAGTTTGATTCGTAAAGGTGATCCAGTGTAAATGTTCATCACGTGATTACTTTCTAGGAGTTTCAGAAATATCCATTCAGGGTTCATGACGTATTTTACACACACAGACCGTGGAAAAAACGTTATTACCTTTTCACCTTTGGCTGATTAAAAAGCAATTTTAAACTTTATCAACTAATAATAATAAAAAAATAATTGCTACTATTGAATCTCCTACTGTATATTCTGGAATATAAGTCACAGTTTTTTGCATAGATTTGTCAGTCCTGTGACTTATATATGTTTTTTCCCCATACTGTATTCATAACCCAATTTTTGACTGACACTTTAAATTTCAAAGAACTGCAACAGCGAGTCCTCCCGTGCACGCTCGCTTCACAGTAGCTGCAGGCGGAGGGATGCTGGAGAGCTAGCGGCTCCGGCCGCGGTGGATGGATGGCGCTGCACTGCAAAATGAAGCTGTTTTCACCGTTAAATAAACTCATAATAAATGCATTGGTTCAGAAGTGACACATAATAAATAGGACTTATACGCCAAAGCGACTTGTATACGTTTTTTTTTTCCTTCTTCGTGATGCTTTTTTTGACTGATGCAACTTATATCCGGAGCGACTTACACGCTGGAAAATATGGTATTGTGTTTTCCCATAATTATAAATGGTTAATCCCCATTTTATCACTTTTTCAGGTGGCAAAGCACAGTTCAGTTAATTTTAGACCGATTGGTAAACAGATTAGTTATGTTTCCATTTCGTGCTCCATTTTCTTCAAAGAGTGAATTAAAAATTGGCTAGTTTATCATTATTTTTTTTTTTTTCTGAGAAAGACAGTTGTTTGAAACGGGCGTTTAAACAGTTTTCTTTGCAGAAGAAGCTCTCAGATGTGGGACATTTGATGTTAAAACCTACTTGAGTTGAAATAGAACATTTGCCCTCCTGCACAGATGCAGTTTGCCCAGTCTCCATTGTGTGTGCCAGCACCTCCTCTGGCACATGCACACAACAAGAATAAAGGTGCTGGGGGGTAAATGGTGACCCTTGCATGTTTTGCGTGCAGACACAGTGGTAACCTTCCACATCAATTTTCTGTGAGCTCTTCCTTGCTAGAAGCTATTTGGAGAATTTTGTCTTATTTCAGACAATTAAAGCTCCAGACATAAAATACATGTATTCTCAAAAGGAAGCGCTTCGCTACAAACCTCACACCAGTTAATAATGCTCGGACTTATCAATATAATTGATCACTGGTTGTGTTTTCCGGGGCTGTGGTAGCTCTGTCATCAAGTTGAAGCTGCAGGTTTGAGCCCAAGTTACGTGAGGAAGGGCATCCGTTGTAAAACAATTGCTAATATGAGGAATTGCAATTCTTCAAATTGATACTGCAGATTAGAAACAAGGTGTATGAAAAAAACTCCATGAGATTTCTCCTGATAAGACATTGCACCTCCGAGAGCTACAAACAATATTTTAAAAAGGAGTCTCTTTCTGTATGCATCCATCAGAAGATAAGAACAGCTCTGGTATTTACTGAAAATGTCACGTTAAAACTGAGAACCCTTATATTTAGTTCAGGTGGATTTGGAACGCTAAAGCAGTAGCAGATATTTGAAACCCTGATACTGCTGCTTTGGATGTACAAACAATAAAATATTCAAACAAATGCATAATAGCGCAAGCGTTATACTCCTATACATAAATGTCTGGATCTAACAAGGTTAAGTCAGGTCCTCTGGACTTAACCTTGTTATATTTTTCTACCTGGATTATTGAGCATGCATCTGGACAATTGTCTGGATCCTTGGCTCCAGGTTAAGCTCATTACAGACGTGGGTTAGACTTCACCAGTGCTCCTCCACCTGTTGACGTCTTCGGGCCCTGGACTTTGGCGTGCACTGGTGCAGGTTGAAAATCAGCTCCTTTAAATCTATTGTCATGGTTCCTAACTGGAAAAAGGTCATTGTTGGGGATGAGTCTGCGCTTCAAGCAGATGAATTCTGTTTAGGAGTGACAGTAGGAGTTTTTTGGATCAATGGATCAGTGCCTCGTCTTCAGTAAAGAGAGTGTTGCTCCAATATGTAATGAAGAAGAAGGAGTTGAACCAAAAGGAAAAGCTTTAAATTTCCTGCTCTGTCTGCATTCCAACCCTCAGTTATGGTCACGAGATTTGGATCCTGACTGAACAAGATGCTGGAAACAGGAAGTGAAATGAGCCTCCTCTGTAGCGTGGCCGAGCTCAGAGCCGTCATTCTCGTCAAAAACAGTCAGCTGATCAGGAAGCCGGCTGGTCGTCTCCCACTGGAGGGATTTTGGACACTGTCTACTAGGAAGAGACCCCAGAACTCTGGAGGGATTATTCATCCTCGCTGGCCTGGGGACACCATGGGATCTCCTGAGAAGTGGAGCGTGTCGCCGGGGAGAGGGACGTCTGGATTTGCCTACGGGGAATTCTTGCCTTGGCTGAGAGGCAGAGAAAGAATAGATGGATGAGGTGTACAGTTATATTAATTTCTAAACCCTGTTCGAACCTCTTGTAACAGGGAGTGGTGGTGCAGAGGTCAGAGAAGGGTAGCCTGTGATCGTAAGGTCATAAAAATGTGGGTGGGATAGGTGAAACATCCACACCTGCCTCCACCGTCATTTGCCCCACTCTGGGCCCTTGAGCAAGGCCCTTAACTCCCACCATCTGCTCCCCATAGCAGCTCTCTGCTCCACACAGAGGGCTGTGGTAGCTCAGTGATCTGGGGTTGCGTCGCAAAGGGCATCCAGCGTAATTTTTTCTAAATAAAACTTCAAAGTCTTAGTGCAAGTTAGGTTGTTGTGACGACCCCTGAGGAAGGGAGCAGCAGAAAGAAGAAGCAAGAAAAATAACATTATAATCTCTTGTGACAGTTATAATGAAAACATGCAACAATTCTTTTTATTTTTTTTAATCAGTAGCACTTTTCTCAAGACCGCTCAACTGCACTTGATGGTTCCTGACACGCCGTGGAGTACTTTCGGCCTCCCGAAGAGTGTGATGCTGCTTTACCTTTTATCATATGTTGTGTATGTGCTCGTAAATGTCCCAAGTGTATCTGGAGACAAATACAGAACTGTAGAAGTTGCATAAAATTGAAAAACTACAAAACCAGAAATGAATTAGCAGGACTTCAGATCACACTTGCAGGTAATTAGAACTTACATGCCACTAGTGGGCGGTACTGATCCCAACCTGATCCAAAGCGTCATCCTTTGATGAGCCTTTTATGAGAATGCAACTTCTTGTTTAAAAAGACTGCTGCATACTCAGTCTTTGATCCATCATTTGAAATGTGGTGCAACACAAGCAGTTTCTCTGCGGGCATCGGAAACGTCGTGTCTGCAGCCGAGTATCTAGTTACAGAAAGAAAATGTGTACACAGTTTTGTAAACTTAGCCAACCAACGACATTCGACCTGATCTAAAAGAAGGACAATTATTTGATCACACTAAGCAGAATCAGCAGGGATCTGGTTTTATAAGCGCCTCTGTTGAATCCGTTTAAGAGGATACATTTAGTGGGAAAGCACAGAACGTCACTAAAAACAGAAACAGCGTGACATTTAAAAGAAGTAAAATGTTTTATCTTTTGAGTAAACGGAAACTATTTAAAAATTGTTCTGTCATCTAAAGTAATACTTTCTGGTTTTTTTTTTTTAAGTCCCTATTAATTTCAAGGTTAGTAGCATGCACTTTTCAACAAGACATATAACTGATATTAAAATCAATCATTTCTTCTTATTAAGTTAGTGTAAATATTTAAAGTGACATTTCCCCCCAAAATCCTATAAAATATATAATAATAATAATAATAAATATATATTATATTTAATATTTTCTATTATGTATTTATTTAATATTTATATATTTTATATATAATATGATAATCTTACTAAATATTTCACATTAAAAGCTTACCCAGATCCTTTCAAACTTGAATCAAACAAATAAATGTTGTTCGTGTTGTGTCAGGAAGGAGTATTGATGTGTGTTGATGTAAAACTAGTTGTTTCAAAAGTTAAAACAACTAAATATATATACTGTATATATATAAAAAAAAGAATAAAGAGAATTGGCAGTAAGTGATTAATAAATCAGGCAAAGAACTCTGGATTCTTGATTTCAATGGACCGACTGACATAAGTTTTTATTTAGGACTCCTTTAAATAATACATCAAATAAAAACAACAAAGTTCTTTTTAAGAAGCTTAAACTTATTTATTCCCACTGTTCTCTACTGTTTAAAGTCTAATAATTGTTTTACTTCCTGTTTGTATCTTATCATTTCTGTTTGTGTTTTAATATTTAATGCAAAATCATGCTTGTTTAAAATTTCTGCAAGAGATTTTTAGTGAAATGAGCCATTATTTATTTCTCAGTTAGTACAAATCAGGTCATTAGGACTTCTGTGGAAGACTTCCTGCTGTTTCTGCAGCATGACGTGGAACATATGACGCTATGCCTTTGTGACGCTCTGACAGCACATCTTAGTTACAGCCGTGTCTCAAATGTCTGCTTTTACCTTTAGAATCAGCTACACGGTGGAATTAATGTTTTTCTCCTGCTGTCATAAAAGGCGGGAGATGATTTAAATGCTTCGTGTTCATTTTTCCAAACACTAACCACTGGATGCACATCTGCAACTGATTAACTTTCAGAGTTAACTTTATTCAAGATGGCCGCCACAACTAATAGGCCTTAGCAAACACAAAAATGGAAATAACTCTTTACAGTTTTACAGATATTGACAGTAAGTCAGAATTTGTACTCAGTAACTTTGTTTTGTTTCCTTCAAGGAATATTAGTTTTCTTTATAAAAGAAGTCAAACCTGGTGCAAAGCAAAACTTTACAAATAAAGCTGAGTTTAAGGATCACAGGTCCTTTGAATTATACATCAGGCACAAGTCACACGGCAGCTTGTGTGTTCACAGTCCTTGATTCTGGTTTACATTATCAGCTCGCTGGGGTTTGATTTGCAAATAGTTCTGACTGGCATCTCATTAGGTGCTGAAGTGCAGCACAAGTGTCAACCTGCACGTTTGACCTGAAATGTCATTCAGCTCTTACCTTTTTCTTTAGAACGTGCTGATCACATGTTTTCAGACATCCTGCATGCTTTACACAGTGGTGTGTGTTCGAGACAGCTAAAGTGCTTAGGGAGAGCTGCGTAGTGAGTCTACGTGACTCACTGCCAGTGTTGGTATTCAAAGTAGGCACTGATGCTTGAGAAGGCTTTTATTGGCCTGATTATCACTCACTGTTACTAGGCGAGGGGTGACAATAATGTTTTTGCCTATGTCTGTGTATTGTATGTCTGTCGTTTACTAAAATATTCCATATACCACTATATGAATTGAGAAAATAATCATTAAAAGAACATCTACAGCTGATTAAACTAGTGAGTGAACATGATGGCTGCTACAGTCAACAGAAACAAACGTTACATCTATGTCCCTCGTTGCTGAGGGATTTGAATATACAGTGGCAGCCATCTTGGATTTTAATGTGGCAAGGAAACTTTTTCATGCCTAGATGCATCCACACACCAAAATGGAAGTCACTACCTCACTTATTGTTCAAGTTATTGTGCTCACAACGTTCACAGATGGATGTATTTGCTCTGCAACAGGGATAAAAAACATGAACATTGTTAAAACTCTGTGAATTTTACAGACACCGAGCAAAAGTTTAGCGTGAAAGTGGCTGAAACTGATCCCCAACAGTCAATGCTAACAGATAATGCAAAGTGTTTGTTTAAAATTTGTTCATTACAGTTACTGTTTGGAGTCAGTGGTTGGAAACCACAACTGAATCACCTTTGAACCAGCCCAGTTCAAGATGACTGTCACATAGGCCTGTCACGATAAACGTAAATCACTTCATCGCATGATGAATGAAAATTATCAACCTCGTTTTCATTTATCGATTTTATCATTTCTTCATGTCTCTCTCTTTCTGCTGGACACTGGATGACAAAAGGCTCAACGCCGGTGCTTTTCACTGACCCCTCCCTTTCTCTTTTCCTCTTAAAAATCTGTTTGAAGTGTCCAAAATTGCTTTTTTGGATCGTTAAAACTAAAATTAACTAAGCTGAGAAGCTAAGCTACGAGCTAAGCTAGCAGGCCAACTTGGGGAAAAAAACCTCCGTCTTGTCAAAGCTCCCACATTCACAGATTAAACCCATACCTTCGTGTAAAAAGTTGTTTTTCTCTGCAAAAATAAACTGAGAACTTGTTTGCTGATTTTTTTTAATTATTAAAAGCTTTGTGTGACAAATTCTATGCTAAAGAGCTCAAACCACATTGAGCGTCCACCATTTTGTGAACCGAAAAACAGGAACGAGAGACAACCCGTGTCATGTGAAGTGGCCTCCTTCCTATTTTTCTTAGAGACACACCGCTCGCTCCCTCACTATCCATCCTTCGGTTCAAACAGTCTTATACTGCCATCCGGTGGTCAAAAAATGTACTACACACAAAAATGAACCAACATTTCTTCTTAAGAGTCAGAGATTCTTTATTGTCATTCGCACCACACGTGGTACATGTGATGGAATAATACTAATAATTATTAATTATTGTCAAATTTCAAATTATTGTGTATCACAATAATTTCTGACACAATTATTCGCCCAGCAAAATTTGTTATCATGACAGGTCTACTGTCACAGCCAGCTGACCAATTAAAAAAAATGGCTATAAATTATTGAACTATACAGATATTGTGTTGAGGTTTGGTGTATCGGTAGGTCAGACTATTCCCTACATCAAGTCTGAAGCATCATTCATAACCAATACAGCAAGTGTTACCTGTTGTACACGGTCTTTACTGAAATCTTTAGCATTGACATTTTGAGTCAACCTTGCTTGACTGTTAGCAAAATATCTTGTTACCTATTAGACAGATTTTAATAAAATTAGCCTACACAAAAATGTCCAAAGCTTAATCAGTTTTACAGATATTGAGCTAAAATCTGACTTGGTATTAGCTGAGAGTCATCCACAACATATTCTCCAATCTTATGATATTGTATGAGATTGTGTGTTGTGTTAGCTACAAGGTTTGACTGAAATGTCTGTAATTTATTTTCATATGATGATACTGATTTTAAACTTAGGTATGAAAGGTGGTGGGCAATGTGCGCTCCTTTCATTAATTCTTGGTCTTTAATTTAAAATGGAGCCAATGCTGAAGTGAGACTTTTGAAAAACTGAGTAATGGCATTTGTAGATGAATGCTGAATGCTAGAAATCCGTTGTGTGCAAGTTTTATTTATTTCCTGCAACCTTTTCTGGAGGCCATTCTTGACTTGTTTAAATATTTAAGCATCATCTTTAAAGGCATGATGCAATGTTTGACTTTTCACGCTCAATTGAATCTTTTCTTTTTTGGGGGGTGGGTGGGGGGGTTGCGTTCACCAGATGATGTGTACCTTGTCTGTAATGATCGCAGAACATGATATTGATCCTTCTGATATAAATAGTGCCATGAAAATCAACTACTTCTGAGCATCTGGCAACAAGTTTTAAAGAAAAGTAAATGCTTTTAATCTGAAGGTCTAGGCTTCTCTCCTGTAAATTGGGAGGTTAGGCAGTAATTTTTGAACATTCATGGTCTAATTAAAAATATCAAATTTACAAAATAATGTGACAGTCACAACAGTTTGTTTTGTTTTGGTAATGCTATGCCAAGCTGTTTCCTAATTGTGTTTTTCTAGTTAAACTCGTAGCATCGCAGGATACGTTCACCCCCCCCCCCACCCTTTTATGTAGCTTGTTTAAAAAGGATTAAAATTTTTAAAATGTTATAACAAAGGATCTCATCTTTACTGTCAGAGTACATAAATCCCTTCCACGTTGATCCATTAGAGCGGTGAAACAAAATATTGACAAGTTAATTCATCCAACCTTTATTTAGACAGGTTCATCCCATTGAGCCTCATTTACAATAGAGACCTGGTTTCAACAAAGATATAGAAGGATCAGCGGCACATGTTTTTGTACCTGAAGCCCTTGTTTCATGATTAGAGGGGTTTTTGGCTGCAGGGCTTGTGGTAAGTAAACTTTAATTTACAGCAAGTTCCATCTGTGTGGATATGGTCTATTTTATAGAAAAAACATGAAATGGGCAGCAATCTTAAACCCTAAAGCAAATGGGATCAACTTTAAGACTGAATTAGTTTATTGTGCACACATGTTAACAATTATGCAATATAATTTAGCTCTGCATGAGTAAAGAGTGAAATTAGCACATAAGAAGTGTGAATATCTGCAAGTTGGTCCTACGTTTGGAGTTTGGACTCATAGGTGGACGGGGGGGGGGGGGTACAGGACTGGAGGACGGAGACAGGAGATTTGTATATTCAAAGGAAAATTCAATAATACCATACCGTACCATTCTATAATAATGAATAATAATAATAAATACCAAATAATCACCAACAATTATTAGTATTTAGCTAAATGTATCCCTTCCTACTCGGATGATAATGACCATGCTGAAAAATAGCTTCCTAAATTATAGTTTCAGTTGTTTAGGAATGCTTATTGACATTAAATTAAGTATATTCATAGCCTTTTTTAAAATTTAAATTAGCATCAAGTCTTAGTCAATTAAAAGTATTAAATTAAAGTTATTTTTAAGAGTAATATAGTAAAAACATATTTGAATTGTGGTCAAACTGGTTGTAAAGACCGATTTGGTCTTAACTTCTATTTACGACTCTAAGCTTGTCGTATGAAGATGTTTGTTTTCGTTTTGTGTTCATTACACAAGAACTAAATAGTTTTAGAAGCAGTAGCTAAAACGATTAAATTCTTAGAAACGAAAAGAAGAAAGAGATAGACATCGGCCAACACTTTGTTCTGAAGCTGTATATTCGTAATGTTTGACCAAACCTGTCAATCAGCAGGCCGCTCGGTTGCCTCTGGGCAGGGAGAAGAAGAAGTCGGTGTGTGGATCATGTGGAACAGCCACCTCGCGTCGACTGACACACAATGAAGCGAGCCTGAATCGCCTAACTGTGTTATTAGCCTCCCGCCTTTGAGTGACATAGAGGTTTGTCTAATGCTGGCTGGAAGTCAGGTGCTTTGATTTGTTCCAACTCTACACAGCTCGCCCCCCCGGGCGAGCCTCTGGCTCTTGTTGTGCTGTGTGGAGAGTAAATGATGACCGAATAAACCACTTACTCTTTCCACAAACAAAACTGCACATGTACTGATAAACTGCGCTGCTCCACACTTTGAATGATCCTCCGCTAATTGGTAATTTTCCTTTCTTTTGAAATTACAGCACTAATTCAGAGCTAACACCGTCAGAGAAAATACACATTCTGCAAATCCATTCCCTGGAACATTTTGTTGTCATAAACTTTATAAAATATATATTCAAGAGCAAATAGCAAAGTTTACTTAGAACAACTTTAACACAAATCCGTCAGATATTTCTAAGTAATTTCTTCTTTTTGATCCACTCTGCCATGCAGATCACAATGTGCTCTGGGATATTTTTGAGGGAAATTAAATTAAATTCAAAAATACTTTATTAATCCCAAAGGGAAATTAAATGATGTACAAAGTAACTCATTCTCCTTGTTCCATTAAGAGATGTTATAGATACTGATGGCTTTAGGCCTGAAGGATCTTTTGCAAAGGTCTGTCCCACAGCGGACCCGAAGAAACTGGCCGCAGATGCCATCCGATCCGTCAACCCAGACTCGGCTGTCCTCTCGGTTCCCCAGGGCCGCAGAATCGCCCAAATACCAGGCAGAACTCCTCCCAGCACGATAGACACTCCTCCCATAAGCTTGCCGAGCTCCTCGTCGCTGCAGACAGCCGGCTGCAGGTGTCAGGGGACGACCCCGGCCCTTCTGCTGTCACGAGCCGTGTTTCCTGCTAGTTCCAGGATCTCGTTAGGAGATCTTAGCGTCTCAGTGGTCAGGCACTTGAGCACAGCCTGCAGGTAGATGGGAATGCATCCACGGAGCCTCCTTTTCAACTCATTTGTGATTTGGGGCTGTAGTTGAGGTATTAATATTTGAGCCTTAAGATGCTAATCAGCAGCTCCTGGTTGTAAAAAAAACCAACCTTGTTGTTATGGTTACACATCATAACAAATATCCAGCCATCCATTATCTTCCGCTTATTCTGAAGTCAGGTCGCAGAGGCAGCAACTTGAGCAGGGAAGCCCAGACATCTCTTTCCACATCCACCTCTTCCAGCTCTTCTGGGAGGATTCCAAGGCGTTCCCAGGCCAACTGAGAGACATAGTCTCTCCAGCGTGTC
>JARVGQ010000759.1:7492211-7502473 GCA_031762355.1 Hypsolebias martinsi | reverse complement strand
ATTTGATCGACATCATTTTCAGGTTGGCAGTATATTTATTATTAGCTTAGTCTTGTAATTCCACCTCCCCCTCCTTTGGGCGGTGTCTCTTGGCACGCCCACTTTGCATTTTTTAAATCTCGTCTCGGGGCGGAGCTACCATTTCACCGTGGGGTAAGTCCCTCTTTAAGTGGACCGACCAGTTTGCTGGAGCCAAGATGGTTTCTGGAGGCCGTCCTGCCCCTTGTTGACTCCTCCCAGGCAGGCAGCCACAGCCAAAGTGGTTCAAGGCAAGAAAGTTCATGCTCAATAATCCAGGCACCAAATCAATAAAAGGAAATCCTAAAAATGTTTACAGAAATATTTAGACTATTTGGGTCCCAAATGTTGGATACAAAAATAAACATTTCAGATAACTTAATGTTACACTTTATTTGGATGTTGAGCTTAAAGTTTGTGGTAAGAATTACCTAAAGCTGTTTTATTTTATTTTAATCACCCATTTTTATGTCAGGTACAATAGACCAAACTTGCATCTCCACAAGGCACTGTGTTAACTGCACTTACTCTAAAGTACAGCCTGGAAAACTGTTTCTCTCACAAACTTGTTGATTTTACCCAGAATACAGGTGAGTAAGCACACGGCAGCGCCGCCTCGGGTATCTTTGAATCTTCTTGCTGTTTACGACATCAGCAGAGCGCTAAAAGTCTTTAATCGGAAACTCGATGAAACGGCAAAGAAAGCAGTTGCTTAGAAAGTCAGTCTCACTCACATATGTGACTATCAGTTGCTGCTCTGTAGCAACCTAATTTACCGTACCAAAATGCTGTCCTGCAGAGACTTCAACTGTTTCACTCAGATAACCACGAAACGCACCCAGATACACGTTCACCAGGGAAGACGCTGCAATCAGCCACTTCATCTAAAAGCAAGCCATCAACCTGAATTACGGGAAGATCTGCAGTGCTGCCATTTGGAGTGTAAACATGATGGAGGTGAAAGCAAATGGAGGGAGAATAATTCAAACTGAAGGGTTGAACAAAGAAAATTCCACATGGAAGACTGAAAACAGGATGGCTAACAGAAAGCCAAACCAAAACAGCCATGAATGACCGCATCAACTTTCTACATAATATATTCACTATTTTATTTGGTCGTATATTAAAGCCTATTACTCCAAAAAAAGGGCTAATGTTCCACACATGCATTATATATTAAAAAAATGAAAATCTTTACACCATATGGGTGCAATCACCTAATGTTCATCACACTTTACTGAAGCTGGAGACAATTAAGGTGAACGTGAAGGACACTGTATGACACGCGAAGCATTCATGAGTGCATTAGTGAAATGGCTCCTGTCATCAGTAGACGGATGAGGTGGCTGCCAGAGATTGCCAGAGAAAGACACCATCTGCCATTTGGGAGGCTTATTCAGCAAATGATGTGATCAGGAGGATATATTCTCAGACGTATATACTCTTAATTCAGCACTTTTGTAAAGTCGACGTGTTTCATGCAGCGTATTTTAATTATAATTCTGCAAGTACAGGTAAAAAGGTGAATGACATTTTTCCATTTTGAAGCACCTCCAATCCATCATGTTGGTCGTTGCGTTGATGGCTTAATGGTGCAATAGCTGGCAAAAAGGTTCTGGATACAAATCTACGGGTCAGCTTGGACCATTCTGAGGTGACCAATCATCTGTGCCTGTGTGGCTTTTTTCTTTATCGTTCATAAACTTTCATTTTCATTTCACCTTTATTTTACCAGGTTTGAACATTAAGAATGATTCTTATTTACAGAGCTGGCCTGGCAGCACCAACAGGCACTGGTAGCGTAAACCTCTAGTGTACTTCAGGTAAACCGTTGATTTGATTTATTGTGCAAGTTTGGCCATTCAGTTTTGTTTTTGGCAGCTTTGTGATTAATTGGCAGCCCAACAAATCAGAGTAATTTTGAATCATAGCTTTATTTTTGGACTATGGTAAAAGACTTCTTCTGTTCCTGATAAGCCCACTGTAAAGAATGTTCATAAGCATGCTGTATAATAATGATGTAATATGTTTACACTATCTTTAGCACAAGAAAACCAAAGAAAAAAGCTTATTAAAGCACCCTATCAAGGGAACGTGTAGAAATATATTCCCAAGAATTCACTGCGCGCGTCACTAGGCAACATAATTTGTTGAACTGATCAAAATTCAATCCACATTTACGAGCATGCTTTTATATAATGCAGGCTATTGTTGACTGGCAGTGACATTATATAATTTTCATTGACATTGAATAATTTATATTTTATCTTAGCACTAAAAAGCTTCAAATCACCCCAATAGTTTTGCTTAATGCAGTTTTCTTAGCAGACATCGCAGGAGTTGTATTTAGCTGTAACTAGAGAGGAGGCACTGTTTTACCCTTACAAAAGTAGTAAAGGAGCAAAGGCTAAGTACCAAAATGTGTTGCTGTACTCCAACCAGTGCTTGAGAAACAAATCCAAATACCAATAAACCTCAGGTTGAAATACACTCAGATTGGCACCAGGATCAAACAATTTACTTCTCAGATGCATAAATTGAACTTTGGTATCTGTTACTTTGGTAAAGTCAAGCTTTCATGTTAATAATCATGCTATCATGTCTTTTCCCATCAATATTGGTTTGTTGGATGGATACATGCTGCCTTAAGGTGTCCTTGATTATTGAACTACTGCATCTTTAAACAGCATATTAACCCCATTGCCTCCCACTCATCGGCAGATTGTTCTGGGTTTTCGCTTCGCTGTGGGATTAGTTTATGTAATCAGTCTCATGTGACTCACGATGAACGCCTCCTCCGTTTACCGTGGGGTTATCTAACTCATATGGATAATCGCGCACCTTTGTTTTGTGTCAATCTGCTTTCAGCTGCAGGAAATGATTTTCATCTGCTGCGTCAAAGTAGTCATAGGAAAAGAAAATCAGCAGCCTGCGGTTGCAGATAGTACAGTGGACGATAGATGATTTGTGTTCTTCGAATTATAGCAACGGTACCACTTTGGAATAAGACTGCCCTTATAGATGGCTAATAAATAGTTTAAAGCTACATTATTAATTCCTCTATAAACACTTTATAAATCATTAATAACTGCTTATTATGCATTAATTAAGGGCAAAAAAGAGACAAACTGACCAGTGTCTTGCCAAATACTGAGCCAAATCTGTTCACCTACATATTTGGCAAGAAACTGGTCAGTTGTGTCACTTTGTCATCCTTAATTATGCATAATAAGCAGTTATTTAAGAGTTATAAAGTGTTTGTAGAGGACTTAATCTTATCTATGAACTATTTAAGGGGAGCCTTCTTGTACTCAAAAAAATAAAATGAACTCTACATTATGAATCACACACAAGCTAAATGAGCAAACTTTAACTTTTCAATAACTCAAGGACATTTTCATTTTTTGTTTGATCTTTTTTTTAATTGGGTAAATGAAAAGAAAAGTTGTTTGTTTAAAAATGGACACATCAATGAGCTGCAAACGATTTAAATCAGGTGTTCAGATGAATATCTGTCGTGAATTAACACATCACAGCTCAAATTGGGTTATTATTATTATTTTTTTTTCCAAATGAAACGCACGGAGTTCTTTCAACACCATTGCCTGCTCTAAATCAAACATGTCTGGATGAAAATGAAATGCAATTGCTTTTTGATTTGCCACGGTAAACATAATGACATTTTTATTGTAAGATAATAGAAAACCTTGCATTTCCTTTATCATTTTCCTTCCAGGTGTTTGTGTCTTTTGAAGCATAGCTTTTTAACCACAGTAAGTTGCCATTATCTACAGTGGTGCACTCCTGTGTTTCAAATATTTCCTCATACTTTGCATGATTTAATAGCTGGCTTAATGAGCTGCGGCTTGAATGTGGAAGGACATCTCATTGCGGTAATGAACCGTGAAAAGGGCAAACACACATTATTGTGTGAATTGCTTTAATAATCAGCTCGGTGTCTGACACACAGCCCATCTTCCAAAAGTCTGCTCTGTCAGTAAGCAAAGATGCTGAATGTTTCATTTAGGCAGCACATTCTTTGATAGCTTGGCAATCAACTCTGACCTCCCTCTTTTTTGTCACTCTCCAGCTCTTCCTCACGTTCTTTCGGATACCTGATACATTTTAAGCCGTTACCGACTGGCCACAGTATCTCTGTCTGCTGAGGCTCAGCTTTCTTTGGAGGGGGTTAATGAAGGGTTGATATGGCTTCGGCTCTCTGCATCCACTGAACACACGGGTCTGGGGTGTGTTAGATTAGCACAGGGGCTTTTTAGGAAAAGTGATTTTCCTCTAATAAAATTCTGTTAATCCCCTTGAGTTTCAAGGCTCTTTAAAACGAGTGTGGAGAATTGGAAGCGGTTTCAAAAAGCTGTGTAACAAAGGTAAAAGTGACAAAAACGTGACATTACTTTGGCTGCAGAGTAATTAGTAACATCAAGAAAGTAATAACAAATTTAGTATAGTTATTTACAGTAATATTATTTTTGTCAGAGCCAACAATAACAGCCAAATCTGAGATGACCAAATTCTAATTGATGCAACTTGTGATTGTTTTAAAAAAAATTTTAAGTCACACACGCTGTACTGATGGTCATTTATGCATACTGAAACAGATTTCATAGCTCTAAACAGTTTCTGTAGCCATAAAACCAAGATTGGCATTAAAACCTGATTTATAAATTAAGCCAGTGTGGAACTATTTTCTAATGATTGACAAGTGATGTTCTCTTGTGGCTCCAAAAATAACATTATTTGTGTCAAAATTAAATAAAAACTTTATTCTATTTGACTTGACCTTAATTATCTTAATGAGTTCAAGATTTTAGCTGCTAGATTTGTGTCACATGTTCTAGGACGAAACATCAAATGTAAATTCTGGTCTTTTTTTAAACGGATGGAGAAACAGAACACCATCCTCCAGCCTTGGCTATCAGGCTACTTTGTTATGTGTGGTCTATATACGTGTCTGCTCAAACATTCTTAATTAAACTTCTTAAAACATTTGGTCATCAAGTTCTGCACAAGTCTAGTAATGAGCCATAAATGTAAATAAATTGTGTTGAAGCATAAAAACATCCAAAACAGGGATCCCCAACCACCGGCTCATGAATTATTTTAGACCAGACTGCATAAAAAATATGCAAAGTTTTATTTAAAAATGGTTTTCGATTTCCGTTAGTCTGTGTATTATTTTATTTTGAAAATCAATAATTTAAGCCAGTTTTAGTGTTTGACTCAGTCCCAGTTTTTTTCACAAGTTCTAGCGAAGCTGAGTAAAAAAAAAAAACACACATGGCTCGAGTGCTTCTTTGGAAAAAAGGGAAAATGTCTGATGATGAAACGGCAGAAGGCTCCACAACCACCACCAAAAAGAATGCTGCCTTGAAAATAATTCACAAGGATCCTAACTCACTTACTTTGTACATGCCATGAGCTCGCTCTGTGAAATATGTGGTGACTGGCTATTTAATGAAGCCCTGAAACCTTCACAGCTGCCTCAGCAACCTTTGACTTTTTTAAAGGAAAAAAGTGGAATAAAGTTCAGTTATCTGGGAGAGACTCGGAGTAGAACTGCTGCACCTCTGCTTCAAAAGGAGCCAGTTGAGGTGGTTCGGGCATCTGGTAAGGATCGATTGGCCTGGGAACGTCTTGAAGTCCTCCCAGAAGAGCTGGAAGAGGTGGCTGTGGAAGAAGTCTACTCTCCTTGCTCAAGCTGCGGCCCCCGAGACCCGACTTCAGAACAAGCAGAAGATAATGGATGGATGGATGATTGGATGAATGGATGGAACAAAGTGAATATGACGATCAGGAACAATTACTGAAGGCTACAGCTTCATTAAATCTTTCTGCACTGAGAGCATTGTCTGTAGTGGCCGACTGTATTACCAAGGAGTTATATTAAATAATAAATATTTCTCCAAGTCATAATAATGTAAGTGAAATTACAAAATATATAATAATATTTATTTCAATTATAGATGCAATAATATTATATTTGATGCACTTTGTGTTTTGTTATACTCATGGTCCATGGAAAAGTTGTCTTGCATAAAACTGGTCTGTGGCACAAAAAATGGTTGGGGACCCCGATGAAGTGAACTAGCGTGCCCCGAGGGTTAAGAATGCGTTATGGCTCAGCTTCTCTGTGATGCAAAACACAAACCGTTTTGTGGTTCACACGCCGTCAAAATGGTCTTCTCAAAACCCAGTGGGTGACTTTACATCGGATCCATCAATCGATTTCACTCTGTCTACAGCAAAAATGTATTTCTACTACGATGCTGCTCCAGTTTGTGTTTGAGAGTCTTGTGTGACAAGTTTTCTTGTTCATCGCAGTTAAAACATAATTCTTTTTTTTTTTGACTGCGTCAATAAATCCTTGAATGTAATACAGTATTCAATTTACAACTGGAAAAGCTCTAGATGCACACTATGTTAACTGATTTTATAGCGCATCGCATCTGATACCGACATGAAAGTGGACTTGCATGACTCACCACTTGTCTGCACAGTGACATTAAACAGAAAGGTTTGGTCTCCTTCCTTTTCATGTCCTCTTAAAATTTCACTCAGACTTCATCTCCAGACCTCCAAGGTCATCTTTAGATGTGCATCAGTGGCCCTGGCAGACCCACGCACTACTCTCCCATCATCCCTCCTCTCAATCTGACTGCCCTGCCAGGAATAAAAAAAATAAATTCTGTCTGCTGCAAAGCCCTCAGCATCCTCTCTTTCAATTGTTCATACAGCCACAAACACGTCTACACACTTGCATGCATGGACACATACACTCCCTCACACACACATTCATGTACAGGAATATGTCAGCTGAGCCGGTGAAAATCCACATCGCCCAACATGAACAAGGTGTTTGAATCTTCTCATACTGATGTTTGGTGTTGACCTTTAGTGATAATGGATGAGGAATAATGGAAAAGACTGATATTCAGAGAGTAGTCTCTGCAGCAGCAAGTCAGTGTTACATCCGTCCATCCGTCCCTCCATTATCTACCACTTGTTCCGAAGTCGGGTCACGAGGGCAGCAGCTTGAGCAGGGAGGCCCAGACATCTATTTCTATATACCGTATTTTCCGCTGTACATGTCACACCATCCTATAAGTCGCATCAATCCAAATGTGTCTAATAAAGTTGAAAAATCCATAAACGTCACTTTGCCGTATACGTTGCATCTATTATGCGTCACTGCTGATGCGTTGCATTTGTTACGACCTGGAAATGTGGGCTGAACCTGGAAATGTGGGCTGGTGTTGTGCCAAAAATCGATTGGCTGCCAAATGCTGGTTAACACTGAAGCATGTACGGGAGGACTTTAACAAGAATTTAACCTGATTAACACTTAAAAACAATTATTTGTTAGCTCAACATTATAGTAATTCTTTGTCTCAGTTGAACTTTTCCTTAATAAATGCAGATCATGGCATCACCATCAGGCGCAATGGCGGAGTCAGGGGGTGGGCAGTGGTGGCCTTGGCCATGAGCCGGTGTTGTGCCAAAAATCAATTGGCTGCCCAATGACGGCCACAGGAGCGTACACGGGAGGAATTTATTATGAATTTAACAATGTTAACATTTAAAAACAATTATTTGTTTGCTTGAAATTATAGCAAAGTGTTTCTCAGTTTAACTTTTCCTTAGTAAATGCACTTTGACAGTCAAATCAGCTGCATTTTCAAAAGCCTATACGCAGAAACGTGAACGCACAGAGGGACGACTCGCTGTGCATTTCTTCAAAATTTAACAAGATATCCACCTAAAAACAATTATTTGTTTGCTCGACTTTATGGTAAAGGTGTGTCTCAGTTGAACTTTTACTTAATAAATGCACTTTGACTGTCAAATTGGCTCACTTTTGCCAAATCAGGTCAAATCATCTGCATTTCGTCTGGGCAGCGCAGTGAAATGAAGTTGATTTGATGGTTGCTCCAGGCACACAAGGGTGGCAGGCTATGGCAAGGCGTTTGTGTCATTAATAGCAACCTTGAACCATTTCATGATACAACAACATGCCATACTGCTCGAGTGCCATCTAGTGGCTGAAAATTGTAATGTTCAATATTTTCTGTCCGAATGAATGAAAACAGTTATATTCCAGCTAAGAACTGGTTTATAAATATGGCAAAAAAAATAAAATAAATACGTCGCTTCGGTTTATAAGTCGCAGAGCATGCAAATTAAGCAAAAAAAAAAAAAAGGCAACTTATAGGATGAAAAATACGGTAAATGTTTCCACATAATTCCACAGCCACCTCTTCCAGCTCTTCTGGGAGGATTCCAAGGCGTTCCCTGGCCAACCGAGGGACGTCGTCTCTCCATCGTGTCGTGGGTTTTCACCGGGGTCTCCTCCCAGTCACAAATTACAAGAGCTGGGATATTTTATTAGTTGTATTGTACTTTTTTTTATTTTTACATTAAAATATATATGAATACTCAATATTAAAACTGGCACTATCCTCTAAGGTGCTCTTCGCTTAGCAGTCATTCTATTTTTCTGTTTTTTTCTTTAATTTTCTTTTAGCTTTTAGCCTTTGACTGTTTTTAACTAGCATTCTGTTAGTTTTAGCTTATAGCTAAAGTGTTGCTTGTATTTTGCTATGTTTAGCTTTCAGTTAGCCTTTGACTAGTTTCATCTTTAAGCTAACAATTTCACTTACCGGTATTTTGCTACTTTTAGCTTTTGGCTAAAATTTAGCTGTTTTTAGCTTTCACTTCAGTTTAAACTTCTTCATCAAATTTCAAAAGTTATTCAGCGCTCAGCGTTCGTGATTCATGTTTATACAAATGTAATTTTCTTTAGTTTAAATTGCATTAAAACAAAGAGCATTTGATCTTTGTTGTCTGTTTTTGTTTAGTTCTGCTGCATTTTTGCCACTCGAGAGTTTAGATTTTAATTAACAAAATGTACAGTATATTTTCTGCACAAACCATTGAGTTCATTATATTTTTCATTTTATTTATTTATTTATTTTACAAATATATATCTTGGTATCATTGGAATAGTTTAAAACATTGTTAAACAACTGTCTGTGTTTGTGAATTATATTTACGATGCCAAGTGGCTTTTTTGCCTGTTGAAGCTTTTATGGACATGACTGCAAACACCAATTTCAGCAGATTACAAACACCAGCTGGTGATATTAAAGAGCCAACAAATGGTCATAGTTTTAGTTGCAAAAAGCATTTATGCCTTTTGTTTGAGTACAGTGTTTGTGAATTCAGCTCGGTGCCAAGAGACAGCAAACAGATGAGAAGCAATGAGCTACTCTGACTTGTCATAAAAGTTAAAACTTTATTGTTCTGTTTTATTTATAATTTTAAACTAGGAAGTGTACAATCACAACATTTTAGGTGGTCTGGTTGGCCTTTATGTGATTGCGTCCTCACCCCCCAACAAAAGCAGTTTATTGCTCCGGCCCAGCAAAGAGTTGCTGTGAATGCCCGTTGCTTTGGTGGGTGAAACATGGAAGAGCGGTAGAACTGGAAACACTTTGATAGGAAAAACAATTTTTAGAGTAGACGGACGTTTACCTAGAAGCCTTTAGAGCCACTGTAATGGGTGCCTTATCATTTAGTTCGTTTTCTTTTTGCAAGTTTTCTTCACTGCAGCCATGAAAGGATGCTTTTGGTTCGCAGCAGAGAATGGAGTAGCATTTTAATGGATCTCAGTTGGCAAAAAGTGGCCTAACGTGTGCCAAAAAACACCACTGTCAGAGCAAGACCACAATCTCCCCTTCCTCTGACATCAACAAGATGGATGTTATTTACAACAAGTTCTCAGTTTACCAAAATAACACAGCACCAAACAATGTTTTTGACTGTGGTATTCTTCATTTCTGTTTTGTGTAAACACGTCCTCTTTGGCCCACATTTCCTCCTGAAAGCAGACGGCGGAGGAACCCTGCAGGCCACAGCTGGGACCTAGACATGTTCAAGGTGCAACGTCACTGAGTGCTCCTCTGTACTTTGCTGCTGTGCAGTACTTTTATTCTTTAATGGTCTTCAGGTCATCTGGACAGTTTCTTTTTTGTGAAAAGACGTTTCGCCCTCTGTGCCCAAGTAAAGTGTTTTGCTCACTAAGCAGCCATCTTGTGACCAGAAAACTGGTTGGCCCACTAAAGGAGTGCGCTGCTTAGTGGGTAAAACAGTTTACAGGCTGTCCTCGAGTTACGAACGGGTTCCGGACCTAAGGACCGTTCGTAGGTCGATTTTGCCGTAACTCGGAA
>JARVGQ010000759.1:7131044-7142181 GCA_031762355.1 Hypsolebias martinsi | reverse complement strand
TTTTCACACACACAAATCCCTCACTCCTGTAAAGATATATTGGTGTTTATATGTTCATCAATGTGATTAATCAAAACCAGTTAAATGTGATCATCAATGCTCTTTATAAAGGAAAATCAACACAACACATTTCAGGATCTGATTATTATAGACACATTAAATGTTCACTAATGAATATTTCGATATTTATCATCACAGTAATAGTGTTACACACGTTATTAGTTGTAAACACTCAAAATATAGTTGGCTTAGTGTTTAACTATAACCTAAACATTTAAGGAATAAACATTTTTAACAGTCACTTTAAACATTATAAATATTGTCTTTGGTGCCTGTTTGTTTTCTAAATATATTAGTGTGTGTGAATGTCAGGCATTAACATAAAACACTTTGTAAAACGGTGTTTTATGAAGTTCAGTCCGTTTCCTTCTATTAGTTGACCGGCAGTTCTGCCACATCCAATATGGCGGCCGCTCCGACGTACGGGTCAGCCCACTCAACGAGGTGTCCACTAAAACTGCCTCACCAGTTCTCTGTTGTGAACGCCCTGGCAGATGACAAAAGCCAATCAGTGATGGAGAAAGGTCAGAGGAGCTTTGCAATGAAATAATGATGAATGACTGTTTGAGATGTGTTTAATAGATTAACTCAGAAACCGCCGATCTGACTCCAAATCCGCCCAAATTATCCCCACCCGCCAAAGCTATTTTTTACCCGCAAAGTAGAGAATGAAAACCGCCCAAATGGCAGTAAACCGCCCAATCTGGCAACACTGGCTGAGATGAACAGGAAGCTAAAAAAACTTCATAAATGGATGTCGAGCTGATAAATGTTCACAAATGCACAGAAAACCTTGTAGTGCTGTGATTCATTTCATACAAGTAAGCACAATTTAATGTCTGCTAAATGACAAGGACTGCAATGAGAGGGCTGCTCGGTGACGCAGCCTGTAGAGCTGCTGCCTCTCAGAGAGAAGGTCACCAGTTCAAATCCCGGCCACAGACCTTTCTGGATGGAGTTTGCATGTTCTCTCCGTGCATGCATGGGTTTTCTTCGTGCACTCCAGTTTCCTCCTACAGACCAATACATGCATGTTCGACTGACTGGTAACTCTAAATCATTCCTAGATGAGAGTGAGTGAGTGAATGGTTGTTTGTCTCATTCGTCTCTATGTGTCCCTGTGATGGACTGGAGACCTGTCCGGGTGTCCCCCAGCTCTTGCACAGTGACCGCTGGACATGGGCACCAGTGACCCCCGCGACCTGAAACAGAAGATGCGAGTAAAGATAATGCATGGGATTGCAATGACGTGAGATTACTTTTTTTATTTATTTAAAATGAATCTCACAGTTTAAGCTAATTTTCTTTTGTTTGGGTTTTAGTTTAAAAACTTGCTAACGGAGCCCCAGTCATCTCTATCGGGACCAGAAGTTTTTCAGCAGAGAATTTGCTGCACTAATTGTTGTGAAAGGTTCAAGTTCAGCGTAGCATTTCGTTGACACTGTTGATTTTAGAGGGCTTGCTTCCTGCTGGACCCACGGGGTGGCTCTTGTGCCAGTAGCAGAAACCTGGGACCAGTACCATGGCAGATGTGATGGAGAGGAGCATTTAGTGGAGCTTCGTCGAGGTGTGCATTGCTGTGGTGTTTGTGTGGCGGGAGGGGAGGCGGGTGGTGTTTTGGAAGAAATTAGGGACTCTAAGGACTGCTCCCTCATTACAGCCTGGTGGCAGAGGGTGCAAATGTGACACAGTTGAATATATCACTGTCATCTTTTTGGTCAGCAGACATCACAAGTACAACAGATGGAAGTGAAAAGTGTTTCCATAAGTTTGGACTCGTTTTGAGCCGAAGCGTCCATTTATTCCTAGAGCATTCAGGCACCAGCTTCGAACGTTATCCGCCATTAAATGGCCGTTATTAGTTGTTATCATCCCCGTATGAAGCGGTCAGACTGCCTCTCCTTTATCTCCTAGTAGATTTAAAGGTACGTTGTTAGCGTTGGCAGCGTGACAATAGGCTCTGTTTTTAGCTTTGCTAGTGCTCATAATAGTGTCACGTGTTTAACTTTAGAGTAAAGTGTCTGGCGGTTACGTTTAGGGTCTTGGTTAGGTTTAGGCACAAGGGTAAGGGGGTTAAGTTTAGGGTTGTACTCTGGGTCAGGTGTAAGGTTTAGGTTTAGGAAAAGGGTTACATACGCTGAAAACAATTAAAAAAAGACACTTCCTGGTTTACCCCGGTGAGACGCTGCCTATTGTCAGTGATTATAACGATAATAACATAGCTTTAAATCTACTAGGAGGTAGGTGGGACAAGTTTCACAGCTACATATGAGCATGATAACAACTAATAATGGCCATTTAATGGGCTGATAACATCTGAAGCTGCTCATTCAGGAAGGTCTCATACAAGACTGAACATTTGTCTGAGCACACCTACATCATATTCATCATGTTTGTATGTACTGTACATTTATCCTGCATGTGCGGGTTAATAATTTCAAAACCATACAAAAAAACTAACACTTTAACTAAATGACTTCACTAAATACACCTCAAGACAAACTACATGATATTATAGAAAAACATTGGATTTCCATTAAGACGGCTTTGAATTAAATATGGGTATTGCTTTTGACATTATTCTGAATTTTGAAATAAATCCATGTTTATTATTTGTTTAATACTGTACCTGGTTGAAAACTGTAACTTTAAAACCACATATCTTAAAATGGAACGGGAAATGTGTCTGAACTAGAGCTGCCATGTCTAGCCCGGGCCCGAAGCCCAGCCGGACCCAAATTATGTTACTTGAAGATTATTGTTGTTTGAACTAATTGTTTGAAAAAAGGGGCAGAAATACTGTAATAAGATTTGTTTTCTTCTTTCTGCTACCTTTCATTTTTACATTTCTTCATGACTCAATGAGACCTGTATGAATAAAGATTAAATAAAAATAAAAACCTGTGGAGAAAAATGCTTGTAGGATTTAGTTTATTACTGCAATGCAAAATCTGGTCTGTATTTAGCAAAGTCTTTTGGTTGAAAGAGACATAACTTCCTCTGAAAAACTTTATTTTGTTTGTTTCTGTATAATTTGTCTACAGTGAAAACAGCCCCAGACCAAAGACCAAACCTCGTCCATGTCAATAAATAAAGACACTTGATGGATGTTCTCAGGCAAGAAAGACCCTTTGGCTCCTCTGGATTGTGCAACATCTTAGAGGAGTACAGCATCAAAGTATATTTTCTACTTGTAATTTTAAATTTCATGAGTGCTAAATGTGCCATATTAGCTAATGACCACTTAAACTCAAAGCAAAACTTGATTTTATTGACAAAGGCAGGAAATGATCCAAACAGAGAAAAGACAGGTTTTATATGTCTTTATGCCATACCTTCCAACAGCTGACAATATTACAGACACATTGTGATGGTCATGAATGTTTTACAAGCAGAGCTGTCCGATACGTCGATCACAAGCCACCGATCAATTGCAAAGGCATTATGAGTAGATTGCATGACATAAAAAAAACAGATGTCAGCATCCTCACTATGAAGTTTGTCACTTGATTGAGGGCAGCTAATCTGAGGCCCACGACATGAAACCGCAGTCTTTTTTGCTGCGGTTCAGTGATTCATTTACATGACAACAGCCCTCATTATGGAATCCCCACCCCAAACACACACACAGATGCTCCTCAAGTGTAAAGTCACACATGCACACTACTGGCGGCTGCGATCAAAAGTTTGTATGCGCTATAGTAAATGGCAGAGAGCAGAGTTTATGTGCTACTCACCCTTTTTCAGCATGTGGGAGCAAAACATAAAATCCAGGTTAGTGTGTTCATTAACTGTGATCATGCAGAGACTGCATGCACACCGAATGCAGCTGAGCCCATCAGGGTTGCCAGATAAATTTGAAATGTTTGTTTGCCCCTTCCTTTTCTGTGCACATGTTCAACAAACACAACACACACCTCATCTTAGAATATCTTTACTCTGCACATATGACAGTTTAGTCAAAATACTATCATTTTAAAGCCACAGTATAGTACACAATTTATTATCTGGCAACCTGACTGATATAGAAACTACTGTGTTTTTGTGTAAACCTTCTCATTTTTTTTGTTTATTACACCCAATAAAGAAAAACACGTAACATTTCCAGAGGTTGTTTTCACTTTGACTTGGTCATTTTAGAAGTAGCTCACATGCTGAAAAATTCTGGACATCCCTGTTTTATAGTCACGATTTCTAAAGATGGAGGAGCTCCGATTTCTTCCAAACCTGCGGCTCCAAATCCAGCTGCAGTAAAAGTAAAATAAATAAATAAATTTAATAGAAAAACATATTTTTTTATCCTCTTACAGCCAAGGCCAGACACAGTAAGCCCACTTGAGGTCAGAAGAGTTTGTTACAACCTTAGAGTTGGGGCAAAAACCTACAAAGTAAAATAAATGATTCAATTTTGATGTGCAATTAAATAAGTTTAAAAAAAATAGATTTTTGCTTTGAGCTAAAAATCAATTGTGAATCACATTTTTTATAGTTCAAATATTGAAAATAAAGTGAATGGACATTATACTATGGACAAAGCATACAGTTTGTTATTTTTTTAAGTTTATTCTCTACTTTCCATGAAAGCAACTGCTTGGTTGTAAAACCGTGTGAAACTATTTTGACGGTATGTGGGTCTCACATGCTGCTCAAAAAGGATCATATGAACCGAATGCAAAGCTCCTTAAATAAAATATGGGCTGAGTGGAACAACATGGAAAACATTTTGAGGTTGTCTTTAAAGAGAGTGGAAATACAACAAAGAATGTGTTATATTTATATTTATATTTATTATTTGAGCATGCATCAGGGTTATATTTACGTCCTTGTGAAAATTAGTTTGATAGCTTTTGAATTAACAGAGTAATTCAAGGTTGTTTTTTTTCTAATGTGAAGTAAAGATGACTGGGTAAAAGTCTGGAACTGCAGTATGTACACGAGCTGAGTTTGAAATCATCTCCAGTTGAATGTGAAATCCTCATTATTTAGCCCATCACCAACTTTTCGTAGTAACGTTCTACCAGACTCCAGGAGGAAAAACAAACTGTTCAGAAATTAAATAAATTATATTAAAATATATTATTACAAGTAAGAAAATAAAGAATCAATAATTTTTCTGAAATGGCTATGATCACTTTTTGCTGGTAGTTAAACAGTAACAGCAGATAAACCACGTCGAGATCCGAGCCCCCAGAAGTGGGAGAGGTGATGAAGTGAATGCTTCTTTGGTGCTGACACAACGTCCAGTGAGTTCAGTGTTTCATTGTCTGTTATGGCAGGTTACATACTGGTTGACGGGGGTCAGACCGGAGGACAGAGGCATGACCGAACTCCCCAGAGATGAGAAGAAGAGTATGAGTTCTGTCTTTTCTGTCTGCTGCAGACTGGAGGACATCCCAGGTTGTGACAATGTGGGCTTACACAGTTAAAGTCACAATAATGTAGTAATTCTGGATTTTTTTAAACATATTGTTTATTTAATAAACCCAGTAGCATACAAAAAACCACATACTGCCATAATGGTGGAGTTTACCCAGAGCGAACAGACTGAAGACAAATTTAAACCCTTTAGAATAAGAAGTGAATTATTTACAGTGAAATAACGAAATGTACCGTGGCATCCTGGAAACACTGGAATGGAAGGAGAGATGTCAGAAGCTGCATGGAGCAGTTAGATAATGAAGGTTGTATATATCTTACAGGATGTTGGTTGGTAGGTCGCATAGAAAGGAAGGCTGGGGGTTCCAGGACAGAGAAGGCCACAATGGAAGGAGCACAAGTGGAGCATGGAGGCAAGTGGTAGGAAGGCATAGGAGCAGTCGGAGAAGATCCACAAGGAATGTTTGTAACTCACAGGTAGGCACACGGGTTGAGGATTCAAGGACACTGACAGAAGTCCAGGACAGGAGGCTCAGGAAGCAGGTTCTGTGTGAAGACGAGGAGGACAAATGGTAAATGGGGCTTACTTACATAGCGCTTTCCAGCCCCCTACGAGGGGCCAAAAAGCGCTTTACAGAACAACAATGTAAGATCAGGAGTTTTATCACAAGGATGCCAAAAGCAGAAATACCAGAAGGTAAATAATGCTCCAGCGGGGGAGGAAGCTCTTCTGCAGCCTCTTTTAGTCCTGGCTCTCGTTGATGGGATGACTCTCAGCTGTGGGTCATTGACTCAACCTCTGGACTCAGGAACCTGTAGGAAGAGCTGGAAACCCCACAGGCATATCAAACTTAAACTAATAAGCTTTCTTTACAGATACAGCAGTTATCTTGCTACAATGTTTGATTTTAGGTCATTTATCACTCAGTGTAGATTTTTGACAAGGCTCAAATAATTTAAACAACAACATACCCAGAAAAACCTTGTCCCTTGTGTGGACAGGGCCTGAGTATCTGGGATAAAATGGGACTTGAGTTCAATATCTCATGCTTGCTGTGGTGAAAGTCTAGTTAAGAGTCCAGGTAAGGCTACAGAATGGAATGTCCTAATAAAGAGAGAAATATGAACGTGTGTGTTTACAGTATGTGTCTTGACACTTGGACGTTTTTTTATAAACTTTGTATATTTCTCATAAGGTAATATACAAAGTAACAACATGTTATTGTTTGGATTGTTTTTGACTAGTGATCCAAAGTTATCTTGGAACTTCTACATTTTAAGAGCTCAGATTAATTTTCTTTTTGATAGTGAACATTAAAGGGTTTTTATAGAATTGTTGTTGGCCCTGATAGTTTTAGAACAACTGCAGTCCTTTCATCCTAAACCGAATTTTACCTGAACAATTTGAAATTATTTTATTAGGTCACGACACGGCGGTGGTTGGATGCATCAAAAATAATGATGAGTCCAGCTACAGGCAGGAGGCGGAACACCTGGAGATCTGGTTCAGGAAGAAAAACCCTCTCATCAATGTGAATAAGACAAAGGAGATGGTTGTGGACTTCAGAAGAAATAAACACACCTACCCCCGCCCCAGAACATAGGAGTATCTGCGGTGGAAGTAGTCTCCAGCTACAGGTACTTAGGTGTGCACCTCAATGACAACCTCAGCTGGAGCAACAACACCAGCCTGATTGAAAAAGCACATGAGACTCTACTTCCTCAGGCAGCTGAAGAGAGCTGGACTGGGAAGCTCAGCGGCGGAGAGCGTCAGATTTTGGAGCCAAATTCAGATAAACACACAATTGTTTTGGGGACAGACAGAACTTTAATGATATCTACCTCGAGTCTGTGTTGGTCCACTCGGTCCTGAAATGTCCAAATTACATGTATTATTCTCAGGCATGGACCATGCCTGAGAATAATCCCCGGGATCTGATCCATTCTGCCAAAAGCATTTGAGTCTGGGTGCTCGAGGCACAAACCAAGCCATCATAAGGCAAGCAGCATGATCGGATCCAAATTTGCTGTTGACGACTTCCTTGAGCGATAGACCAGGAAACAGCCGAATCCAAAAAATATTAGAAATACTAATACTGACCCTTCTAATCTTCAGTGTCCTATTATTCTTTGATATTCCGGAAAAAAAAAAGTGTTTTCATGATGGAGGCTAGTTACCAGCAACGGCTACTTCCAAACGAGTGCATTTCAAAAAGGACATTTAAAACTTTACAGTGTTAGAGATAGAATTAGCCTAAATTTCTACCTTACTAGATCTTCAAAACGGGGCAGAAAACTTTTAAATGTTCCTAGTTCAACAAATCAGAAAATATACTTATCAGATACTTATTATCATGGTCAGAGTTTATATTTATTAATTCATTTTAGGATTTTTTATTTATTTATTAGGTTTATTTATTTATTAATTTTGCCATGTTTAGTTTCTGTGTTTTCTTTGTGTTCAGTTTGTCGATTGCCTCCTTGTATGTTTGCTATTTCCCAGTAGTTTTCCACCTCAGCCCTGCCCCACCCAGCCCACTCTCACCTGTTGTCATCATATCAGGTGTTGTCACTTCGCTCATCAACCCCACTCCCACACAACCTCTCAGTCTTCACTCCAGAAATCAGTGGAGCACTGAACATTTTATATGGCATGTCCAGTTTCCTGGTCTCTTTGTGCCTCCTTGTGCCTGTTGTAAGTTTACTCTCACGTCAGCACATTGTTTCTTTTTGCAATAGAGATCGGTTTTAGTTTTGAGTTCCTTGTGTCGACCTGCGTTTGTGAGTCCAACCTCACAATACTGTGACATTTTTTTTTAAGCAAATACTACCTAACACATAATGTATAACATTCATTTGAATTGACTGTTCTTTGGCTATACTGTAAAGGATTTTAAATTACATTCACCTTTAATTATAAAAAAGAAAGTCTGTAATTAAAGACAAGTGTTTTTCTATATATATTGTGTCCTGAAGCAGAAAAAAGTACTAATTAAGGTTAAATTGTGAATAATTAATGCAACGCCAGACATGTGGGACTCCTGACCACAGTACTGCCCTGCCTGCAAGGCTAACAGAAACCAAAAAGCACTGTAGCATACCATCAGTCATGGCACAGCAACTGCTACAACCACACAAAAACTCACTCTAAACCTATACATAGACTATTTGAAAAAAAATAAAAATAAAAATGGCTGAATAGTTGCTCCGTCTGTGTCATTTTCCATTACAGTGTCTTTTTGAAAGCTCTGCAGTTTCTGGAGTGGCGACACTGAAACTGAATGTCCACATATAGCTGTTTCCTGCCCCTCCCACCAGACATGCATCATTACAGTTTATGTCACCATTATGACCATGCATGCACAAATGCCCATAAGCAATGACTGAATATGGCTTCTTGGGCTCATACACATCAGCTTTTTTAATCCCTTCACTGTCCCATTAATGGCTCATTGTGGTCGCAACAGTTTTCTCTCATTGCGGAAGAGGATGGGTCGTTACCATTTCATAGCAATGTCATCCCTCTTCAATTTAAGAGTGCAAATAGCAAAGTCTGTCACTATTTTCTGTCTGGAGGATGTTTCAACGTAGTAATGTGAACAATTACAGTAGAAACTTTGAGATGTGCCATTTTTCCAGTGATAATTTATGAGGCCTTTCTAAATTGGTATATTTATAAAGTTGGTTTCTGCAATATGCTAGATAAAAGTGCCATAAATGTGGGTAATGAAAAAAATATGTTGAGAAGACACTGATAAGACTTTTTGTCTGCGTTCCTAAACCAGATTTCTTGTCTGCCATCTTAATCCAGCTGTGAGAACCAGCCAGTTTCAAAAGTAGATATTTTCTGGAAGACAGTTTCACTTGGGAACAGGCCGTGTCAGTTTGCACTTTCTCAATATTCGGCTGAAGAGTGAGGTATGTCTAACGAGTTGCATGCAATTGAATTGCTCACAGATGCTTTGTTTTACTCAGATTTTCAAGATCGACACAAGCATATCATCACAATCACAAAGAGCAAACGATTCCCTTGCATAAAACATTGTACATAAACTTATAAAATACATTCTGGCTTGCATTAAAACTTGCTTAATTCCACTTTTTAAGAAGCGCATCAATCAAAGGAGAAATTAGGTTATATTTCACTATATAGTTTACCTAAATGAGCTGTTTACAAAAGCATAATTGCAGATTATTTTCATAAAACCTTAGTTTCACTTGAGTGAAATCGAGAGATTTCTTGTAACAAGAACTGTGCCATGTTCATAATAGCTTTTATTTTGTTGGAAGTGGGCGATGAAGGTAAATGTCAAATGGAAATGAGCAGATTATTTCCCAAACACCTCACAGTAAGTAGTAGGAACAAGCTTTTAATTATACAGGCACCTTTGAAACCTTGTTTAGCTTTTGCTGCTTAAAAGAATGCCATTTTGAAAGGCTGTCGATGAAACTGAGGAGATACACCATGAGAAGGTCTTGGCTGCTCTCAGCTTTTGTGAGAATGCGCAGTACTTACTATTTTGGGGTTTATAGACTTTTTTGAATAAATTTTTAGAAATAATAAAAAAAGAAGTACAGTATGTTACTTTCATCAATGTTTCGATTTGTAAACACCCACCAATTTTGCAACATCTTTACTGCACCCTCTAACTGTGAGAAAAAAATCCTAAATATTATTTCAAAACATTTTTTATTGATTTTTATATCATTGCAATCGAAACTGTGTTTATTTTTGAAGCTCGTTTTACTCTAATTTATATAGGTAAATTCCTTAAAATACCACAGAAGTCTTTTCCAGAGTGGCTCAACAGTTTTTCCTTCTTATGAATTATTATGAAAATGATTTTGAAACCCTTTAGGTGAACATATGTGTTGAACTGGACCCAAAGCATCACTATGAAAAGGTATATTAAAACCAGGAAGCCACAACAGACAAAAGCTGTGCTGACTCTGTAGTGCAATCCAGAAAATTAGCTGAAATGTTGAAAACTGAGCTTGTCTATCTACTTGGTCTTGTTGAGTGTTAACAGTTGAGGTGGGCAGTGCTGACACACTAGTGTGCATTATGAAAATAGAGTAGGCAAACAATGTTAGAGCTGTACATTATTTATTAATTTTAAATAATCAAAAATGCTGTTGTTTATGAAAAAAAATAGCTGTTTAATGCAAGTTTGGTGTCGACAGAAAACCAAACATACAAATATTTAAACTATGGAAAAAAACAGAAAATCTGGAAAGATGCACATGGATTACTGAGATTCAATCTAGCAACTTCTGTACAAGAATGCATGGGAATTGAATTACAGTCTGGACTGAACGCATTTTGCGGTTAAACATAATAGTTTCTAGATGTAGCTGTTGCTAGTCTTCATATACTTCTGAGCAAATATGAGGATGAATATGTACCAATTCATGAAAATTGTTGACCTAATTACTTTGTAACTTGTCACTTCATCTTCATCCCAACGTAAACAAGCATGTGGTAGTTAGTAGCTGTTTGCAGATTCTGCTTGATATTGTTTTAATTTATCAGCACATTGAACAGTGAGATGACAAATAAATGTTTCATTACAAAGAGAACCATTGAGACCTTGAGACCATGTAAACAGTTGGGAGATTTGCTTAAATTATATACCTGTACTGTGTATAATATAGCGGGTCTTCAGGATACAGATCCCCCATGATAAACGAGGAACTACTT
>JARVGQ010000759.1:7067656-7081344 GCA_031762355.1 Hypsolebias martinsi | reverse complement strand
AACCATCTTTTTTTTTTTTTTTTTTTTTTTTTTTGCCCCTTACACTAAATGAGGTGCACTCACACGTAAACACACTTAGACCTGTTTAAAACTTTTGACACGGGACCATGACATCTTATGGCATAAGCGCTCATAAATTGGTTTCTCAGATCACACCATTGGTTCGCCATCTCTGATATCGGAGGCAATGTGTTCAACATAATGGTACTTCTTCCATTTATCTGTTAACAATGGTGTCCCACAAGGCTCTGTCTTAGGACACACCCTTTTCACAATCTACATAAGTTTTGTATATCAATGTCAGATTGTTCCTTGACATCCTTGAATTTCTATGCTGACGACAGTTGTCTAATGTCAAGCTAAAGGAGTTGCTAAGATTTTCTGGCTTTTGCGATCTGCTTTTGACATCCAGTCAGATTTGTTCTGTCTCAAACTTGTGCTAAATGCTCACACAACCAAAGGGATGTTGTTTTCAAACAGGAAGTCGGTCCCAGCAGCCGTTCTGTTTTCTCTCCTAATGGTGTTCTTATCGAGTTTGTTGATTCCCACAAATACTTGGGCATTTCGGTTGGTCGATTCGCATCTCTCTTTTAAGCCCCCTGTTGAAATTTCTATTTTTTCAATGGATATGCTTTCTTTTCTGATTGTTTACTGTTATTAAACAGATCTCTTTTGTAAATGGGTCCTTGAGGCTCATTGAAACTAACCTGTGTAAAAAGTTGAATGAATAAAATGCTCAATAAGATGACACACGAAAAAAATCAATGTAAGCAAATTCTCTTCACTCTTTGAGTAGATGAAGCGTTGAGAGGATGTTGATCTGTCATAACCTAAACCCACAGACGTGGTGCTGAATGAGCAACATTGACAAAGGAAAAAACTGACGGATCATTCAACGTATCTGTTACTACGCTTTTGTAGTGGGTTTCTCATTTCTACCAGGAAGCAGAGGACATCGGATCACACGGCGGTGTGTGTGTGTGTGTTTCAGGTTGATCATAGTGACATGAGGGTGAGCCTGACTCTTAAACCAAACAGTGTTCCAGACTTCGGTTTCCAAACTCGCTGGGACTCGACAGGGTTGAGGGTAAAATACATCCAACCTGGTAAGATTATAATTTTATGTATCTCCAGAACAACGCATGGTGAAATGGTCTTTAAAAATGATCAGAATAAAGAATTTGGTGATTTAATCGTTTATCTTTAAACCAGCAGGAACGTGTGATGGGTAAAGGCAGAGTGGAGAGTCACGGGGAATGGTTGTGGACCAGTTTAAGACTAAACTACCTGGCTTTTGAAAAGGACTAATTACATTTTTATTTATTTTATGAAAGGCTCAAGTGAAGTGAGAACAAGCTCATTTATCACAGCTGGTGTGCAAATGACTCTTGAGCAGTTTTCAGTCATTTTGTGCATCAGAAACCTAATAAATGTTGCAACTGACCTAAAACTCGCCCATAAATAATTTGGAAGCTTCAGAGGTATCACTTTCCTGCTTCTCGGGTTAGACCAGTAGCCTCCCCCCCCACCTTCCCTTCTCTCACATGTCCTGTCTGTTCGCCCCACAGCTAGTCCAGCAGAGTGTTGCCAGCTGTGTGTGGACGATGAGATCGTGGCAGTGGATGGCGTTGCCGTAGCACACCTGACCTACAACCAGTGGAGGAACAAGATGGCATCTTCCCTGCAAACTGGCAGCCTGGTCATGGACATTCGACGCTATGGGATCAAGGGTAAATATTAGTTTTCTCAAACCTCGTGTCTGTGTGTCCTGGTCTTTAGTTTTACTTGTGTGACTCAGATTGGAGCAGCAGCAAAGAGAGCCATCCACACCAGCCTGCTCGGAGCAGGATGACTCTTAACTTGACGTCGGCTGCGCCCGTTCTAATCGGTTACCCTGATCTTCACGGCAACACCGCGGCTTCCACAACCACATGCATATCGAAGACTAACTGGCAGACAGAAAATGTGAGTGGTTTGGTTTTTATCCTAATCGATACAAAATGATGGCTCAAAGACTGTTAACTATTTTACGTATGCAGGTAACTCAAGATAAAGTCCTGGACGGGGTCTTCTCTGAGAGCTCTGCGTCAGTCAGGAATAAAGGTAAAATTACTAAAAACTGCAAATTAAAAGGAGTTACCCATGTACTTTAATAATTATGTTTGTTTGATTTTTTTGCTTTTTTTTTAATGTAGAATCTAATGTTGCAAGGCAAAATCAGAGAAAGAGAGAAAACTTTTTTAATGAGAGAGGTAAAACCAGAACCACCAGTGGCTTCTTGTACGTTTTCTTGGTTAAGGTGGTATTTCACTGAGCTGTGACTGTTCGTGAACTCGTTCAGGGGGAACATTCAAAATTGGGAATTTTTATTTTTCCTTTTACAGCCTCAATGAACTGTTTACAACCATCTGCCGTATAGTGGCCCTTGGACGTTTGTGAACCTTTATAATTTTCTATATTTCTGCATAAATTTGACTCAAAACATGATCAGATTTTCACACAAGTCCTAAAAGTAGATGAAGAGAACCCAGTTAAACAAATGAGACAAATCTTATGCATAATCATTCATTTGAGGGTTCACAAACTTTCCAGCACCTCTGCATGAGCAGTTTTGAAAAGTGCAACATATTTGTGTGCAAAACTTGCACAACTATTTTCTGGCTTTCACATTTTTGATTTAATCTGCTGGAGTACACTGTAGAAATTTAAATTTGGATCAGTTTATATATTTTTTTTTCTCTAAATATTTCAGTGTGGTGGCTTTTAGGCTTGGACATTTGTCTCAGCTGTTTTCTGTTTAAACGAGAGCTGTATCCAAATCGGCTCTAATGCTTTGGGATGGGTTGGAGAAGGCGACAACAAAATATTTAAAAGGTTTGAAACGGTTTGTAGAGGACTTTGACTTTTTCTTAAGAGGTCAAGTTGTTGCAGAGATTTTAACATGTTCAAACTAAGGCTGGGCAGTATTGACTAAAATTAATATCTCAATAATCTTAAGATAAATCGCAATATACATTTTTTTCTTGTCCATAAAGTATTAACAAAATATATTTCAGTCAAAGCTTTGTCACACAGGCACATTTATTAACAAACAGCTGTAATTGTACAAAATAAATGTTTAACAAATTAACTATTTACACATGGTAATAATAATAATCCTCTGTGCTGCCTTCATGACGATGGTGTGTGTGAAGCAACACGTGTGGGACTGTTTGTATTCAGTGAGGGAGAAGGAGTGGCTTCGTGCAGTTGAACACAGATGATTAAAAAAAAAAGAACTGCAGGTTTTCAAGTTTAATGATACTCGATGGTTGCGATAGAGCCATTTTAACTATTGTAAATGGAAAAACGTGCAATACATTGAATATACATGTATTCGATACATCGCCCAGCCCTATTTCAAACTACAGCTGCATTCAGGCTTAAAATATGGCCCGGCCCGAAGTCATAGGTTTTTTTTTTTTAGTTTTTGACTTGATGAATTAACTGTAATTTTAGGCCCAAACCCAGAAAAAAATGTTGATTTTTATTAAGCTTTTACTGCTTTTGTAAGCAAATCAGTTTGACTTAATAGTTTTAAAAACATATTTCAAAGAAAGGAAGATATAAGACTTGTTCCACCAAATGGATATTAACATACAAAACAAATGGCCTGGACCTGTGGACTTTCTTGTCTACAGGTAGGCTATTTTACAGACGAACAAAAATATTTTTGGAGCAAAATTATTTGGAAAAAATGTAGAACAAGGCTACTTTGAACACGCCGCTCGCGTCGGATTTTGTAGATGCTGCTACTTCACCGCAGATCAGGTGCAGAGACGTGCGCGGCCGGTGATCAGCTGATCCATCGGACCTTAAATGGACTTTTTTTTTTTTTTTTTTTTACCTCTTTCAACTGGCCTGTTGGACCTGCCTCTTTCTCTACAAGCAGATTAACACCATTTTATATTGTGCATTCTTATTCAGTTTTCTTTGTGCTGTAGGATTCGTAAAACCGTATCAACAACCCGAGACCGGCCCAGCCCGCCCATCCAGCACATTAGTTTGGCTCGACCTGGGCGTGGACCCGGGTTAGAAATGATGACTTTAGTTCAAACCTCGAGCGACTCCTTCATGAATATTGTCCACAAACCACCACAGCCCAGTGGGATATCACTTTAGCTTTTGTCTTTTCAGAAGTGATGGTTGCTGTGATTACATAGGCCTACAGGTGTGCTGCTTTAAAACAGTTTCAAATAAAGCATTTTAAAAACAAGCAGAAGATCCAGCATGCTGGTATTTCATGCAAATTCAAGCAAAAAGCAGCTATTGCCTTTGTGCAGCACTTTGAACCAGCTTCCCAAACAATTACAGGACTGACAGCACTGATTACCATTAATCGGCGCCCCCTGATGTGTGCAATAGGTGCCTTGTTTACGGTCACTTCCCGTGTGCACTGTGGTGTGCTAATGTTCGTGGTAAACGGGGTTTATTTGATGGATTTTTGTGGTCTGTGGGTGTTTCTGGGTCTAACGTCTGTCCCACAACGGCTTCTCTCTCCAGGCTCTGCAGGAATCAGCTCATGGGTTTATTTGTGTGGTAAATGTTTGCTCGGTGTGTCTTCTGTTTGCTTGCAGCAGCTTGCTGGCTGTTGGTCTGCAGAGCACTGTTTGTTGAGTGTCAGCAAGTGAACAAATGAGATTGGTGTTTGCCAAAATGTTGCATGGATATCTCTGAGCACAAACTTTCTTGTTGCATGGATACTTTTTTCTTTTAATTTGCTGTTGCTCTTTAGTGAACTTTTTATTATTATTATTATTATTATTATTATTTCTGCATTTTCCTTGTGGCATCTCTGAGCTGGGTGATGCATTTACCAGTGAGCTGATTCACATTCAGCCTCGCTGTTATAATCCTAAGTCACAAGATGGAGTGCATATCACCTGCTGTGTTTCTTACCAGTTTTTTCTTTTTATTGTTGATTTACAACATATGATCTCAGAGTTGGAACTATTTTCAAATATTTTTTGTATCCTTATATTTTACCAGGAGAGGCTCACAAGACTAAAAATCTCAATTACATGTGTTCCCTGGCCAACCAAACAGTTTCATAAAACAAACTTTAACATATCTAATGATAAATATTCTAATCAAATGAACCATAAAGTCTCTTCTTTAAAATCTTGCACATCTTTAAATATTCAGATAAAACACTTAACAACCTGATATGTTTCTCAGAATCTTGTAAAATATCCTTTAAATATGTTGAATCTTGAATTAAAGTGAGCCGTCCCGTGTGAAATTGTAATATCTCATGATCTGTTGTCAGAATGTTTGTCTGCTACTACCACACCAAATTTTAGCACAGTACCTGTAGGCTGTTTGATCTACTGTGGTGGCCATTTTGAATAAGATTCACTCCAAATCTGTTGTAGCTGTTTTCATGGAAATCCGTCCAGTGTTTTGAGATATTTTGCTAACACACAGTTGACTTATTGGCAAGATGTGTTGTGTTCAAAGCATGTGTAGACAGTCCTCAGCAACTACCACACCAGATGACTTAATATCTGTAAAATTTAGTTGGAGCTGTTTTTTATTTATTTATTTATTTATTTATTAGTTTTCTAAGATCAGTTGGTTGTGGTGTCCATCTTGAATTGACTACAAAAGTTCATCAGTTTTTAATTTTTATTCATTTGTTTAAAAGAAATAAAAGAAACAAAACAAATTCATCAAAAAGAAGAAAAAACATTGAATGAAAAGGGTGTAGAAAGTAGAAAAATCTTATATCTGTCCCTTATTAAAACAATATAAAATATTCTATAACACTCAGGCTTGAACAATCCCCAAAGCAACAACAACAAAAAATCTGGCATTTTTCACATGACACCATACTTTCCTAACAATTTTAGCCTAATCATCATGTTAATCATATAATTGTTTTAGAAATTGTTATGGTGATATCAAAGCATTTCCACAATTCCTGAATTAAAAACGCAGCGCTCCTTCAGACTAGTTGTAAATGGAGGTTTTACAAACATTTCCAATCCCTTAAGGTTATATTTACGCCTGACTCTATTTTTATTTATTTATTATTTTTACAAACTTTAATTGAATATTTGGGGGTAAATTTTTTTTTTTAGCTTTGTACCTGACTTGCAAAACACTACATTCAATCAAATCCTAACATTTTAATTTCAACTGATGAAATAATATATTTGCTGGGTGACCATAGCACTTCCTACTAATAGAATAATGGTAAGAAGTGCTAATTACAAAAAGAGCTATAAGAATACATATCTCCAAACTTTAATACAGTAGATATGGAACTATCATTACATTATACTGTACAATATATACAACGCTTTGCATTACTGTATAAAGTTTATGAAGGCGATTGATTTTGCTGTTTTTATTAAGTAATTTACATGAGATTTCCATGTCAGCTTCTCATCAATAACTACACCCCAACATTGTATTTAATTAACTCAATGAATTTCACTGTCAATTTTAAATGGGACTTTGATCATTTTATTTCTATTACTAAATATCATGTATTTTTTTTCCCCCAAGTTTAATAATAACTTAAGTTGGAACCAGTTCTGGAAGTTTCAGTCAAATTCATTCAGTGAATTATGGTCCAGGGAACCAAACGCAGACGTGATCAATTCAGAGTTTGTGGTGGGCGACAACCAGTTTGAGTTTGGGCTACAATGGAAGATGCAAGAAAAACCAAATCCAATGTGATCCCAGTATTCTGCTTTTTTCACAGTTTGTCTTCTTGCTGTCTCTCCCTGATCTTTGTGTGATGGATGTTTGATCAACAGTAAATGTCACTCAGCTTCATCTTTTTATTAAAAATAACACATTTCACTGATTGCTCTTTCCTCAGGAGGCTCAGAATCTGCCATATCAGATGTAAGTTGTCACATTACTGCATCAGTGTATGGATCTCTGCTCATATTTAACATCTCTGTGTGAGTGTGTGTGTGACCTTGTGTGTGTCAGCTCCAGGTGCCCTCCCTGAGCCCCTCCACCTGCAGCTTTTCGTGGGACCTCGACGAGGATCGCAGGCGTCAGGAGAAGTGGCAGGAAGAGCAGGAGCGCCTCCTGCAGGTCAGCACCTCCACACCAACACTGTCTGGCACAGTGAGCCACAGGTTTGTAAGCAGAACTTTTTGTTTAGGAGCAGTACCAGAGGGACCAGGAGAGGCTGGAGGAGGAGTGGAGACGGGCGCAGCAGGATGCAGCGGAAGGCAGGAAGCTGCAGGTAACCAAAAGCTGTTTCTATACACATGATGTGCTTTTTTACTTGCAGATCTCAGATCTGTCTGACTCTAATATCTGCACAAACATATTCAAGATGAAATATTTGACCACTTGAACATAATTTACTCAAACATGTTCACGTCATGAGTTCTGCGATGGTTGGTCAAAGCAGTCTGCGCTTCAGATAAATGGTGTTAAATTATTTTATATATACATGTTTCTGTTCAATGCCCTGAGATGACTTCTGTTGTGACTTGGCGCTTTATAAACTGAATTGAATTGAGAAGTTTTATGTTTTGCATAAACAAACCCTTAAATAAATCACAAATCAACAGCGTAATAAATCATTAGAATTAAATTGTAATCTGATGAAAGCAGTTTATTATAAATCTGAACAATGGCTGTTTAGTTGCTTCCTGAACGTTGTGTAATTTCTGAATCAGTAATTAATTTTTTTTAACCAAAAGTATTTGAATTGTAATGAAAAATATATTGTGAAGCTTTTCAAGTTTTATTTACTGAGCATTTTTTTTTTGTTTGTTTTTTCAATCTAGTTTTATATTTTCTTCTCGATAAAAGATGAACTTCAACTTTGACCCCTTTTTTAAATGTTTTATATTTATTTTTTTTGTATTTTCAGTGTAATTTTAAAGGTTTTATTCTCTCGTTCAACTCGTTGGATTGGATTTTTTTTTTTATTCATTTTTTTGACCCAACATTTAGCACAAGTTAAACTCCTGAGTGCTGGAGTATTCCTGAACATAAACGGCTTCCCTCCAGTCCGTTTAGAACGGAATAATTTGTTCTGACGGGTCAGCACGGACTCTGGTCTGTTACTTGGAGAAGCGCTGAAGGTGTTGATGTAACATTCCTGTGGCCCAGTTTTTTTTTTTTTTTTTTTAGCTTTTATTCTCAGCTTCCTGTGCCTCAGTGAAGCACAAATACCCAACCATCATACTTCCACCACCATGGTTCACTGTTGAGTTGACCATTCTTCATGAAACCATCATAACCAATTCCTTTATTGCTCAGCCACACAGGAAGTGGTGTTTGAAATTATTTTCATGTTGGCATCCAGAACTTTTTGAACTTCTACTTTTACATATGAAGTTAAAACTTCGATCGATCCCTTTATGCACGTATTTATTTATTTTTGGCTAAAACAAGCTGTCCACTCAGATACGCCATTAAATTATCAGTCAGGACTAGATCACAGTTCATTTTTAAGTGACCTGCTAATTCTATACCACGTTCATATAAAAGGATGGTTTTGAATTAAAGTAAGGTTTTGCTAGATTTAATTTAATTTACAGGTCTCTCTTGTAAATGAGTCCTCGAGGCTCAGTGGGGTTAACCTGCCTAAATAAAGGTTGAATGAAAATTAAAATATACAGTTAATCAATGGATGCTCTTCTGTTCTGAAATTGGAGTTGCTTTTCTAAACTTCACAGTGAAGTTGGTTTTGTATTCTGTATAACCACGTTTTTCATGTCTTCAAAGGAGAACGCATTCGAGGCGACCGGTGGTTCTGAGAGTTTTGCCAGCGCTCCGTTTAATGCGAACGAACTGATGACGCAAACCCAAGATGACGAGCGAAGACCCAACGGAGAGGATCTGAACGAAGTTGGATTAAAACATCCGAGTGTTGGTAACGGAGCACAGGACGACCAGATTACTGAGAAAGATTGGTAAGAAAGGCTTCATGTCCTCAGAATGTATGTAATATAGACGATGCATGATATCAATGCTCATGTGGCTGCTTCTGCTTTGGACCGGGCCTTCTTGTTGCTAACGCATGAACTTCAGGGCTGAGGGCTCCTCTGGTTTCACTCGGCTGTCCCCTGCACACAGGTCAGCGCAAGCTTGGCTTCATTTCCATTGTTCTGTGCTTTGGTTTAACAATGGGGTCACCACTTTATATGTTTAAAATACAGATGCCATTTTTTTTCTTTACTCTGATTTTGTTTTCTCAAAAGTAAATGTGAGGTCGGTGTCTCTAACAGGGCAATGTCCTCATCTACGCCAGCATTATCTGGACCCTACAAGCAAACCAAAGGTTAGGTTTCCCTTCCTGTCGTATCATTTGTCTTCTCTTGATGCGCTGCGTCAACTCTACACTTTTCAGGTGATGAGAGGAAAAGATTTGGATGGCCCCCGTCGAAGGCTGAGCGCGAGAGGCAGCAGATTTTGGAGGAGATGAAGAAACGGACTCAGCTCCTGACCGACAACAGCTGGATCCGTCAACACAGCTGTTCCCAGAAGGAGCCCGCTAATGCTGGTGCTCCCATGAAGAGGTGGGCTCAGTCTCTGCACCACGTCCACACTGGGTTTTAAGTTTTGTCTTATCGCGTGCGTCTGTTCTTGGTTTGCAGATATGATTCTCTGAACAACCTGGATTTGTTGTACCCAAACCTGACTGCAATATATTCTTCCCCTCGCCCTCATTCGGCTGCCGGAGGTTATGTAATCCCAAGTAGGAACGCTGCGTCTCGCTACAGCACCGGATCCATGTCGTCTAAAAGAAATGCGGACTCGTTTCACTACGCCAGGTACGCGATTCACGTGTATGAAGTTCTCTGTTTTGTGCTTGATTTGAAATATTCTGGACTCACAGTACGAACGTGTGCTGCCCCAGGATGGTCAGTGGCACGAGGACTTGCGGTGTGTGTGAGCGAGTCCTGGGTAGTGGGGCAGCCATGGTCATAGAGGCGCTTAGTCTCTACTTCCACCTGGCCTGCTTCCAGGTGAGAGGTTCTGATCAGGTTGAGGTATGGGGTGTGGCTGCATTTCCTCTAGGTACTTACTCTGGCTCCATCAGCTGACACAACTTGTCTTTGATTGTTGGTGCTTAATTTGGGGAACGTCATCCTTACCTTTTTAAGGTTAATACACTGAACAAAAATATGAATAAAACATTAATTTTTGCTCCTGTGTTCTATGAGCTGAACTCCAAAGATCTAACTTTTTCTATGCACGCTTTGGCTTTTAAAAATTTTTTTCCCAAATATTATTCACAAATGTGTGTAAATCTTTTAGTGAGTGTAAAAAAGCTAAGTCTGATCCTCTGGACATTCAAAAAACAAAACAAGACAAAGCAAAATAAAAAAAACTGTAGAAACGTTTCGTCTTTCGTCCGAAAGTCTTCCTCAGTCTTTTAGTGAGTGCTTCTTTGCCAAGATAATCCATCCACCTCACAGGTGTGGCATATCAACACGATGCTGATTAGACAGCATGGTTATTGCACAGGTGTGCCTTTTGGCTGACCACAATAAAAGGCCACTCTAAAATGTGCAGTTTTCTCACAGCCCCAGATGTTGCAGGTTTTGAGGGAGTGTGCAGTTGCTATGCTGACAACGTCCACCAGAGCTGTTGCACATGAATTGACCGTCCGTTTCTCTACCGTAAGCCGTCTCCAAAGGTGTTTCACAGAATTTGGCATAACATCCAACTGGACTCACAACCGCAGAGCACGTGTAACCAGCCCAGGACCTCCACATCCAGCATCTTCACCTCCAAGATCCTCTGGGACCAGCCAGCTGCTGCATAACCATATTTCTGCACAAATCCTCAGAAACTGTCTCAGGGAAGTTCATCTGCTCGTTGTTCTCATCGAGTCTCCACCTGACTGCAGTTCACCATCATGACTGACTTGAGTGGAAAAAAAATGCTCACATTTGATGGAGCATGGCACATTCATGAGGTGTTCTCTTCCCCAGATGAATCCTGGTTTTCACTGTACAGCACAGATGGCAGACTGTGTGTATGGTGGTGTGGCTGAGAAGTTTGCTGATGTCAACGTGAATCGAGAGGCTCATGGTGGTAGTGGGTTTATGGTATGTGCAGGTGTTGTGAACAACAGAGGGGCTGATGGCGCATTCCCACAGTCTGCATGCCATTTGCAAATTCCCTCAAAACTTGACATCTGGCTTTGTGCTGTGATAAAACTGCACATTTTAGTCTCCTTTTATTGTGGTCAGCCTAAAGCACACCTGCACAATAATCCTGTATAATCTGCATGTTAAATGCCACACCTGTGAGGTGGATGGATTATCTCAGCGTAAACGTTCTCGCTAACAGATTTTACACAAATTTGAACCATGTCTGAAACAAAAAGGCCAACTGTGTAAAAGTGTTACTGGTAGATCTTTGAGTTCAGATCATGAAAAATGGCAGCAAATAAGTGTTGCGTTTATATATTTGTTCAGTGTAAGAGGCTTGCAATTGTCCTGAGTGAGTCATGCTTTTGTGTTTGCTTCATGGTGCTTTGTGACCTGTCTAAAGCCAGTCTGTCACCTGGCTACAATTTTTTTTTAGATTACCCGTTTTGAAATTTATAGAAAAATAGTTTGATTTTCGGTGCAATCTCATTTAATTTTGAGTATTGACTTACTTTTTTTATTTTTTTTTTAAATAAATGACTGTCCACAGCTTGTTAGAACTGTATTCTTGGCTGTTCACATTATTTTGTGGCCCAACTCTGCCCACATTATACTAATCTGCAGCGACTGCTTCATTACACGTGCACAGAGCTTGTGGGTGTTTTTGCACAGATTGCAGGAGTTATCGGGGAGAAGGGAAGGGAGCTGAAGGGAAGCTTTGCATCTCCAAAAACACTTCATTGTGAATTTTATTCAAGTGCAGTCAGTTGGGGTTGGGGGGGGCACTAAGATTGAAATTACCGTAATTTCCAGACTATAAGCCGCTACTTTTTTCACACACTTTGAACACCTCAGCTTATGCAATGCTGCGACTAACTTGTTTGTTGTTTTTTTTTTTCCTGTTTTTTTTGTTTTTTTTGTTTGTTTGTTTTGTTTGTTTTTTTTACAAGCTAACGCGCTTCAAGCTGCCAAAGCATTTAGCCTCGTCACACCCGGGCGCACTCATAGCAGCCCAATACACATCTCACAAGGTGACTCCTTATGATGCAGTAAGACTACCTAAGAGATAAATTGAACCAATTGGTCCACTGACCATTGATCCACATCGTTCTCTACTCCACTTCCCCTGGGGACACAACTAATCATTTGCAGCCACTTGAAATATGTGTGAATCTGCATTAATGTGGCACTCCCAAGCTCTGTGGGAGACTTGGATGGCTAGCGGTTAGAAATCTTCTGAAACTGGCCACATGCAAAGAGCAGCTTTTGCTCAAGTGTGCCTATGGATCCTGACAGTGGAGCAGTGTTAAAATATATAAGTCAAATTTAAGTCAAATTAAGTCCTTCTTTTTTTTTTTAATCCTTCTGTGTAAATACTGTAATCTCATTACTAAATGGACACCTGCAGCTTATAGACAAAGTGCATATTTTTTTCTTTGTAAACTTAGTGGGTGCAGCTTATGTTCAGGTGCGCTCAATAGTCCAAAAATTACGGTAAATGGAAAGTGTTTATGGCAGCTTCCAGATGTGCGCAGTAACTCTACAGTCTGTCTTGCAGTTTGTTTGGAACATGCTCAAATTCCATGACAGATGTTGGCCTTACACCTTGCATGAGGTGACTGGGAACACCTATGAACATTTTTAGACACGTGAAACTTCCTTATGAATGCTTGTTTAAAATTTGGCACTGAGGTTATGTACTGGCCCAAGCTTCAGTCTGGTTTTGGTCTTCTGGACAGGCGGTGATGCTTACAGATGTGTTCTAGTGCTTGAATGTCTACTCTTGTGCACCGTATTGGCTCAGTAAGGGAATGTGGCTCTCTGTCATGCTTTGCTTTGAGATGCTAATTACAAAAGTCTCAGTGATGGGGATAAATCTGCCATGGGTTCATTAACATGTAGCCAAGAAAACTGCCTCTTTGTTCCAGATGAGTTCCACACAGGCAAACATGCATGCACTAATTATTGTAAAACGCTTCTTGTGGGAAATTGAGCTGCTTCTGAAATCCGGGTGGCGGACAATCCAGTGGAGTGATTTTTGACACTAAAAGCCTTCATTAAATGTCAGACTTTTTTATTGACTATAATAACTTTCTCACTTTTCAATCTTCCTCTCAGTGTGTGGGCTGCTGCAGACTCCTCCGAGGAACAGAGACTGGAGTCCAGGTCCGAGTCAGAAAAGGGAAGCCCTATTGTGACGGCTGCTATTTCCAACTCAAGTGTAAGTATTGGCGTTTGTAAGGCTCTGATCCTGGCTGGTGGTCGTGTACATCACCATTTCTGTACCACGTGCCTTTACTGTCCCCTGTTGCGAAGTGAAAAGTGGGAATTGGAAATCCCGTCTGTCCACCTTGAATGTTGAACGTGATGCCTTGAAAGATGAGTGAGATACCAACTTTGAGTTTGTTGTTTATACATCTAGACAAAAATATTTCTTTCAAAAACCGAGTTGGGCTTCCCCAACGGAGAAATAAATGGTCTACATTACAGGTAACCCCCGGTTTACGGCCGAGTTCCGTTACACCGGCAAGGCCGGATACCGAAAAAGCCGGTTACCGGAAC
>JARVGQ010000759.1:6986939-7009628 GCA_031762355.1 Hypsolebias martinsi | reverse complement strand
GGACCCCCCCCCCCCCCCCACACACACACACACACACACACACACACACCAAATGAACTACTGGGACATTTTTTTTATTTGATCCATTACTTTTTCCGTGTTAATAACTTTTTTTATACAAGTGAAAATAGTTATTGTCCCCCACTGAAACAAATGATGCTGAGGGCGGCTGTGGCTGAGTGGTTAGAGCGGTACATGCAAGAGTTGGGGGTTCGATTCCACCAGCAGTCACATGCCTAAGTGACACTGAACCCCTCATTGCCTCCGATGTGTGTCTCATCTGTGTTTGAATGTGGCGAAGGTCAGATTAGTCTCTACACATTCTGATTATCTTAGTAGAGTGCTGCATGAATGTGTAGACGAGGACACATATTGTGTTGTAAAGAGCTTAGCATATCTTGATAAGATAGAAAAGTAATATATAAGTACAGTCCGTCTCACAAAGCACAGGCCAGGTTTTAATGAAATTCTCAGAAAATAACCACATGGCCATTTCAAGATGGCGACCACAGCAAAGTGATTTCAACAAACAAAAATAATCATAAATCACTCTGGTTTACAGCTAAAATTTGAGGTGGTAGTAGCTGAGAGTCACCCTCAGCTCATATTCTGAGCTTTGATAGGGTTTGCCAGATGAGACTGTGCATGAGGTTCACCCCTTCTTTTATTTTAGTTTTAAACTCTGGCACTAAGAGCAGCGGGCGATATGCATTCCTTTAAGGAATGCTGCGGGTGTTTCAGTAAATCTTGTATTTCATGATGTAGCACACATGTGAGCACTGCGTTCACAAGCACGTTTTGTCCTCACAACTTTTACTCCTTTGTTCCAGGGCAGTTCAAGATGTGTCTTCTGTGAAAAACTAGTTAAGAGGCTCCGCTGAGTTTTATTGTGTTGGTTCATATTTCAGTCAAATGGAGATAGAAAATCTTACAGCACAGTCAGCAAAGCATAGTAACTGGATTCAAACTGAACACATTGTTTTTTTTTTTAATGTTTTTTGGACGGAAGAGGCCAAAAACACAAAACAAGCAGCAGACAGCTGGACAGATGGCTGGAGCACGACCTGGACGCTTTCTCCAAACGCTGTGTGCTGAGTGAAACACTCCCTGGATACATATCTTTATTCATCACTGACAAACAAATTGGTTAAATAATACAACTTTATCTGTGCCATGCCTGTGATGATGTGAATGTTCAGACTAAGCTGTTCAAAGCCCAAGGACTGCAGCTGATGCTGGCAGCGAGCATCACGCCAGAGAACGAGGAGTGAAGGAGAGAAGCAGGCACCAAGAGACCATCCTCTTCCAACAAGACACATCTGAAGCAGTGCTGCTTTTAAAACATCTGGATGTGCTGGACTCAGTTGTGTTCTGGTCCACTGAGGCTGTGATACAGTTCTCTTTAAAATAAACAGCATATCACAACAATTAAAGGTGGTATATTTTAAACAGTCTAATTTATTTAACTTGGGTCTTTTGCCTGAAAATCTTTTTTTTTTTTTTTTATTCTATAACTGATGGACATATTTTCCCAAATGTTTAAGAGGACAATAACTGATTATGTTGTCAAACTGAACATTTTACGCAACTAATAAAAATGTTTTCAAAAGGCTATAGTTTCAGATGATCTTCTATTTGTCTTTTCAAGTGACATTATATTATTTAGTTTTATATACAGTAAATATATGTATCGTTTTATATATAACTGTAAGTGTATATTTATATAAATACAAATACCTGCTTTTCAATGAAAAAGAAATAAATACTAATTTCTTTACATTTGTTTTTTACAGCAGTTGCATTAAAATGTAACAATTACACCAGTGTTAAATATATACTGCATTTCTGAAGAGTTGTCCTAGATTTTACGCTGATTGTTGATTTACAAAATTGTCAAACAAGAAGCTTGAAATGACTCAGCTTGTTGAAGAAATGTATCAAATTGAAGTTAAAGCTGCATCAAAATGATAGAAAACCTGACTTTTCAGTGTTTTGCTGCACAGCTGTGAACATTTGTTAGTACAGGGAGTCCTCGAGTTACGTCACCCCCGACTTATGTCAACTCGGACTTACGACCGCCTCTCCAGTGACGTCATTGACTTTCAATAGCTCCACACAGTGCCGTTTTATGTGTTTTTTGAGGGTACTGTTAGCTAACTGGTTGGAAATACAGTACTGTACATGTTTCATGTACAGAATGTACGCTGGTGTTGTGTTACGTTGAAAAAAAACGTGTTTAAAAAGCCGTTTACCGTTCTTTTTTCGACTTACGGCCAAAATCCGGACTTACGTTCGCCACCTGTAATGAGTTCCGACTTACGTTAAATTCGGGTTACGATCGGTCCGTAGGAATGGAACTCGAATGTCAGTCGAGGACTACCTGTATATTTATTTTTAGTGGCAGAATGATACAAACATCTTTTATCCATACATCATCTTTACCTGCTTCAACCTTGTTGGGTCGTGGGGGTCACTGGTGTCCATGTCCAGCAGTCACTGTGCAAGAGGCAGGGGACACCCTGGACAGGTCTCCAGTCTATCACATAGAGACAAACAACCATTCACTCTCTCACAGTCTAACGCACATGTTTTTGGTCTGTGGGAGGAAACCGGAGTACCCGAAGAAAACCCACACATGCACAGAGAGAACATGCAAACTCCACCCGGAAAGGCCCCCGGCCGTGATTTGAACGGGTGACATTCTTGCTGAGAGGCAGCATGCAGCTCTACCAGCTGCGCCACCGTACAAACATCTTGTTTTTGTAAATGTAAAGTGAAATGACGTAAAGAGACGAACACCGACAGACGAATGTGTTTCAGGCTTTAGATCAGAAATGCTCCATGAAAACATCAAAGGCTGTATAATAAACGTCATGCAGACTAAATGGATGCAGGTCTGCCTTTCATTCACTGAGGACTGGGAGAAAACTGAACTAAGTATTTGCTTCCATTACAACCTGCAGTTTATTGATGAAATAAGACAAAAAATATGTTTTTCTATCTTTTATTAACATATCTTACACTAACTTAACGCTCAGTTCTGACCACAGCTAAGCTAGCTGCTATTGTTTTATGCTCTTAGTTACATAAAGGAATATACACAGAATAGTTCATTCAGGTCTAAAAGCTTTTGTTGCTTTCAGTCTTCTTTCTGTGACTCAAAGCTCTTCAAACATGAGTGAAGCTGCAGTGGAAAAAAAATGTCGTAATCACAACTACGAGACTGCTCTCAACACAAAATTGAAAAAGGAAATTAATTAAATACATTTATAAATAGATCTTTTTGTATTTTGACATAAATGTCTTTTCTTTTCGTCTGCATGTAAAAGTTGACTACGATTCAAATAAAACTAGTTAAACATCTATAGAAATTCTGAGACACGTAGGAAAGACTGCTCCTGTAAATCACTAAAATGACTCGGCTGCTTTGAAAAATATCCAAAATCTTGAGAATAAAGCAAGTACTGATGATAAAAAGGGAAATTATGTAAGTGACTCAAGGTTTGCATCATTAATTGGGGTCATTCAAATAAATAAATAGTTCATTAAAAAGTATCTATACATCTGCAGATGTAAAGTTCTGATTCAAAACAGCTTTGGCCAGTCTGTTACATTATAGTACAAACATCTCATGACATTATAGTAAAATTGTTAAATTATGTTACATCAGAGTAAAAACTATATGAACAACATGGTACCAGATTTTAAAACGTTGGACAGTGAATGTCTCTAAAGTTGTCAGCTTTGTATATTTCTCGTTGTACTGTTGGTGGATGTGTTTGTCTCCGCGGCGACAGAGAATCACATTTTGACTCGGTCACTAACGTCCAAATCTCTTCAACCCTTTAATGTACGCTTTCCTGCTGCGGTGCCTCTAAAAACAAGACGACTTCTTTCCAGAGTCCACTTCAGGCTTTCATGTTCTCATTGTTTTGATTTGATCTGTAAAAATGTAAGAAAAAAACAATTAGTAAAGAGTAAAATACTCTTCATTATGCAAAATACACAGGCTGTAAGCGTGAACAAAATAAAGATAGGAGAGTTTGTACAAAGCATTTGGACATTTAAACATATTGTCCATGTGGGAGTTTTTAGTTTATTGAAACCTTCACGATTTTACTGAGAAATGATTGACACACGAGGAGATCTAGTTTTGGACAAGTGGCACAGTTGGATCAGAATACAGTAGTCCCTCGCTTCTTCACAGTTCCACTTTTGTGGACTCGCTCTTCTTCGGTTTTTCAATAAAAAATTGTTCACGACACACGATTGTCAACTTTAATATTACTCACGTGATTGGGCCGGTACGGGATAAAAAACTGACGAAAAAAATACTTTGGACAGGCACCGCCATTTCGTAGTTTTCTTTCAATAAGCCTACACTGCAACACCAGACAAAAGAACTACACTACCCAGAAGCCAACAGTGCTCCCAGCTGCTGCTTTCTGCTGAAATGGAGGGAAAGTTTTGCAACAGAAAGTCAGACGTAACGATGTATCTATGAAGATGACAGGACTGGCAGGAAAGTCACAAATAATCCTGAAGCTCATTCATCCATGTGCACATCAACCTGGATGGGGTGGTGGACTTCGTCGCTGCAGGGTGGGTCTGCAGAACCGGAACCGAGCCCGACCAGAACCGAGCTGTTGGTCTGCAGAGCTGGTGAGTAAAATTTTGCAGTACTGTACAGTACATGTACGTATATTGTAAAAATTAAGCTTAAGAGTTCAGAACATTGCAAAAGTGTGGGAAGAGTTTATAAAGCCTTAATATAGATATAAATACTAAAATGAATATAGCGTTTCTACTTTGTGGTTTTTCACCTATCGTGGGGGTGTCTGGAACGTAACCCCCCTGATAATTGAGGGACTACTGTATCTCTGTGCTTTACATCTACTGAGGTCACAATGACAACAGGTGTCTAAAGTCTTAAACAGCACAATAAAATACACAACACTTATACAACTGTCAGTACTCACTGTATAATTTGATCTATTGAAAGATTTTAAAAGAGAGCAGTGAACAAAAAAAAAAAAAAAAAAAAAAGGACAAAAGACACTGATGGTGTTAAAGACTCATGCAAAACTAAAATATGTAACTTTTATTATATAAAAAATAAAATAAAATAAATATATATATATAGTTTTCCATCCACCCAAAAATATAAATGAACACTTTTCAACTTTACATGTGTGTAGGGCAGATTCAGAAGTGAGGAGATGTTGGTTATTCGTTAAAAAGAGGATTTAAAAAGTATTTTATCAGTTATTTTTACTGTAGAAAACTGAGTATTTCCAATCACTTTCACTAACAATAAACTAACTGATCAGTAGTTGAAATAAATAATAATAAATCAATAAAAATCAGTAGTTGAAATATGTGTGTTGTATGTAGCAAATATTCTTCCTACTTTACTTTTAAACTGAAGTATTCAAACAGAGATGTCTTCAGAAATAAACTTTTTCATTTCCATTGAAAGAGTCAACCCCTTTTCTCTTTTGGCTGCCATAGCACTGGGAAATCCCTTCATATAATATTTTTGCGTCATAGTGAAACTTGTACAGTACATTCACCCTTTTAAAAAAAAATAATAATCAAGTTTTCAAACTTGCACTGTTGTCAACAGGAGCAGTGCGTTGCCAGGTAAAGTGATAAATCACCAAATTTAAACAGACTATGTTTCATTTTGAAGATTTAAGATGCAATAATATTGAAAAATTCCTCATTGTGACTCATTCAGCCACCACAGGTAGCACGATCCCTATTGCATGTAATTAATTTAATATTATTAATATTTATTTATGATTAAATAATGAAATAATTACTTTTAAACATCTGTGTCTCATCTAAATAACCTCTCAGCACTTCTGCTTCATCATTATGTTCCATTGTTTTTTTAATACCACCTTCATCCTGGTTTGAGTCAGAGATACAGCCTCAGTAACAAACAGGCCGAACAGATGTGGAGGGTTAATTTGACACACGAACAGCTGCTTAGGAAAACTTGACAGATTGAGTTGTTAAATAAATAAATAAACTCTCTCAATCCAGGGTTTGCCTCTGCTGATCAGCTGCACAACTTTGTTGTTTAGCTTCACTTTCTGAGCAAAATGAACAGGAAGAAACTGTGAGTAGAAGAATTTGAGATGTATCGAGATGTTTCATTACAATGTCTATGAATATTTTAAGCATGGCTGTTTTCTTTAAAAAAGTGCTGCATAGATTTTTGGACTGATAATCGTTTTTTTTGTCAAAATGGCCTTGTATGAGGCTTTGTGGAGGTTTGTGAGCTGCTGCAGCTTCTTATCTGACAAACAGAAACTATGAATTGTTAGTAGACTGACGCAGCAGTTAGTTAGGTTATGATTCTCATGCTCCCAAAAGCACTAAACAGTGATTGTGTAAAGATCAGGTACAGTGTATCAAATTTTACATAAAAAACAACAACAACAAAAAAACTTATACTGATAGAAATCCAATACTGGTACTGAATATCACTGACAGTTTAATGTCAATCAGGTAGAAAAATACAAATAACTATGCAATCAGTGTAGTGATGCTGTCATACCTTGTAACCAGTCGACTCCCTCCTGTAATCCTTCTCCTTTCAGAGCATCCGTGGCACTGAAAACACGTCCGCAGGTCATTTAGGTAACTACTCTGCTTAATGACATGTGCTATTTAACAAACAACACTGTTCAATGTAGGACCTCAGTGAATTGTGACTGTCAGAGATTAGTTTGTAATAATTAATTTAAAACAAGCGGGGGTGCAACATTTCCTTGTGCAAGAGTCAGAAGCTAGCAGCCTTGATGCTTCAACTCTGAACTTGTTAAAAAAAACTGTGCAATAAATTTTCTTTGAAAATAGTCACAACCTTGAACAGGAAACAACAAACCAGTCTCAATTTAGCTCTGTCAATTCAAAAACGATAGATGAGTGTTGCAATGCTTGCCCTGGAGCTCCCAGAAAACATCTGGAACTACAGCACCAATTCTCCAACAATATTGATTAAAACTGCTCTAGATCTGACCGTTTCATTTCAAAATACACTCCAGAAGATAAAATCAACATGTAGGAGACTGCCAAGGTGGGTAAAAAGCTATGTAAGGTGGGTACAACGTGCACGGCTCAGAAAACTGTTTTGTAAGTCAAGCTCAGTTTAAAAACTGTTCACTCAAAATACAGCTGCATGGCTTTCTGGTATCTTGGTGCAAACATTCGATTCAGTGGGAGCTGATTAGAGACACAACAGCAAACAGCCGTTGAAAAAAAGACACAGGAAGTTGTGTCAGAGCAGATAGCTGCTCAGACAGCAGTGTCACTGCACAATCAGTTCCAGAAGCACGATCTGTACCGCAGCTCATTTACGCATGCGCAAAAAGGAATACTTCCAAGTCGCATGGATCGCCATTGAATATGCTAGAGGAAATTATACTAGAAATAATTACTTCCAGCCTTAATTATAAAGGTGTGCTAAATTATATCCTGTAAGCTAATTTAATACAAAATATATTTATGAAACACACTATATTTATTAAAATTAATTAAAATATCTCTTTCTATAAATTGATTAATTGTTTTAGACAATGTGATAATTCCGTTGATGAATAAGAACTGTCTTAATTTACTTAGAAAATGTTAAAATGATATGCGATGCATATTTAGAGTGATGTGGCGCAGCTTCACCACTGAGCAGCGCTGTTTCACCATGAAAATAACCAGTAATTAAAGCGCTTAATTTCAGTGCTAATGACGTGTTGTGTAAATAAAAACAACCACTAGATAGAAGGCTTTGATTGTAAATCAGCTGATAGTATAATTCAGCGTCTGATGTACTGTATATAAAAATCTGTTTTGCTTTAATAGATTTCCTGTTTGAATTTTCCAGGGAAACCGTAAGACTCTTGAGTTTTGGTCAGCAGACGTTCAATCTTCACCAGCTGGGCCAAGAGCTCGAAACAAAAGCCAACTGCAGGATCTGCAGATCTGTGCCTCGTAACAAAAACCTAAGTAAATTAAGACAGTTTTTATTCATGAATGGAACTATAACATTTTGAAGAAAGAGATATTTTAATTAATATTAATAAATATGGTATGCTTCATAAATATATTTTATTAATAATAAATATGTGTTGTATTAAATTAGCTTGCAGGATATAATTTAGCATATCTTTATAATTAAGGCTGGAAGTAACAAACTGTAAATAGCATCATTTATACTCTGACCAACCCTGTACAAAGCTCGGTTAGGTTCTTTTCTAGTCTGTGGAATTACTGGCGCCTTAATTTATTTGGCAGTGGATGAACATTCTATTTTTTATTGTGTCTTGTTGGTATTATCTTTTTTTTATATTATTTTTTTAATTTTTAATTTTTTTATATGAACCATGTGCGTCTGAAATAAAGATTGATTGATTGATTGATTGATTGATTGATTGATTAATTATTTCTAGTACATTTATCTTAATGTAGCATATTCAACGGCGATCTGGAAGTATTTCTTTTAGCGCATGCGCGAATGAGCTGACGGTACGGATCGTGCTTCCAGAACAGATCGTGCAGTGACAGGCAGCAAGCTGATTGTCGTCCATGTTTTTTCACCCTTTAAATGCTCTCCCTCATGAGAGTTTGAAGTGTTTCGTTGTCTTTAGTTGGTTTGACAAATCCTGTAGTCTGTTATCTCTCATCAGGTGAAGTTACGTGTGTGATTCCCCGTCTTTCATTCATCACATAAACATCTCTTAAACCAGCCCGTTAGTGTGTACTCCAAGTCTTTTCAAAATCAGTAAAGACTTAGAAAGTTGTGGTGTGTCCCATTGTTTCAGCATTTATAAACCACATTGCATATATTTACCATTGGCTTTCCACTTTTATTATTGCTACGTATTTTGCTGATACTTATATTTGTTTTCACACACTAACCTTGTGACAAGATTTGCCAAGAATAATTATGCCCAAATTGCTTGGCTGAAGCAGACGTTCTTTTATTCGACACCTCAAAAGCTCACACTGACCCACTAGAAAAACTGACGAATAAATATTCCTAGGACTAGGCTTAGGCTGAAAAAAGGTTTGTGCAAGTTTGTACCAGATATGCCAAGGTTTGTCTTTGATGTTCTCCAAACAGAGAAGCTGTGAAACCTTCACAGAAGACAGAGCATCTCTGACGTCCATCTTGTTAGCAAAGAACAGGATGGGGATCCTCCGATGTTTAATATCTGCAGCAACACAGAGCGTAGAACATATAATGTGTAAATAATAGCAAGGCTTATCATGTCAAATAATTACTAACATAATTCTGAAACTAAAATAAATGACTAATTCTACAGCACTGATTAAAATAAATTTTAAAGCGCTTTACTTTGTGTTTCTTATTGTTTTTCCTCAGATTTATAAAGCACCTCTTATCATAATTTACAGTAACTTCAATTTTTACGCAATACTTTAATTCTGACAATCTCAGATCAATGAGCTCAAAAGCAGCCACAAATAAATAGAAAAAAAAAAAAAAAAAACATAACTCGAGCTTACCAGAATGATTTAGTAAAGTGTCCAGTTCTTCTTTGGCCACAACCATTCTGAGTTTGTCTGCACTGTCTATGACAAAAATAATAGCCTGACCTTCCCTAAGAAGAGATCAATGACGTTAATGTTCAAATCTGCACAAGAAAATTGCTTTAAAAAAGGATTTTGTTTTAATCCATGCACACTTACTTGTAGTAATGTTCCCAAAGGTTTCTGTATCTGCCTTGACCGGACATGTCAAAGACTGTGAAGGAAAGACTTAAAAAAAAAATAAATAAATAAAAGATGAATCCTGTACAATTTCAATAACAATGAAAATATGAACTGTATTAAATATGCTACATATTACTTAGTAGAAGATACTGAATAGAAAAGAAAAGTACAAAAAGGTGGCATGTGTTTAGATTCTGACTGAAGTGAACTGTGTTGAGACGAGCAGTTACCTGGACGTCTTGAACTTCTCGATACTGAAGCCAATTGTTGGAACGATGTCTTGTACCTGGGCCTGAAAAAAAGAAAGCAGATTTAAGTAGGTTTAAAAAGAGCCGATGTTAGAAGCATATATTTATGCAACACTTGTGGACTTGTGCAGTTAATTACAGAACAAATACTGCACATGACACATTGTAATTACAGAATAATAAAAGCAGGGACATAGAAGAGCAGACAGAAACATCAAAGTAATCTGTAATAAATAAGAACAGTGCATAAATATCACTGCACTATTAACAAGAGAACTTACATTAGAAGGCTTCAGTTTGTTGATGATGGTGGTTTTTCCACTGTTGTCCAGACCAAGACACAGCACATTCACCTCCTTCTTTAACCCCAGCCATCCAACCAACTTGTCAAACAGTCCCATTGGCTAACCAACAACCATCAGCTGGGAAACTTCAAGAAACAGATAAAAAATAAAAAGTAAAAAGTAAAAGAAGAAAAAAATAAAATCACTATAAGTGAAGCAGAACATTAAGAATAATGGGATGTTTTTATATATTTTCAACCCTTTCCCCTAATCTTGATGGACAATATCATGTACTCCAGGGAAGATGGTAAGATAAAATTGTAAGAACTTAATATAAATGTAAGAGCTACATTAAAGTCTAACTATCCTCTAATCAATGTGGATTTTTTTCGAGGTAAAATGATAACCGTTCTAAATGATATTGTTCCAGATGTTCCTAAATAAACACCACATTGACAGTATCTCATGACTAATAAAATGTATTGTATTTTGGAACACCGTCTCACGTTTATGTTGTAAACGAGCCTGAAGTAAGTGCCTTTTTTTGTCCATAAATTATTTCCGTGGGTGAGAAAGTCCTAAGTTGGCGTTGCTGCAAGTAAAATAATAATAATAATAATAATAATAATAATAACAATAACAATAATAATAATAATAATAACATCCATACTCCAGACCCAAGCTTGCCACAATAAAACAAAATTCACAAACACTAATTTTGATTAAAAATACAGTACTGTAAACAGGATGACGTTTAACAAAAAAAAAAAAAAAATCGATATAACTCAAATTATGAATTAAAGAAATAGCAACGGTAAGTATTGTCTGTTTTAAATTATGGCGCAAAAGCGTGTACGGCTAACATTATATAAAATTTATTTTTTAACACTAAACTGTTAGCTTAAGCTAACTGGGTTTGTTGGCTCTGAACACATTTGAACGTGTTTATGGGTATAGCTAACCGCTATTTAATCTCTCGCCGTTACCTCGGTTAGCAAGCCGTTGCTAACATTTATTTAGCTACTCGTTCATCATGATTCTGTCTTTCAAGACGAAATGACCACAGAAATAGTATGCGGTTCCAAATGTTGCAAGCTTTACACAACCAAACTCCATTAAAGAAATCAAATGTAGACGTGCTGTTGCAGCTAACGCGACTGTTAGCACAGGCATATCGCTAACGTTAGCTCGTGTTATCCTGTTGCAGGCTGTTAAGTTGAGCAGTAATTTACCTGGAACTGGGCTGCGGGGTCTTGTTTCGGGGATGCGCTTCGTGGTTTCTCAACTCGGTTTACTTACTATGTGGTGTTAAATCGGTGTTTCATTCATTTTTCCGACCGATGCTAGCTAGCGCTGCTCAACTCAAAATGACGTTATTTACACTATGTTGCTGGGAGACCACCGTTTTCGTTCTGACTTTAGGGTGCCACCTATGTGTGAAATGCTAGATTGGATCGCCGGGAAAATGCGAAATTTACATAAGTTCATAAAAGATTGGATCAGCTGGAGGGTTGTCTGCTGTGATTGGTCAACAAGTTGTTAGGCGACGAGATGGCCACTCTGCTTTGATTGGTCAGTTCGTTGTTAGGCAACGAGGGGACCGCTCTGATTGGTTGTGATGCAAAACTTTTTAAAACCATATCAATGGATGCTACTTTTCTTTAAAAAAAAAAAAAGAAAAAAAAGAAAAGGATGCTACTTTTCTCTTCAAAAAGCTTAAACAAAAACAGATAGACTTCTTCTACTTCTGGACTGAATTCTGACGTTGAAGACGTTCATATAATAATTTAAAACTTGGAACTTCACACACCCCAGACATTTTTGAAATGATACCTCCCTGATGGGAAGCAAAACCTCTTCCGCTTCAGAATCAAAGTCCAGTTTGTGTTTATAACCCCTTTTTTAAATGATCAGGACCTGGATGGCTGAGAAGCTTCACCAGCGTGCTAATTTTCTCTTAACAGTATGGTAAGACATCCTAAATTCCTTGCACTTTGCTGACAAAGCCAGCCATTTTGTGACATTTAAAGTCTAGATTTTGGGGTTCTGAAATGATAATGAAAATTATGATTCAAGTAATGTCAGAAATATTTGTACTTTACATTCATAAATTGGAATAAAATTATTTGTAGAACTCAAGTAGGTAAGACTTTTGTGATTCACTCTTTTATAATGTATTAATATATTATGTGTTAGACTGGCATAAAAGAGTGAATCACAAAAGTCTTACCCACTTGAGTTCTACAAATAATTTTATTCCAATATATGAATGTAAAGTACAAATATTTACTCATAATGAAATCTAATGAACAATGAATGAATAACTCTAATGAACAATATATTTTAGAGGCCACCACTGTTCATTTTTAATTCTGGACATCTTAATGCCCATCCATCCATCCATCCATCCATCCATCCATCCATCCATCCATCCATCCATCCATCCATCCATCCATTTACCTGCTTCTTTGTTTTTGGGTCATGGGGGTCACTGGTGCCCATGTCCAGCAGTCACTGTGTGAGGTGGGGGACACCCTGGACAGGTCTCCGGTCCATCACAGGGCCACATAGAGAAAAACGAGACAACCATTCACTCTCTCACTTTCGCCTAGGGACAATTTAGAGTTACCAATCAGCCTAACATGCATGTTTTTGGTCTGTGGGAGGAAACTGGAGCACCTGGAGAAAACCCACGCATGCACGGAGAGAATATGCAAACTCCACCCAGAAACGCCCCAGACCAGCTCCACCAACTGTGCCTCCATGCTACCAAAATATTGTTTACTTCAAAATTCCAAGATTTCCACATTGTCATGAATTAAAAGTTGATTTGTGCTTGAAGGCAGAGTTGAAAAGTTTAAAAACACGTGGCGCTGTAGTTGGTCAGGACATGCCTCATTCCTTTTTTAGTGGATAGTTGCCATAAAGACGACCTGTATAAAATGCACAGCACTTCAAAAAACAGCTAGCGTATTTTGCAAGAGTATTTGTAAACTTGGAAATAAATAACATGATTAAATAAAATAAAACTTTGCATTAATTCTATAAACACTTCGCACATATTCTGCATTCATTGAGGCCATTTTCCTTTTATCCATGACCTTTCACATGTAACTCATCTGGTAACATGTCATGGTCTGAAAATTCAGTCTCTTGACTATTAAATTTACTTTATTTTGTGCATATTTAAGAAAGAGGCATGCATATTGGTGCACTGTAAATGAGAAATAAGCAATCTGCTATAAAGAAAAAAAGGAAAAAAAACTGAAGCCCTAAGGTAGTTAAACATTAGGAGGAATAAAACTAAGTATTAAAATATAGTTGTTTATTAAGGAACAAACTTAATGAATAAAACATACAACTTCCACAAGACATTTTGTACAGGACATACTGTATTATTATAAGACAACATACATTTATCTAAAAAACAAAGAAAATTGACATTCACTGGTCTTCAGATCAAAAACATGATTAGATTGATCATTTTTATTCATAATATTTGGCAAATCGTTTGACAAATCAGCATGAAATATTAAAACTGCATGATATCTCATGCGCCACCACATAACTCCCTCACCATCTTCCCTTGTCTTGAGGTAAAAGACTAAACCTGTCAGAGTTAATAGAAACCATTGGATTGTCATTTGGAAAGAGAAGAGGTATTGGTGAAAACTTCATCGACAGCAGAGAGATAAACTCCTAAAGTCAAGTGAATGCAAGTTTCTGCTGAGATGATAAAAGACGGCGTTTGGCCGATGCTGACAGAGGTTGGTTGTTGTGGAGGCTACCCATCGGATGATACATGAGATGATAAGTGCATGTTGATTAGACTGCATGAGTTCCAGTAACAGGATCACTCTATGAGCTGGTAACACCCAACAGTCTGGTGTTTGTGCAGTTAGTTGGATGATGATGATGCCAAGGAGCTCCTGCTCAGTGTGTGAACACTGTCGGACTTTGTCCTGATTCATGCTCGATAATCCAGGTACCTAAATCTAACACGGTTGAGTCAGGTCCTCTGAACCTGATGGAGAAATCCCACGCAAGTCAGGCCCTGGAGCAATGTGGATATTCTAACTGGGCCATCAAGTGAAAAGAAGGACTCCAGACCCAGACCAGTGGTCATTCACATGTTGCAGGAGTTTCAGAGAAACAGAGACGTTTATTTTCTAAACATGACATCCCAGTGGCTTTCAAACCCCAAAATACATTACGGCAAAGACTGGTCCATCCCAAAGATCCAGCCCCCTGACACAAACAGAGTAATATTGTATTTACTGTCCAGTGCCAGGAGGGCTGTGATCCGTTTTACATCAGGGAAACTAAAGCACCCCTGGCCAAAAGGATGGACCAGCACAGAAGAGCAACATCATCAGGCCAGGGCTCTGCAGTCTACACTCATCTCCAGGTCAGAGGTCACTCTGTCAGGGATGAAGATGTTCACATCCTTGATAGAGACAAACTCTGGTTTGAGAGAGGAGTGAAGGAAGCCATCTTTGTGAAAGGAACCTGCACCCAAATGTCCCCCTCTTAAAATGCTATTATTGCGAGTTTCAGTCAGCCCTCTGTGAATAGTAAGTGGCCACCAGGGCACTAAAGATTGATTATTAGGCTGATGGTCCTCCTTTTGCATGCAAACATTTAGTTTTGGCTGTTACCAGTAAACTGGATGATCCTCAGCTCCTCAGACTGAAGAAGTAGTTTCGATAAAAGACAAAACGTTTAAACAAAGAACCCGTCCAGAGGACCTGACTCGACCTTGTTAGACAGTCTGACTTTGTGTGAATCAGTCTCAAACTTGAAAGCCGCTCTGCTGGATGTGATGGAGCTGCAGACGAAGAGACTGAATGCTGCTTATGATCCGCCTTTGGTGGCCAATCAAACACACACCGATACGTTTGATGTCGCTGGAAAAGAAACCAAGATTTATTCAGCTGGGGGAAAAGAGCATTAAACAAATATATTCAATGGGGAAAAAATCTAAGTTGGAATGACATAATGTCAATTTCACCTGGTAAAAAAGCTAATTGTAAAAACTGAAAACAGAAAGCAACAACAAAATACTGTGCCAGATAAACTGTGTTATATAGAACGTTTGTTAACTTTTACAATACAAGTTTGAATTTAACATAGCTCAAGGTGATCCAACCAGTAAAGCCAACAAAGTTAATGGCATTTTTTTAATAGTAATGCGATCAAAACATTTTTAATTACATCCTTGGCTTTCTTTGACAGATTGCAATTCAGAATGCGTTTCGGATCAACATGTTTGTTAAGGGAAATGTCCAAATACAGCCACACCAAACTTTAGCTTACGATCTGTAAAACTGACTGTTTTAGCTATTTTTTATGTTGATTGCTGTTGATTAGCTGCAGCACCTTGAATTGGATTGGCTCTGGAAAATAATCATAGACAGACATCCATTATTAACTTTTTGAAAACTTTAGTAAACATCCGGCTTTTTGAAAACTTCAGTAAACATCTGGTGTTTCAAGATATAATTTAAAGATAGACAGAGTCTACTCAAACAGTAAATGCTAAAGCTTTAAGCAAAGATTTGAGTAACCCTCAGAGTCTGTGTAGGGAATGGCTCTCATCTACTACCACACATAATTTGACCAAATTATACAAATCTGACAAATTAGGAGCACTTTTTAACATCTTTTATTTATTTATTTGTTTATTTATTTATGTATTTATTTATTTATTTATTTATTTTGGTTTTGTTTTGTTTTTTTGGTGATAGTCATCACAAATTAGATTGGCTCCAAAAAGTAACATCTTGTATGTACATTCATTACGTATTTGTTGAAAATTTCCATAAAATCCATCAAGTGGCTTATGGGATACTTTGCTAACACAGAGAGACAGACATGGGCAAATACATTATCACCCTCCCTTGCCTTTTGGGGGCAGGCGATAAAAACAAAACAGAGCCATTTTAATAATTTTAAAACATTTTACTATAGCATGGGTGATTTTAAACAATATAAATTGTAACTGCGTCTCTGCGCCACATTTTCTAAAACATATTGCTCGAACCAAATGGGCTCCTTTTTAAACTCAACAATTTGGCTGTACTTACTCTATACTCATGGTGGAAATAGAATCCAGCGTGGTGTATCCTGCTGCCAGGAAGTTGCTCTTATACTGGCACATTTTGATGGAGTCGAGCCAGTCCCCGATGGAGATGAACAGGGGGTAGTCTGGCATGTCCTCTGGGGAGTCGGTAAAACTGAGATGACAAACAGAACGTTAACTGATGTAGAAATGTGTAGTGGTATACCTTCACTAAAATTTATCTGATAAGTTTATAATAAAAATTATTGGGACAAATAAAATCTTAAATAGTTTCCTTTTTTCAAGTGTCGTACAATTTTACAGTGTTGCATTCTACACATTTGTTTCTCTGTAGAAATACGCTGAGAGCCCTAAACTTTGTTAAAAACGTTGCTGTTGCATGCATGCTCTAGTGTGCTGCTACTTTTAGCCTCTAGCTAAGCTTTTCCCATACCATACCATTTTATTTATAAAGCACTTTAAACAGCGACAGGGCCAACCAAAGTGCTGTACAAACAGTAACAAACAGGCAAAGCACACAGCAACATGTAACATAACGCAAAATCAAAATATAGAAACAAATAATAGCAGAATAATAACATAATGACTAACACAGTGTGATGTATACAGGTTCAACACATATTATACAGTGTTGAAAGCCAGGGAATAGTAGTGGATTTTTAAGCAGGATTTAAAAACTGTGAGGTAGGGGGACTGTCTGACAAGCAGAAGTAACTCGTTCCAAAGTCTTGGGCCTGCGACAGAGAAGGCTCTGTCACCTCTGCGCTTAAGAAGAGTTCCTGGAACTGTGAGCAGCAACTGGTCTGCTGATGTCAGAGAACGCGATAGTACATATGGCTGCAGCAGATCAGTGCGACAGGAGGGGGCGGGGCTGTACAGTGATTTATAGACATACAAGAGTATTTTGAACTGGATACAAAGTGAACTGGTAGCCAGTGCAGGGAGGCCAAAATTGGTGTAATGTGCTCTCTTTTGCCTGTACTGCTTAAAAAATGGGCTGCCACATTCTGGACCAGTTGCACTCGTGCAATGGAGGCCTGACCAATACCAAACAGGAGGGAGTTGTAGTAATCGAGCCTGGATGTTATGAATGCATGTATTACTGTCTCCAAGTTATTTTTGGACAATATAGGCTTCAGCTTAGACAGCCGTCTCCACTAGAAAAAACAGGATTTAACAATCATGTTTACATGACTGTTAAGTTTAATGGAAGGATCCAATATCACTCCCAGATTAATGACTCTTTGTTTCTCTAACAGGGCTAGAGCGAAAATGCCAATGCAGTAGTTGATGATTTTGTCGTTGTGAGGACATAATAAGACTTCAGACTTCTTCTCATTGAAACTTAAGAAATTTTAAACTTGCTTTTGATACGTTCAGCCTTAGATTTTTGCAACTTTAAACCTTTAGCTAGCCCTTATATTTTGCTAGCCTTTTTGCTAGTTTAGGTTTTAGCTAGCCTTTTTAAGGAGTTTAGCTTTTGGCCAAACTTTTGCTTTTAGCATGTGACTAGTTGTCAGCTAAAATGTTTTCTTTTAGCTAATGTTCTGCTTCTTTCAGCTTTAACAACTCTGTTTCAGTTTCTTTAACAAATTTCAGCAGTCATTCAAGCTTCAGTGTTCACATTGCACTTTGTAAAAATGCAGTGTCTCTAGTTCTGATTGTCATAAATTTGATGAGCATTTACTGATGTAAATAAAGGAGTATTTCAGCTTTTTCTGATTACTCTGAATCAACTCAAAGTTAATATTTTTATACAGTGGCGTACCTCATAGCATCATTGACAAGAGTTAGTATACTGCTGGGATTTATTATGAGTTTGTCGAGAGAGGAGAGAATGTCATTAAAGTGTGGCCGTTGGCCCCCCTCCTTCTGCCAGCAATGCAGCATCAGCTGGTGCAGGATCGCTGGGCAGCCGACAGGTGAAGGTAGCCGGTAGCCTTCTTCAATTGATAAAATGACCTGAGAAGAACATCAGAGAAAAAAGTGTTCAAAGTAAAACATAGCAATCAGTAGGACTTTTTTTTATAAGTCAAATTTTTTTGTTGAACAGACAAAACATGACATAATTTCTATCTATCTATGCTGCCATAATGGTGGACAGTCATGCTTGAGGCTGTCTTTGTGTGTGTGTGTGTTTGTCTGTTTGTTAGCAAGATGGATTTTAATGCAACTCTCAGAAACTAATTGATATAAATTTACAACTGATTAACTTTTAAAGTCTACCCAGTTCATGATGGTTGCCACAACTAGATGGTTCTATGGTTCTGTTTCAGTCACCGCCATTCCATACTCAGTGCAAACCTTTGTATAAGACATTAACATGCAGGGTGGTGGGAAATATGCATTCTTTCAAGGAAAGCTGCTTTAATCATATATTAATTTTAACAGAATCAAAACTTACATCCTGATTGGACATTTCCCAGTAGGGCCTTTCACCATATGACATCACCTCCCACATGACGATGCCGTAGCTCCAAACATCAGTAGCCGAGGAAAACTTTCCATAAGCAATAGCCTCTGGTGCCGTCCAGCGTATCGGTATCTTTCCTCCCTACCACAAATAAGTAATAATAATAATAATAAGAAGAAGAATAATAACACTTGACCAGATGGGAGTGGGGAAGCAATGAGTTGTTAAGAGGGAGGAGAAATTGTTCAGAGTTCGAAAGAGTGTTTTTTACTTTCTGTCAAGAATGAGTTCTGTTGTATCACTGTAGTGTTTAGTTTAAAACATGGTTAGCAGACGACTGAGTGAGCGCTCTTAGACAAGCACTGAGGATGGAAGGTTGAAGGGTAGAATTGATTGGTACATAAGTAGAGTTGGGTGTCGTCTGCGTAGCAATGATTATTAATACCAAATTTATTAAAAATATGAGGATAAAGGTAGATGATAAAGAGGAGTGACCCAAGGACAGTACCTTTGGGTGTACCAGCATAGACAGGGGAAGACTGAATGGAAAGATTGAAATGGTATGAACAATAAAGTGACACAAAATAAAGTTCATGTTTGTTTTATCTGTACACCAATACTCACTGTGGTTGTGTAAGACGCATCAGAGTCATCCTCCAGAATTCGGGACATGCCAAAATCAGACACCTTACAGATCAAGTTCTCATCCACTAAAATGTTCCGAGCAGCCAGGTCTCGGTGAACGTAACCCATATCTGAAAGGTAAGTCATGCCCACTACGATGCCACGCAGCATGCCAACCAGTTGGAGCACCGTGAACTGGCCATCACGTGCCTGGAGATGTCAACAGAAGAAGACACGGCTGGGAAGAAGTCAAGTTTGTCATGAAAGTTGTGTACATGTTTGCACCTTTATCCTTACCCGAAGGAATGAGTCGAGCGCACCATTTTCCATGTACTCCACGACTATCATCACTGGTCGGCCTGAGGAAATGGACAAAATATTGGATTTAGGTGACAGAAATATAACTATAGTGGTCACGAGGTGCAAAACACAAACACAGTAGTGGAAAATGATCAAAGTTAACCAACGGAACACAACAGAAAGCAGATTCAGAGAAAGCATGAAATTCCTTGAAGGAAAGCTTTAACCCAGCTCTTTTTATGTGTAAACATCAATCATTTCATGTGAAGAAATGACAAAGTTATCGCTATTTTTGGTCAAACTTTGAGAAAAATGAAAATTCTGCTTTTGTAACATTTTGCATCTCCTATATTGGTGCGTTTTGTTAAACTATATTTGCCAAATAGTTTCTTGGAGCTACAGGAAAGAAATGAAACTGTTGTAAAACACTTGTAGACGCCCAGTCCTTCCCTCGGAGAGACAAATGAAGAGCTTACTCTTGGTGACTACTCCCTCCAATCTGATGATGTTTGAGTTGTTGAACTGTCCGATGATCGAGGCCTCACGCAAAAATTCTCGCCTCTGCTGATCAATGTAGCCACCTTTAAGAGTCTTTATAGCCACAGCAATGTCTTTCCTTCCAGGTATACGTAAGCGACCGCTGCAGACTTCTCCAAATTCACCTGCAAAAAAACACAACAAAACTAACGAATAAATGTCTACAGCTGTAAACATGATTGTTCCTCTGTCATAAAAGCATCTTATAACATATATATACAGCTTTTTGTTCATGGTAAAGTAGAAATGTCCTTTAAAAAAGGCATTAAAATATAGATGATGAGAACATGTAGCTGCGCGTTCCCTCCACTAGATGAAGATGTTGTGACAGAAAAACTACAAATATCCTGTACCTACCCAATAGCATAAAGATTTTGAAGGTTAAAAAAAAAATGTTCTTAATAAATCCTCTTGATTAGGGTTAGCAGTTTTGCTTTTCTTAGCCAAAAATCTGTAGATTCCTTTGAAATTACCGTAACTTCTAATAAAAGTAATTAAAATCTAAACTTAGGTTGTTTTTTTAACAATGTTCTCAACATAAAATGTCTTTATTAAAAGAGCCCCATAGTTATCCGTAAGACAGTTATACCAACTGATTTAATGTCATTTTATAGAAATATAACCTATATTATTAATGTACACTTAACAGCCTTCCACTATCAGAAGAAAGATTTACAGTGATCCTACCTGCACCGATCACTCTGTCAATGCAGATGTACAATGGGTCGATTTCCTTGGCAAATTCTTCCACAGCCAGCGTGGGATCTTCATACGTGTCTGGATCCACATAGGTCTTTATCCCTGAGAATGGGACTGAAATGAAAGAGACACGCAGCAGCAAACTGTCAGATGTTTGGCTCAAAGTTTGTAGCCTGACAAAGGTTTAGAAAATCTCAGCGTAGTTAAAATGCATCAGTAAAAGTAAACAGGTTTATTTCAGCTGCTCCCTCTTTCAGGAGCTGACACAGCAAACTCGCATGAAAGATTTGGTCATTTGCACTTCCTGATGCAACCCGCGCTCGAACCTGCAATCTCTGAATTACGGCACTGACCACCAAGCTACCGCAACCCCATGTAAATTATATCAGTATGTGAGCTTATTTATTTCTTTATTTAAAAGGAAAAAAACCCACTAATACTATTTCTCCATGACTCAGATATGCAATAAATGAATGTTTACATATTTTTGTGTTAGATTTGTTTTATTATCAACTATATCTGTGGGAATTCTGCCCTGCCAGCTCCCTGCAGCCACATCTGAGCACCTGAGGATCATCGGCTTGATGAGCAAGAGTATAAAAGGCTGCAGAGGACATTCAGCAGGCGCTGGAGCATTACCTGCCAACGGTCCTTGTATCTGGGTATTGCATGCAGTTTTATGCAGTGTTACACTTTCGTACGGGCTATAGAAGTAAAGGTTAGGAAGGTACTTTATACTATTCTGATGTCACGTTAAATCCTAAAACCGCACAGGAACCATAGTGGTTGTTTGAACAAATCTCTGGGGGATGCAGACACTGCTCAAGAAAACTGCAACTTGGCAAGGAAGCTTCAAAGTTGTTTACATTTCTTTTAAAATGATTAACATAAATTGTTTTGTAAACTGTACTCAAGCAAGCACTTTACTGTGTTGGACAACATTGAGTGATTTTGTACATTAGTTTGTCCAAATATATTTTAATCTTCTTTAATTGTATCCCTCCTCTATATGTTTTGGTGTGACGCATTCAGATTTAGGGATTATTTCCTGACATAAGCACTGTATAAAGTTTAGAAGGCGTTTCAGGATGATTACCGTCTTTTCCAGCATATAAGTCACATTTTTTGTTTTTATTGTTGTTGTTGTTGTTTTTTTGTTGTTGTTGTTGTTGCACAAATTAGCATGCCTGCAACGTATACATCGAAGTGACTTATTTATGCCCCCCTCTCATATTTATGACCCAATTTTTGGCTCAGATCTGACAATTTCATTCATTCTGACATGGAAAATATTGAACACTACCATTTTCAGCCATTAGAGGGCTCTCAACTAGTATGGAAAGCCTAGTGTCTTATTAATAGGTAAAAGTGGCTATTAATGAGACTTGCCATACCAAGCCACCTTCATTTCGCTCCTGAACTCCTGGAGCAAACGTCAAATCAGCTGCATTTCGCCACGCCGTCCAGGCGAAATGCAGCTGATTTGACCATTAAAGTGCATTTATTAAGGAAAAGTTCAACTTTGATAAACCTTTGCTATAATTTTGAGCAAATAAATAATTGTTTTTTGGTGGTTATCTTGTTAAATTTCAAAGAAATGCACAATGAGTCATCCCTGCTGCGTGCTCCCATAGCTGCAAATCGGCTTTTGATCGTTAAAGTCCTTTTATTAAGGAAAAGTTAAACTGAGACATACTGTTTCTATAATTTCAAGCAAACAAATAATTGTTTTTAAATGTTAATCTTGTTAAAGTCCTTCCG
>JARVGQ010000759.1:6771572-6782472 GCA_031762355.1 Hypsolebias martinsi | reverse complement strand
GTCGCACCGCTGTATAAGTCGCAGGACATGAAAATTAGTAAAAAAAAACTGCGACTTATACACCGGAAAATACGGTACTTACAGAGACTACATTGCTTTTTCTGCCATGGAATTAAAACACTACATTTTTCTGCATGGTCTTTGTCAGTTTGGCCTTCTACCAATGCAGATGCCAAAAAGGGCTGAAAATGATGCAACACTTCAACTTGCATTATGTTTGATGTCAAATTTATTCATGACATTTGCTCTCTCTAACACAATGAAAACACTTGAACAGTGTGAATTTGTACATTTTCACAAATCTAAACTCAACGGCGCACGTGATTTCACAACATTGTGCTGAAACAGCACCTTTTATATTGGTGAGTAATTTTGATGGAATGGCCGATGTCCAATATTTAAATTTATTGCTAATATTGGCTGATACCGATACAATGCCAATAATATCGTGCATCCCTAATACATGTAGCAAGCAGTTGTCTGAGTGTCCAGGGAGGATTTTGGCTGTCTTGAACAACTTAAACTTCTAAAATGCCTTGGCTGTTCATGCTAATGCTGTTTGAAAACATGTCGCCAGTTTAAATTTTGCTTTGGACATATTTTTATTTTCTTCTTCTTCTTTTGGCTGCTCCCTTTGTCAAGGGTTGCCACAATGAACTAAGTCGCACAAAGACTTGGCGATTATTTTTATGCCGGATGCCCTTCCTGAAACAACCACAGACCACCGAGCTACCACAGCCTTCTGTGTGGAGCAGAGAGCTGCTGTCTAGGGCACCAGATGGTGGAGGTTAAGGACCTTGCTCAAGGGCTCAGATTGGGGCGAATGAGGGTGGAAGCAGGTGTGGGTGCTTTATCTTTTATTTATTTTTATGCTTTATTAATAGCATTTGCTTGAACTGCCGTGAGTGACAGAAGCCCATAGACTCAGGAATTACTGAAGAAGTGGAATTTATTTAATTTTACACCCAGAACACATTCACAAAAATGTATTGAATTCAGAAAAGTAGTCAAAATATCAAACACTAAGTCCATCCATTACCTTCAACAATGTTAAATTTCACGGACAATAGAACAGGATATACCATGGCTGATCAGACCATAAAACTAAGGTATATAAAAGAAAGAACAATAAAATTACCAACAAAGAAACAAACCAGAGTTGGTTTGTTATTAAATCCAAATGTAACAATGAAAAGCCAATCAAAATATGTCTAAACCCAAACACATCTTTAAAAATTACTAAACATAAATAAACAAAGATTATGTACCTTCTTTTGCTAGCATTTCGCTACCTTTGGCATTTAGCTTAGCATTTTCTAGCATTTTGCACTTTCCCTCTTATCTTTAGCTCCTGGTATGATGAAATTTACATTTTCTACATTTAGCTGCTTCAAGTCATCCAATATTTGGTTGTTTTTGCATAGAAGAAGAACTTCCAGCTTTTATTTAAAAACAATATTAAAAATAACCATCTTACAGTGGCGCAGCTTGTGGAGCTGTTGCCTCTCAGCGAGAAGGTTGTCTATTCAAATCCCGACCCAAAGCCTTTCTGGGTGGAGTTTGCATGTTCTCTCCTCGCATGTAGGTTTTCTCCGGGTACTCCGGGTTCCTCCCACAGACCAAAAACATACATGTTTGACTGGTTGTATGTCTCGTTTGTCTCTTTGTGTCCCTATGATGGACTGGAGACCTGTCCAGGGTGTCCCCCACCTCTCACACAGTGATAGTTGGGTATCGGCACCAGTGACCCCATGACCCGAAAATGAAAAAGCGGGCAAAAGATAATGGATGGATGGATCTTATATCATTTGGGCAGCTGTGGTGTAGAGGTGGGAAGCTGGCCTGGGACCAGAATGTCAAAGGTTCGACTCCCCATCATGCCCACATGTTGTGGTGTCCTTGAGCAAGACAGCTAATCCCTAACTGCTCCCCGGGCACTTACCTAACTGCCTACTGCTCCACCTGGGTGTATCTTGCATGTTATGGATTAAATGCAGAGAACTAATTTGTCATTACATAGAAACATACAATGATGACAACACATAACGCTTTATTTTCATAACAAACCAAAGATAACAAATGAAATGTTAAAAATGCAAACGTTGAAGAAACGTGTGCATTTGCAAATAAAATTAATGTACAGTACTTGAAACACAATAAACTTGATTTTAAAAAATTGTGTCATTCTGTGTTGTTCAAATACGAAATATTACAGTACATACTAAATATAATGTGATGGTGAACAAGGGTTATTGACATATAACATTTTTCAATTTTTCAAAATTTAAAGTAATTTCACCAGTGAAATAAAAAAAACACTTTAATAACTAATTATTTTATTGGAAATCCAGTCTCATAACCTTCTTTAAGTCATGCTCGCAGTGGTAACCAGCTTCGCTTTGGACATTTATTTACATATTTTCTTTTTAATTCTTACATATGTTGAGTTGCATGCAGACAAACTTTTCAGTGAAACTGCAGTTATTCTTCCTAACTCCCTTCCATTCCTTCAGGTTTGTTGATGACATCATAGTAATGATGTTCACGTTACTTCCAAACAAAACCTGAAATTTTTGGTGAGATATGTGCGGCAGAATTAAAATTTCCAAATAAAAAGCCTGGGAGAGGAAAAAGTTAAACGTTTTGTCCTCTATTTTCTATTTGATGAATACTGTAATTTGATGTTCAGTGGAGGAAAACAGCTTAAACGGCTTGTCAAACAAAATGGACGTTTGACGGCGTTTGTGCGTCACTCGTGCTATTTATGGCCTTTCAGAAACTGTAATCACTCATATTTCAGAATATCAAAACAGGAAGCTGAAAATGAACGAGCTCGTTCAAGAAGCAGCTGCACAAGACACGGCAGTTAACTACAAACTACATCACGCTGACGTGTGGAGGTGCTGACCTGCTGTTTTAAGATGTCTGAAAGTCAAGCAGTGTTATTGGAAACCTCAGAATGCAGAACTTCACCTTTGTTAAGGTGCTCAGACAACAATAATCAAAGATAAAACAACATATTTCCTGAAACCTAACTGGGTTTGAATCTATTTCTGCTAAATGGTATAAATAACAAAATAAATAGGACTCACTGTGTACTTTATATACCCTTGGAACTGTCAAATGATTTTAATTTTAATTAATTTTACAATTGCACTTTCTGGTTTTAAAGATGTGCCATCAGGTGCCACAGCATTGACAATGGAAGGTTAACATTTTTGGTAACACTTTACAATAAGGTACACAAAATTTGTTTAACTACTAGGGAACACCGAAGGAACGAATCAGACACTAACGAGTAGTTAACCAGTACTTACTGGGGAACACACAGCCAAACCTTATTGGGGGGGCTACTGTTAGTTACCTTATAAATAAAGTTGAACTAATCAAGAACTAATGAGTAGTTACTAAGGAAACTAAAGAGGAAGGAATCAGACACTAACGAGTAGTTAACCAGTACTTACTGGGGAACACACAGCCACACCTTATTGGGGGTTTACTGGTTAGTTTTAGCCAGGTCTCTCTTGTAAATGAGTCCTCGAGGCTCAATGAGATTAACCTGCCTAAATAAAGGATGAATGAATACTTACCTTATAAATGAAGTGGAACTAATCAAAAACTAATGAATAGTTACTAAGGAAACTAAAGAGGAACGAATCAGAAGCTAACGGGTAGTTAACCAGTACTTACTGGGGAACACACAGCCAAACCTAATTGGCGGGGCTACTGGTTAGTTACCTTATAAATGAAGTGGAACTAATCAAGAACTAATGAGTAGTTACTAAGGAAACTAAAGAGGAACAAATCAGAAGCTAACGGGTAGTTAACCAGTACTTGCTGGGGAACACACAGCCAAACCTTATTGGTGGGGGGGTGTGGCTACTGGTTAGTTACCTTAGAAGTGTAACTAATCAAGAACTAATGAGTAGTTTCTAAGGAAACTAAAGAGGAACGAATCAGACGCTAACAGGTAGTTAACCAGTACTTACCGGGGAACACACAGCCAAACTTTACTGGGGGGGGGCTACTGGTTAGTTACCTTATGAATAAAGTTGAACTAGTCAAGAACTAATGAGTAGTTACTAAGGAAACTACAGAGGAACGAATCAGAAGCTAATGGGTAGTTAACCAATACTTACTGGGGAACACACAGCCAAGCCTCATTAGGGGACTACTGGTTTGTTACCACAGAAACAGGAAAAATTCTCCATGTGGTTTCCAAATTAACCCTGCACCAGTGAGGTCACAGATCGTTATTGTCAAAACCTGTTTCCTAGTGATTACTGATTTTATTACCCATTAGCTCCTGATTCGTTCTTCTTTGGTTTCCTTGTTAACCTGTTAGTTATTGATTCATTCCTCTTCATTTACAAGGGAACTATCAAGTAGTCCCTTAATAAGGCTTGGCTTTGTGTTCCCCAGTAAGTACTGGTTAGCTACTTATTAGCCCCTGATTCATTTCTCTTTGGTTTCCGTGTTAATTACCCATTAGTTCTTGATCAATTCCTCTTCGTTTCACAGGTAACTAACAAATAGTTCCCTAATAAGGCTGTGCTGTGTGTTCCCCAGTAAGTACTGGTTAACTACCTATTAACTCCTGATTTGTTCCTGAATTGTTCCTGGGGCTTTCTCTAGTAGTTAATCAAATTTTGTTTTGTTGCCTTATTTTAAAGTGTTATCCATTTTTCAAAGGACAAGAAAGGAAAAGTCCAGGTCCTGACAGTATAGGGGGTCATACTCAAGAACTGTGCCCTGCAGCTAGCAGACATTTCTGTTTTCTATTTTAACATTTTAACAAGTCTCTCCAAACCTTTATGGTCCCACACAGTGGTCTACATTTTTGTAGTGGGTAAACTGTGCTTGGAAACCAAAGAACAGTGATTAGTACAATGCAATCGTCAATATATTTTTCATTTTTAAGCACATTGAACATTTCCAAATTTCTCTGATGCTTATCTTTGAATAAATGTACAACAAACTTTGTACAGCAGTTGGCTTTGTATTAAAAACATGTTATAGAATTGATAAAACAGTATCAAAGTTCTGGAAAGACTCTGTTATTTTTCCCAAAACTCGAGACTGCTCAATCAATGAACGACTTCAGGCCTGTTGCCCTGACTTCTTTAGTAACGATGTCATTTGAAAAACTGGTCCGGGAGACCATCCATCCATCCATCCATTATCTTTTACCCGCTGCTTCCATTTTTGAGTCACAGGGGTTGCCGGTGCCCATATCCAGCAATCACTGTGTGAGGGGTGGGGTACGCCCTGGACAGGTCACAAGTCCATCACAGAGACACATAGAGACAAACAACCGCTCACACTCTCACTCACACCTAGGGATTATTTAGAGTTACCATTCAGCCTAACATTCATGTTTTTGGTCTGTGGGAAGAAACTGGAGTACCCGGAGGAAACCCACACATGCACGGAGAGAACATGCAAACACCACCCAGAAAGGACCCCGGACTGGGATTTGAACCAGGGACCTGCTCGCTGAGAGGCAGCAGCTTTACCAGTTGCGCCACCATGCTGCCCATCCGGGAGACCCTCTCGTCAAAAGTTGAAGATCATTTGGACCCACTTCAGTTTGCTTGTTGTTCATGTAGAGGAGTGGTGGACGCAACAGGAACTCTTTTAAATATGATTTTAGGACACCTTGAAGGTGCAAGAGCATTTGTAAGATTATTGCCGTTTCATCTGCTTTTAACTGTATTCAGCCCCACATTATAGAAGAGAAATTACAATGTCTGTACGGTTTTGACTCTGGTCTTATATGTTGGCTTGTGGACTTTTTAACTGGTCACTTAGAGTGAGGGTCAATGGGGTTCTCTCTGTTGTCCTTTTGTCCTCTACTCATTCCCCTCAGGGCTGTGTTCTTTCACCCCTTTTATTTATTTTATATACAAACAATTGTTGCAGGCAGTTCCCACAGCGTCACATTTTAAAGTTTGCTGATGACTCTGTCATCCTGTCCCTTCTCAGCAGTGATGACCCAGACCCCGGGCCTGTGGTCGGGGACTTCACTGAATGGTGTGTCTTCTGTCAGTTAAATGTTTCTAAGACAAAGGAGCTGGTCATTGCTTTTAGAAAAGTCTCATCAGTTGCAGCTCCTGTTGGTCATTAACGGTGAAGCTGTTGAGGAGGTGCATCAATGTAAATATCTGGGAACTGTTCTTGATGACAAACTGACCTTTGACCCCCCATGTTAACTCACTTTATAAGACCAACCACCAGGGAATGTATTTTTATCTGAAACTCTGTGGTTTTAATGTTGATTCTGCTTTTATGAGAATGTTTTGTTCATGTTTTCATGAGTCTCTTTTAACTTCATCTGTTGGTTTGTATTGTTGACATGCAAAAACAGGAACATACTCTCAGGGATTGTCAGGATGTGACTGCTGGCATAGCCCTACAGAACCTCACTGAGTTACACAAGGCGGGGTCAGTGAACGAGGCCAGGGAAATTCTGGCAGATCCTGATCACCCACTCCATGGTGAATTCAGGTTGCTTCCACCTGGACGCAGGTATTTGCAGCCCAGATGTTGGACGGACACACTGAAAAACTCATTCATCCCTGTAGAGATCAGGCTTCTCAATGAACAGTGATGATTTCTGTACTTTATTTTAATGTCTCAGTTTCTTGTCTAGCATGGATGTGTATGTGCCTACTGACTGTGAAACAAATTGCCCTTTGGGGATAATAAAGATTCTTGAACTTGAACTTGCTGAACTTATTTCACTCAATATTCGAAGGGAGGAAGCATTGGTATATTTTCATTTACATTGCCATTTTAGGAAAATGACCATCATACATGCTGGAGGTGGGTCTTGGGTCCTCAAGTCGGAGAGGAAGCCTGTGGTCCACAGCCAGCAACAGCTGGTTGATGAGACTGGTGACCCGCATAGCTGCCTTCCAAGCAGTTGTCCCGGGTTTCGGCACCAACTGTTGATCCGGTTCAGATCTCCTTCAGAAGTGGCAACTCATACTAATAATAAATCAAGGAAACATGAATTCAGTTTTACCAATTGTATTAAAATCAAGGCAGGAAAAGGTTACAGTTTACAGCGCTGGCCTCTCCGCTCTCTGACAGCCAGAGGGAAGATGTCCCGTGTCATTACTAATTTACAGGGCCTAGACTCCTTTGCAGAAGGGGGAGCTCTTCCTGTCACGTGTATGAGCGGGGCGTGACTAAGTGTGATCTCAATGGATCTTATGTGGATTGATGTGTAAGGAAATATGAGACGGTGCTTCAAAACCCTTTCTACGTGATGTGGCAGCAAAAATAATCTCTATTCCTTGACAGATATTGAATCCCTGGGAGTCTCTCTTTAGAGCTCCTGGCCCAGTTTAATCCAGTCAGAACCAGGTCATAATTTCATTACAATCCCGTCTCTGAGTAGATCAAAAACCCCTGGACCAGTCTAGATAAAATATCTAATAATGGTAAAACTTGCCCAACAAGTCATGCTATCAGCTATTAGCTTCTCAATGACGTCGGAAATGACGGCTTGTAACTTGGATAACGTTACATCGGAAAAATATCTCCGACTGGGGACGATGTAGCGAGGCTCATCATAGTCCATAAATCTTCAGAATCTGACATCCTCACCAACGAAAAATAAAACTTCCATACCGCAGACATTTTGAAATTTCCTCTCCGCTGTGAAATCGGATAGGTGCGCACGACGTCATCACGTTGTTCTGCCGCTGCTGGCGAAAACAGCGCCTTTTATATCAGCAAGTTATTTTTAATGGAACAGCCGATGTCCAATATTGAAATTTAACGCTAATATCAGCTGATATCGATGCCATGCCGATAATATTGTGCATCCCTGCAGCTAATGTTTTTGTAACTTTTATTCTTTAAATAAAGATTACTTCATTTAGTTTGAGAAAAAAAAAAAAAGAAAGAAAACCTCTTGAAGTTTGAAGTTTATTTATAGCTTTTAGCAAATGTTTTGTATGGTATGTACCTGTAAGTTACTGTTGAGCCAATTTTAGATTTTAACTACTATGTTGTCATTTTTATCTATTAGCTTCCACTTTTATCTGTTTTATCTTTTTGCTACTATTTAGCTGATTGTAGCTTTCGTCTGCTAACCGTTTCAGCTACGGTTTTACTCATTTTACTGTTTTTCTAAGTTTAACAGTTAGCATCTGTTCTTATTGTTTTTAACATCATCTACCCTGTGTCAGATTCTTCAGTGAAGTTTTTCTTACTCAGAATTCACTGGAGTTTTTGCTAAAAAAAAAAAAAAACCTGCAGTTTTTATGATGTTTCATTTGATTGGTGGTTTTTTTTTTATGATTACTGAACAAAAAGCTAAATTTTGATTCTCAAAGCCTAAAATGGATATGTTTTGAAATGGACACCAGACTCAGTTTTACTGAGCTCCTCCAACTCTCATCTGGTTCTTAAAACAAAATGTTCTCTGCATCTCCAGCTGCTTTTAGTTAAGAGCGTGCTTGTCAGGGCAGTAGCGTAACACAGATTTGTCTTCTTGTTCCAGCTGCTTCCTTGCCAGACCTCAGTGAGCAGTTCACACCACCAGAGCTGGCCCCCCCAGTCCTGGTGGGCCTGATCCAAGCCATAGAGAGGAGAGGTAAACCCCTGTCCAACAGCTGGCACCATCATCTGTCCTCTCACTGCCTGTCTGTCTGCGTGTTGAGCTTCATTTAAAGCTTTAAGACAACTCTGACATGTACACACACATACAGCTTCAGTTTAATTGGGTTCAACTTCACGGAGAATGCTGCACAGGAGTTTGATTTACTGCACATTTTTTTTATCAGCTGCTGCCAAGAGGCTGAGGCAGAAGAAGAGTTTTTATTCAGATAATTCTTACTTATTGGAATTTTATAATGTGTGAATGTTTGTACAGTGTCCTGAGATGACAAACTGAACTGAATTTGCTTTGTAATCACAACCCAGAGCAGTAAAGTATTACTGTAATTTCTGGACTCTTGAGCGCACCAGAATATAAGCCACGCCCACTAACTTTAAAAAGAAAAACTAAATTGTACATATATAGGCCGCACTTGTGTATAAGATGCAGGTGTCCATGTTGTAACATAAGATATTTACACAGATATATTTTTTAAATCTTCACCAGTAACATACACAAATATATACAGTAATATTTTTTTCTGAACAGTGCCGGTAACACGGCTGGTAAAACACAACAAACAAAAAAACATTAGCCTACCAGGAAGTCATTGAACACTATCTTCATCTTCCTGCTGTGCACTAAAACCATTAAAGTTGTCTTCTTCAGTGTCATAATTGAAGAGCCTCAGAAAAACTCCATCACATACATCCTCAGTCTCTGAATCGTTGTTGCTTTCAACATCACTTTACCTCGAGGCAAATTTGTCCTTGAGCTTGTGCTGTCCTCTTCATCGCACAGCAGCCTTTTGAAACCCGTTGGTGAGGATGTTTTTAGGATCCACTGACAGACTTGAGAAAAGTTGCTTTGTGCATGCAGCCAGTTTTGGTAAACAATTTCTCACCGCCAGTCATCCAAGCCTCCACCGAGCTCAGAGTGTCACTGTAAATACACGCTGAAAATACTTTGTTGTGTGCCCCCAGGGAGGTGGGAGACCAAGTTTCATTAGTCTCATTGAGTCACGAGGATCCACCCCCACAAGACAGACATATATTGGGAAGCTGTGTGAGCGCCTGGGTGTGACGAAGCTAAATGTTTTGGTGGCATGAAGCTCGTTAATCTGTCAAATAATTAAAAAATCCATAAATTAGCAGCAGCATTGTATAAGCTGCTGTATTCAAAGCATGTGAAAAAAGTAGCAGCTTATAGTCTGGAAATTACGGTAATGTTGATTTTTTTTTTCTTTTATCAAGCTTTGACAGTGTTTACCTCTAAATGGCAGAAATGTGCAGGAACTTTGTGAGACAGTTAAAGCTGGATTTATACTCCACGAGACGTGAAGAACTCTGCTCTCACTGACGCAGTTGAGCTTTGAGAAGTGCACCAGGTTCAGGCAGAACGTTTCTCGCAGGGTTCTGTGTCAACAGTTGTGTGATTGGTCAGAACTTTTTATGGACGTGTTCACTCAGAAAAGCAGGTGAACTGCAGCACTCTCAGCTCGCTGCAGCTGCTCCACTGGGACACAGATGTCTGAGGCTGTTAGAAAATACACTTGTCTTTACAAATATTTAGCAGAACTTACAAGCACAGTATACTAATAAAGATAGTCTTACAAAGATAATTAAATAAATCTTATAAAGATAGTCAAAGAGGTTGGGAAAGGAGATAAGCATGGAGTAGACAGCATGGCGACACAGGCGGCTCTTCGAGGCTATGCTAACTGGGAGATTGTGCCCCTCTCCCGGGTGTAGGGACACGTTGTGTACTTGTTATTGTGCACCCTCAGTCGAAAGCAATGGCCGTCTCTCCAGGACAAATTTGCATGTACCAAATGATGTTTACGGTCTCCGTCTGTATAGTAAAAATGTCTGGTCTTGGTATGATTTGTAATGTAACATATCTAAGTTTCTGTGATCATCAAATAATTGTTATTAAAAACGTAAGAGAAACAAAAATTTGTATCAGAAACGAAAAGAGTTGAGAGCTGTAGTTTCTCAAGTAGAAAATGCCCACGCCAAATAGAACGTCTCACAACTACTTCCAGTGCATGATGCCATCTACTATATGACTCCTATGGGTATACAGGTAGTCCTCGGGTTACGACAGTCTCGAGTTACGACGTTTCGTAGTTACAACGTATTTCCCATAAAAAATAAATAAATAAAAATTTGAAATTTTATTTTGAAAAGCCGAGTTACGCCGTTTCCGGTTTCCGGTTTTATGTTGTAAACGTCACGGAGAAATACTGCACTGTACTCTCTAAAAAAGCTAAGTCTGGTCCTCTGGACA
>JARVGQ010000759.1:6719299-6741288 GCA_031762355.1 Hypsolebias martinsi | reverse complement strand
GTGGGGCAGATGAGGGTGGAGACAGGTGTGACTGCTTCACTTATCCCACCCACATTCTTGATGTTGTCGGTACCGGGACTTGAACCAGCGATCTTCCTATCACAAGCTCACCTTCTTAACCTCTGCGCCACCACAGGACAAGAAGAAATATAAATAAATAAATAAATAAATAAAAAGATTTTGTAATGAAGCTTAGTTCTCACACTTTAGATTTACCAAAATATTGAAAACATTTAGATTTAATATGGAATGAATGATGACACTCGTAAACAAGCCATAAAAAAATCTTTTTTTTTTGCCCGAGTTGAATCATCAGTGCCATCTGTCAATCAGTCCAGTCGGCTCATCATCTGACCAATCAATCTCAATTTGTCCTGAAGTGGAACGCCCTTTACCTGCAGGAGTTGCACCTCCTTTTCCTCTGACAACACTATCAGGGCTTTGCATTACGAACGCTTTGTGATCAAAGGGATTTGGTAAAAAATGACCCCCCAAAAAAATGCTTAAACGTTGTCAGTGGGGAACATGTAATTCAGATAGAGTTACCCTGAGTGTTTAGAGGATGGAATACAGTTTTTCAATTTCCAAAACCTAAACAGAGTCTGGAAAAATGTAAAAGATGGATAAAGGCCAGCAGCTGACCTCATGAGCAGCTAAATACAACAGTTATAAACATAAAGTACCACATGTCCATCTGTCTGAAGGTAACTACAGGTAAATCCTCCATTTATGTCATAATTACATTGTATGATCAATGGTTAAATTAGTTAATGTTTAAAGTGATTTGTACTTCATTTTGTGTGCTTTGTATGTAGATACAGTATATCTTGCAACTTCTGGTTACATAAGTTTAGTCTTTGTTTGCTATGATCCTTTAAAAGTCCTATTTGTGACTAATCTCTTCAATTATCACCACACCACCCTCCTGAACACGCCCAATCTCGTCTGATCTTGGAAGTTAAGCAGGGTTGGGCCTGGTTGGTACCTGGATAAGAAACTGCCTGGGAACACCACGTGCTGTAAGGTTTTGCACTTCTCACAAACCACATTGTGGGTGTGTTGTTCAAGCCAAGAGGCATTGTCAGTACTGGGGGCTAAGCACCCCTAAAGGTCAGAGCCTAGTATCGCCCCTGTTCAAAGCCTAGACATGACTAGATGTTTGCTGCCTGGCCAACCAGGGATCACATCTTTTAGAGCTGTGAGGCACAAACTTTGGTTTGAGAGGCAAACAAGTGCATATCAGTGAAAAAGGAAATGTCAAAGCGTGGTCATAGCAGCTGGAGAACTGTTCCTGGCAACAACTTGGCAGAAAGAAAAAAAAACCTCAGTGTATGAGTTTACAAATTGTCATCAGATCCACTCTCTAACAGCCTCACTGATGCAGCATCATTAACAGGATTTTATTAATTCTTTTATTAATTTCTGAGAAGCTGAAACTTCTTTAAATTAGAGCCAAAGATATGTTAAGGGCATGTGTATGAAGACTATGATTCAGGGTTTTCCACAGAATTGGGAAAAAAAAAAAAACTTTTACCCAGGGTTTAGTGTAGTAGACTTTGCAGTGGGGTGGGGGGGAATTCAGCTGTATTTAATTAATTAACTTATTAATTCAGTCATTCATCTGTATTTCTTGTCTAGTGTATGGGGTTCCAGTCTCACTGCCATACTGTAGAATGCTGATGACACGAGCTTGATAGACCTGGGACTTTGTGCACCCGGTCAAGTCTTGCACAGTCGGGTGACAATGGAGACGGTTCTCACTGGATGGGTGCTCAATTCTGCATCAAGTGAAGATTGTTAAGAAGTGTCAACCAAAAGTTTGTTAATGTTCTTACATTATTTAGTGTCTTGTGATTAATGTTTATGAATAGTGGAATATTGGTCCATGACATTGGTCTTTTTAATGCTGACGATAAGAGCAAACTCACTGAAAGCATGTAAGAGCCAATCCATATGCTTCAGGAGCACTGATTCTATGTGGGATATACTAGCACCTGCAAAAAGCATTTCCCTCAAAAGCATGATTGTTATTTTGGCTTTAGTCCTAAATTGGCAAGGTTTAAAAGTTCGCTGTCGTCTCTGGAGTGGGTTGAGGAGATGATCCAAATGCAAGTGAATGTAGGAGAGAGAAGAATTTCCCCCAAAATTTCAGAATATACCAACCAGTGTCATAGCAAGAACACAACCCTGCTTCACTCCGCTGTAGTTAGACGCTGTCAAAAGAAACCATTGTTTAATTTGGGAGGGATCAAAACCGGGCTTTTAAAATCCATCCACACCATCACAGACATCTAGAGGCAGGAAGAGGGCCACCTGCATCATGAAGGACTCCACTCACCCAGCACACACGCTTTTTGCTCCACTCCCCTCAGGCAGAAGATTGAAAAGCATTAAGTGTAGAACCACTAGACTGAGGAACAGCTTCTACCCTGAGGTTGTTAGACTCCTGAATCTCTAACCAGGATAATCAATGTGAAAAATCACATCATGTTGTTGTGTTCATTTACGCTCATTTGCTCACACAGACTCATGTTCGTGCTGCCGTTCGGCATATTGCTTTTGTACTACTAGTGCTTAGTGTATTTTTGTTAATGTTTTTCTAAGTTCATATCTTAGATCTTATTACTGTTTTTCTTTTACATTTTATACTTTGTTGGATGTAACTTGAATTCTGTGTACACAATTTCATTCCACCTCATGTGACGCGAATGACAATAAAGAACCTTGAATCCTTGAATTATCGGTAGAAAATAATTTTGTTTCGACTATACAAGTCAAACACCCTAAAAACATAAGTAGCAGAGTAGATGTTTGTTATTACAGTCATCTCTTGTGCACATTATATTTTTATTGTTGTATTGTGTTATTTATCGTGACTCACTGAGGCTCACCTGTATAACTAAAGGTTGAATTGTACTTGGGTGTGCCGTTGTTCTGCAAACACACATTTGTTGGTCTTCTCTTGTAACTACTTGCTCGGATCAGTACTGGAACACAAGGTTAGCCCGCTAAGCATAAGGTCGCCTCTTGCCATCTGATCGGAACCGTGAGCTTGTTCTGCTGCTAAATAGCCGCACCAAGAAAAGCTACAAGCTACTGCTGAAGTGTCACTGCCCCAGGGTTGGCTAAAGATATGCTGCTGCTTTGCCTTTTAGGATGACCTGTTTTTCTTTTTCAAATGATCTGATTTGTTTTAGGAATAAAGATAATGGACCTTTGAGCTAGACCTTTGAATATCTTTGAATCTACTTTGCTTTGTCATTTTATGTTACTAAATGACAAGATTGGGTTTAAAGCAAAAGCCAAGCTGGCCCAGCTTTATTACAGATTGTGTTGTTACTGTCCTGGTTTGCTTTAGATTAAGAAGCTGATTTTAACCTGCATGTGCATGCATCACAATTTTGTCATGACAAACTGTTAAGTGTGTTTTTGAACTGATGTGGAATTTGCAAAAAGGAAAAAACATGTTCAACATACACCAAAGAAAACGGGTCAGTCAGTACTTATTCATGACTTTACTGTATAAACCCATGACATCTATCTTATCTCTGTGGACTTCTCTGATGCACAGTGTTCATAAAGCAACTTAGTGAGATGGTGTTGTGTATATCATTACACCAGTGTGTGATTTAGATGAAGTTAAGTGATTTGCACTTTGTTAAATGATGCCAGTAATATGGAGTGTTCTGTCTAATCCCATAGGGCACATGGTTTTAATTAACCCCATTCAGAGTTTTCATGTGATAACCTGTTTCTGAGACATGAGACCCTTTCTAATGCTGGTACTGTCTCAGTGATGTTGCAGAGTACTCTTCCAACATACATTCAACCACCTGAGGTTCTTGAATCTAGGGATCTACTTCCCACTGTGGCTGGCCTTCTGATGGCTTCTTTGACTGAGGTAATGGTAACATCTTTCTCTGTGGCTGTTCTATCAACTAGCTAGAAGAAAAATAAAACACTATGCCAGTGTGCAGTACCACAAGGTCAACAGCTGGCCACCACCCCAAAGCTTACCATTATCCAAGGAGGAGACCAGCACAAGAAGCTACAAAAACTTCTGCTCATGCATTTGTATATTTTAGGCCTTGGACAAAGCTCATCAGTTTTGATTTATTGGTCAGTCTTTGGGCCAACGATTCAAAACGAGGAGTAAAATGTGGCCGAGCATGTGTTATTTGCTTTTAACCTTTTATAGGACATCAGCCAACCAGTTCATGGTGTGCACAGTCGACGACCAAAAACAGCTAGTTTTACTTTGATGTTCTGATCTCTAGAGTGCACCCACCAGACTGCCATGATCCTGCAGGTCATCCTCCTATGGCCCACTTGGATCAATATTGGTGCACACAGTTGGTCATCTAAGCAGGAACCACCTCTGCGGTGCTGCATAATTAAAATTATGAGCCTGATTTGCTGCTAACAAGTTAGCGAGCGAAAGATACAAGTTCCTACTAACGTGTTAATGCTCCAGTGTTGGCTACAGGAACACTGCTGTTGCTTCGTCTTCTTGGATTAAAGGTTTTGCAGTTTTATCATGGCTTCTTCTTTTCAGATTATCAGCTTTGCTAAATGAATAAAAACAATGTACATTTGACCTTGACCGATTACTATCTTTGAATCTGCTATAAATTTAATTGTATGATTTGTGTTGACAAAAGACAAGAATGCATCTCAAATAAAAGCCAAATAGGCCCAGACAGCACAAAAAAAAAAGCTTTGCAGAGAGTGGTGAAGGCTGCACAGACATCTACACCTCCAGATGCAGGAAAAGGGCCACCTGCATCATGAAGGACCCCACTCACCCAGCACACACACTTCTAGCCCCGCTCCCCTCAGGCAGGAGGTTTATCACAGATTTTGTGTCATCCCAGATCTTATCTGTTTTGGACTGAAAGACTGATTTTAACCTTGCATGGCACCTGGTTCACCACCGTGTGTGTCTAGATGAGAAGCACAAGTGTTTTGATGTCATCAAAGATGGCCACTCGTTTTCCACTGGTAAGCCTCTGCTGTCCAAAATTCTGCATTTAGCTTGAAAACATTTTAAGTGTTTTATAATGCTTTTGTATGAATCGAACACTGCATTGCTTTCACTTCCCGTTTCATTGTTGTTTTCATGTGTTTTATTTTAGTTTATTTTTCTTGCCTTCACTTCTTGTTCCTCCATTTCAGTAAGGCAATGCGACTGATATGCATTCTTTTACACCTTGTGTAACAACAATCTCTGATGAAAACCACTACTTTTGTCTTTTCTCCATTTTACAAATGTATTAATATTATGTTTCAGGTTTCAATGATTCTGGTTATGATTTCCAATTGCTTCGGTAGTTTTAAATAATGTAGGTCAGTGTTATCATATCTGATAACAGAAAAGAATAGTGAACAAAACATATTATCTGACCATTAAACAAGCTTGTGTCTTATAATCTATGTTTCAAGAACATTTGTTGTAAACGTTAGGGACATTTGATCCTCGTGAAACCAAAGGTATTATGATTTCTTGCAGATGAGAACATTTTGTTTAGGCTGATGAATCTTATGACCCATCACTGTGACTCAGCTTCTCTATGGGGCAGCTTAACTGGCTCCTGATACACACAAACCCCCAAACTGTAGGGTTCCTGGAACACGATTGGCTGGTGGGTTGGCGCTTGGGTGAATTAGGAGCTTTAGAAGATATGAAATCTTTTGTTTGTTTGTTTGTTTGTTTTTTGGTGGTGGGCGGGGTTGTTACGGGTTGCAGCTTTCTCAGATTTCTGTAATCCGAGGAACAGGTGACCTACAATTGCATTATTCTTGTTTGATCTTTATTTCTTTTGTATAATGAATGCCACAAAACAATTGAATCGTTGAATAGCTGAGGTTAACTAGAGTTTAACTGAACCTCCCCACTTACACTGCTGCAACTTTATAGTTTAATATTTTTGGCCAGTTTGCTTATTTTAATCTGCTGTAAAAGGAAGGCAAAGGGGAACAATGGGGTATGATTTTGTCTTAATTAAGAACACATTTATTATTTCCAGTCAAATGTGCTAATACTTTCAAAATTCTCCACATTTTGTTGCTTATTACTCACAGTAATGGCAGGGTAGCCAACATGAAGCCACCCATAAAGACAAATATTTTCATAACAGCCACTGAGATCACCTTCAGGTTATTATATCTTTTGTCCAGCAGACAGATACTCATGCAGTTAAGTGTCAGCTGCACCTTCCTGCAGTATAATGAGAGGTTTATTTGCACCCTTTTATTATGCAGTCAACGCGATTTGCACTTTCTAAAATCTCTTATTTTTAGCACAGATTTTGTTTTCTGCACATAGCAGCAGATAAGAGAGGCAAATTATCTCTGAACTGTGACCTTTATCAAAAGTTGCAAGGCAGTCATATCTCTAAATAGACTAACATGATGTTAAACATTTTACCACATTTGGACACGGTGTGAGTTATGATCAGATTGCTCAGTCATAAACCAAAATAAGAAGTAATTTGCTGGTTTGTTTGTTAATAGCATATTTCTGTTTATTCTCGAAAAAAAAAAAAAAAAAAAACATTAGAAGTTACAGCTTCTTACCTGAGCGATCATCAGTGTCCACAAACTCCACAACTACAGAGTGTCCATTGTTGGCAATGTTAATGGAGGTACAGCTGTCATAGTTCAGAACGATGGGACCCAGGTTTCTGTCACGCTTGGCCTGATCCGGGATAATGTCTATAGGGGACTGGCGATTTCCCAGGGCAACAGGGTAGTTTTTGTGCCACAATGAAGGCCCTTAAAAATTATTAATAATAATAATAATTAATATATGGCTATATGTTTATAATACAGTCATTTTAGTATACAAAGTCATGTAAAAAAATGAAATTAACACATGGATTTAATTGTTTTTTTAAATCAGCAGCTCAGGAAACAAGTAGAATGTCAGGTTAATGAGACAGCAGACAGTCTTTAAATAGCAGAACTAATCCCGCATTAACACCATTTTACCAGAAGAATTCAGTGGTGACCCCTTCCACCTGCAAATTAGGATAAATTTCAGTCAGAGTTACCATCCTCTTTTCCATATCCCCACTGTTGTCCTGTCATGTTGTCTGCAGAACGAGTTGGACCAGACGCTCCGAGCTGCTCTGCGCACGCAGACACACGCACAGATCATCTGTTGCAGGTATCAATGGGCTTTATTAGGGACAAGAAAGGGAGGGGCCGTTAACTCCTGAGTGACACGCCCCTTTACGCAAACACTCACGCAAGCGCACGTTTTTCTTGTCTGATAGATGCGCGCAATCAGGTTATGAAGATAATAAAAAGGACAAAATGAGAAATGAAAGAAAAAAGTTTTCTTTAATTGTATACAATATGATTTTCATAAAATCTTAGGTATTTGTTTATTTGTTTTATAATAGTCAAGCTGTGTATCGCAATTTAGTTCTAAATAAATTATCACCGTGCACTTACTCTCTTTTTGTCAAATTTACAACATTAAAGTTTTATTCCCTGAAATTCCGTGATACAACAAAAATATTACTGTTATTATTATTTACGTAGTTTATTTATCTGTTTAAACGCGATTTCAATTCTTGACGCGTCTCGTTTGTGTCGAAAGTGCGAGTTGGGATTTTTACGCCTCTGTGTCGAATCTGGCTTAGCGGAAGTAAAAACGAAAACATCGCTCATTGAAAAGCGACCATGGCAGCCACCAAAGACTCTAAAGAACAAAAATACGATAGACAGCTCAGGTTAGTTTAATTCACATCATAATCATTGAAAACATTTCGTTCCTGAAGTCAGATATGACGATTTTTCATCGTGAGAGGTCGCTCTCGAGACATTTGCTAAAGTGCTAATGATGCTTCGCATTAGCTTCCTTTGTTGTTTCACGTTAGCATGTTTGTTTGAGGTTAATTAAAAAAGAGCTACTTTGAGTTCCTATATACAGTATATTTGTCTGCCCATTAGTGTTGCCTGTTTTTCTTATATCGTCTGTCATATCCTGTATATTCTCTTTGTATCTCGGTGCAATGATAATAAAGCTTATCTGATTATAATTCTGTACTATCCTAATAAGTGATGGTAAAACAGAAGATTTCTGGTTCTGATTTCTGTTCTGTGTGGAACAGGTCCCTCTTTTAAATGAGTCACCGTGGCGCCTGTATAAATAAAGGTTGCATGAATTTCTTAGTAAACTGACTCGGTCGACAACCTGTTTACACGATGATGATGATATTATAGATGCTGAGGTTGATCTGTTTGTCCAGATGTTATTGTTTATGTTTAATGCCTTCAGACTGTGGGGGGACCACGGTCAGGAAGCCCTGGAAAATGCACACGTATGCCTCATCAACGCCACTGCAACTGGAACAGAGATCCTGAAGAACCTGGTACTTCCAGGTAACCAAATGAGATTGTAGTGATTGTGCTGCTGGTGGTGATGAAACATATGTCAGACTGGGCAAAATGGTCTTTTTGTCAGGGATTGGAGCATTCACCATAGTCGACGGCCACACGGTCTCTGGGGAAGATGCAGGAAACAAGTAGGACTCCTTTCTAACAGTTGCTGTCTCTAAGATGAGTTGTTCCACGTGTGGGTTAGTGAATGACCTCTTACTGTTATTTTGCAGTTTTTTTCTTAGTGTTGACAGTATTGGAAAGGTAAGTGATACTTTGTGCATTTATTTATTTCTTTGTTTTACCTCTGCTCTAATAATGCTTTTTCATAATATCAATTAATGCTTTTTTTAGAAGAATGTAGTATAAAATGTACTATTGGACCCCATATCTTAGTTTTGTTGTTGCAGAATAGAGCACAGGCTGCCACTGAACTACTACAAGAACTGAACAGCGACGTGTCAGGAAACTTTGTAGAGGAGGTTTGTGTTGCTTACATTTTGACATTTTTTGACAAGTTTCATTGGAAATTCAAAGCCCAGTTGTTTATTGCCATTTTCATTGGGGAAATGGTACTAAAACATGAGATACTGTGTTGTTAGGACAGAAATTATGAAAAATCTGTTCTGTAAAAATATGATATTGGATTTTTGACAGCTATCCGATATGCCGGTATGTCAAAATTTATTTGGCCGATACCAATATTGATTTTCTTTTTTTTTTTTTTTCCCCTAGACCTACTTACAAAGACTACATAGCTTATGCTTCTGTGGAATTAAAATACTACCGGTACATTATTCTGCATGGTCTTTGTCAATTTGGCCTGCTACCAAATGCAGATGTCAAAATGGGGGCTGAAAATGATGTAACTATAAAATAAATACAGTATATATGTGTACACACAAATATATAAAAGTGCTTTTTATATCAGTGAATTATTTTGATGGAATGGCCGATGTCCTATATTTAACTTTATTGCTAATATCGACTGATACCATGCCGATAATTTTGTGCATCCCTAGTAAAAATGACACTCTTATATTTTCTGTTTCTCTTACAGAGTCCAGACAAGCTTCTGGACAATGATCCAGAGTTTTTCCACAGGTTTACAATAGTTATTGGTGTCCAGTTGCCAGAAAGGTACAGGATATCTAGAAAAAGTAAAACATCCATTATTGGAGTTTTCTGTCAACGCAACTTGTCTGATTTTTATTCTAAATTTTAACAGCACATGTCTGAGGCTCGGCTCCGTTTTATGGAGCGCCTCTGTACCTTTTCTAGTCTGCAAAACGTATGGCCTCATAGGCTACATGAGACTGGTGGTGCAGGAGCACTCAGGTCAGTTACTCTGGAAGTGTTGTTACTTTATCGCTCAACATAATTTAATCAATGATGAAATTATCTTGACATGGTAAATATGCATTTGACTAACTTTTGTGCATACATTAACTGTCTCATCATATTTTTTGTTCCTCTGTCTTCAGTGATTGAATCTCATCCAGACAATGCATTGGAGGATCTAAGGTTAGATCAACCTTTTGATGACTTTAAAAAACACATAAAGTCATACGATCTTGCCAACATGGAAAAGAAGGTGTGTACGATAGTTGTTCTTCAGTGAGGGCATGCACATCAGATCATTCCAGCTACTGTCCTTCTAATCGTTTTCCTCTATTCTCGTTTTATTCTGCAGGATCACAGCCACACACCTTGGATTATCATTGTTGCTAAGTTTCTGGAGAAATGGTTCAGTGAGGTTAGTTTCTTTCAAGACAGAGTTTCTTATTTTAGAGTTATCCTGTTGTATATTGTTTGTTGAGAGGGATATGGTCTCGTAATCCGGAGGCTGCAGGTTTGAGCCCAGGTTGAGTCAGAGGATCCTGCAAAAAACAACTTCCAAATATTTCATGCAATGTTACTGTGTTGACTCCTGCAGATATGAGCAGCGGAAAGGAAAATAACATTGTAAATGGTTTGTTTTTGTACGTACGATCATCTCACTCTTCTTCTGTTCTGTTATTGTTGCAGCACAACAATCAGCCGCCAAAAAATTACAAGGAGAAAGAGGCTTTCAGACAAATGATTCGAGAAGGTACAATTGAATCTCTGGAATGTGGTTTCTTATAAGTCCAATGAGTTGACATTGCAGTTTGTTTGAGATTTTTATGTTTGAATTAAGTTAATTCATTTTTTTTTTTTTACATTCTTAGGAATCATAAAAAATGAGAACGGTGTCCCGGAGGACGAGGAAAACTTTGACGAAGCTATTAAGAATGTCAATACTGCTTTAAATCCAACCAAGGTGTCAGATCTTAAGTGCTGCTTGGTTTTTAATTCATGTTTCAATTTTCTTTGTCAACTTGCCTTTTTTTTAACCACATATTTCTTGTTTCTGCAGATTCCCAGCTCTATTGAAGACCTTTTCAATAGTGAACAGTGTAACAACATCACAGCACAAGTTTGTTTTTCTATTTTTTTATTATTGATATTTATTTAAAAACATATTTAAATCGTAAATAAATAAGCACAGTTTTTTTTTGTTTTGTTTTGTTTTGTTTTGTTTTTCCACTGCTTGCATTTTTGTAGTCGCCATCCTTCTGGGTGATGCTGCGAGCTGTGAAGGAGTTTGCTCGCAGCGAAAGCAATGGAAGCCTTCCAGTGCGAGGAACCATCCCCGACATGATCGCAGACTCTCAGAAGTTCATCAATCTTCAAAACGTGTAAGTGTGGATTATTGGCACGGCTGGTTCTCTAGATTAATTTATCAAAAGTATGAGTAACATCGATTAAGAAGACCAACCGTTTGTAAATCAGATTGGATCTTTTTTGTGTGTTTTTATTTCAGTTACAGGGAAAAGGCCATGCAGGATGCAGCAGCTGTTTCTAAACATGTGGAATGTCTACTACAGTCTGTTGGAAAGGTTTAAAATCAAATTTCTGACAAAGCTGCAATTTTAACTTTTAACTTCACAAGTTTTCAGTTGTTTAGCTGCGTGTAAAAATATTGTTTCTGATTTTGCTAATAATAAATGTTAACAATTTACAGCTTAGAAGGGAGCTATTAGAACAGGTTTTAACATCAAGCCTGTAGGGTGAAGAATGATTCCACATGTAATGCGTCACACCCCACAACATGCATTCAACTCAAATAAGCACGTAGGGGCAGCTTTATTCTAACAAGCTCAACCTTTACTGAAATATTTGGATTTTTATATGCTTTAAAAAAAAAAGATTTTAACTTTGTAATGTTTGTTTCTTTTCTCCAAAGCCACCAGAAAGCATCTCTGAGAAGGACATCAAGCTGTTCTGTAAGCTTTTTGATTTTTAAGTGCTTTATTCTTTGTTTTGTGGCAAATGAACAACAAACTTTGTTTTGTTCGTTGGTTTATAGGTAAGAATGCCTCCTTCCTGCGAGTCGTGCGTTGTCGGTCTTTGGATGAAGAATATAACGTGGAGTCGGTAAACAAAGACGAAATTAGTACGTTTGAGAGGAGTTTTCTGTTCCGCTCTGATTCTTGTTGAGTTTTCTCTCTTGCACCGTTCGCTCAGCTACTATCAAACATGTTTACCTGCTAACTGTAACGTGGTCTTTCAGCTTCTAGTATGGACAGTCCAGACAGTGAGATGGTCTTCTACCTCATGCTCCGGGCCATTGATCGGTTCTATCAGCAGCACTCCCGCTACCCAGGTACTTCCTGATGGTTTTTAAGTGATAGAGCTACACCAATCAAAAGTGTGTTCTCGATCAACTACTTTTTATGTTTTTGACCAAGTTTTATTATCTTTATACTTTGGGAGTTTTTTTTTTTTTTGCTTTGTTTTATTTTGTCAGCGTAGTTTGTACCTTGAAAAGGAAAGTGATGCTTTTGGTTTACAAGCTCTGATAAAGTGACGATTAATTTAAAAAGAAATTTAAAAATCCAAAGAATCCCAGCATTCCTTGAAGGAATGAATGTCGCCTGCTTCCTTCCATACCACAGTTTTAAACTAAGATCATCTTATTTTGATAAATGGTGGTGTTCATCTATCCATCTTCTTTTTTCACCCACTTTTCTGTGCGTGGTCCTGGAGGGTAGTTGATGATGAACTCCAGCAGACGTCAGGGGAAAAGTGGGGTACACTCTGGGCAGATCACAGGGACAAGTGGCTCTTTGCCTCTGTCTCTACAGAATGAGAATCTTTATAACAATAAAACATCATACAACAAAATTAAGGCACATAATTACTACGTTAAAAAATAAAATACATAATATATCGAGTAAAGACAATAGGAAGAAAGTACCCAATAGTCCTTAAATGTTTTCCATCCACAGCACATCAGCTGGAGTTGACTTAAAGCTATATTATACACATGAAACTATTTTATTACAAGCATGAACGTGCACGTCAGAGTGACCGCTTAGCAGCATTCAGCATGGTGATGACTGAACGATAAAAATTGTTTCCTAGTCTGTTAGTTTTTGTCTTTATTTATCTGAAGCGTCTGCCGGAAGTCAGGCGTTCAAACGGCACGCGTCCTGTGCGTGATGGGTCCTGAAGGGTTTTCTTGATGTTCATGAGACAACAGGAACTACTCAGTTCTTCTAGAGAGGGTAGATGACAGCCGACTATCCGCTAGGCGACCGTAATGACCTGTGATGACCCCTACACTCATCGGCTCTGCACCACACCGCACCAGTGATGTGCCTGCCTACTGCTGATACCCACCCCCACTCAGCTTAGTTTATGGGATCACTTTGTATGTAGTTCCAAGTGAACTGCTCTGAGGTGACGACTGTGACGTAAGCAGGCAGCAGCCGTTGATCGGCCAGTGGAGCTACGTCACAGGACGACCCGCCCAGCACATACTTGTCAAGTCTTGTGGATTTTCCATGAATTAAACATGACTACGGATGCACAGAGGACGTCTTACAGGTTTTTAAAAAAACTCAGCTTCAAATTAATTTTATGTCTCCGAGCCAGCCTGTAAGGAAATGCTAAGGTCGCCGCTGCCTCCTCCTCGTCCTCCCTGCTCGTTTGTGTGTAGATTGTGGGTTAGTCAGTTTTTTTTTTTTTTAGTTTTTAGTTCAGTATGGAAGCTCCAAAAACTGTGCCATGGTCCAATGATGAGATCCAGACCTTTCTGTCTTTATTGGCGGATCCGAAGATTCAGGGTGGCGCCACAAGAAACGCTCACTTTGTATCGATGATCCCGCCCACCGAGCGGGGAAACAAGTCACATGGCAGCTCACCTACGCCTGAGAAGAGACGAGAACCGAACGGAGTGGCACTTCTCAGTGACGAGCAGCTATAAAGACGAACAACCATTCTCACTCTCGCTAGTTGTTGATGTACAGCCAATCAGTTTCATAAAAATCCATCCAGTGACTCATGAGGTTTTTTTTTTTTTTCTAACAGATAGTTAATTCCAATGGCAAAGTTTTAAACACGGATCTGACATGATCAGTTAGTGCTCGTTGTATAAGTTGGGGATTAGTCTCAGTTATTACCACACCAAGCCTTTAAAATTAACTTACTTTTTTATTTTTATTTCACAATGCATAAGACGTTAACGCCTTTCCCCCTTCTGCAGCAGGCACTAAAGGTCAGGGACCTTTGGGGAAGTCTGCAGCTTTTTTAACAATTATTTACAGGTTCACCAAGTAAAAATGCTTCTAAACTGTGACCTGTCTGGGGAAGGCTTATAATTTGTTCTTATACTACAATGTAATCTGTCACACTTGTTTGTTTTTTATACCAGGAGTGTATAACTACCAGGTGGAGGAAGACATCAGCAAACTGAAGCTGTGTGTGAACAGCCTGCTGCAGGAGTACAGCCTCAACGTCAACATCAAAGATGACTACATCCATGAGTTGTGAGTCCGGCTCACTGCTTGTTTGGCTGTTTTAACGCGATTAACAAATCCTTTCAAATAGTTTATTTTAAAATTGTCCCCGTGCAGCTGTCGTTACGGTGCAGCGGAGCCACACACGGTTTCTGCATTCTTGGGAGGTAAAGCCTTTACACGCTGCCTTCACATTGACGCACTGCTTATGAACTCACATCCAGCGTTGTGTTTGTGCAGGATCAGCTGCTCAAGAGGCCATTAAGATCCTCAGCCACCAGTTTGTGCCCTTCAACAACACCTTCATTTACAACGCCATGTCTCAGACCTCTGCAACGTTTCAGCTGTGAAACGTCTGAGGAAACGTTGAAAGGGAGGAGCTGATGTTAAAATGATGAAAGAGGGGGAAAGACGGCAAATGAATCAAACACGTGTTGGAGATTCTTTGTCGTCCTTCTTTTCTACAGGCGTTATGAAACAAACCTGGCAGTAAAACTTGCAACTTAAATACCAACCTTCAGTTAGCATTTTCATCTTTAATAATAAATTATAACTTGGCTGCACTTTGTATATTTTTGCTGCAGCTGTCTGTTCTTGTATTTTGGTTTAACTTTATAAAACATGTTCTGTTTTAATGCTGTTAAAAGATTCCTACAGTTTGCCAGAGCGTGTTTATTTGGTTTCAGCACAAGGGCTAATTTGCTGTTTTAACATCAGTAACGTGTGAAAAAAAGACTTTTAAGATTAATTTGTGGTTAATATTAATTTTAAAGCTTTGAGAGATGTTTATTTCGAGGTAAGTGTAAGGAAGTGTTAGCAGCTGGAGATGGCTCTTTTGTTCAACACTAGGGGGCACTCTTTATTTTATATTGTGCACGTTTATAACAATTTTGAACAAAGTTCATGAGTTCTGAATATAGTTTATGCTGCTTTTGGAAGTAACCAAACAAAGGAAAACTTTAAATGTTATTAATCACATAGACTGTTTATTAGCATCAGTCTGAAAGGTGTGATGAAGAGGACCCTGGTCTTTAGAGAGCACCATGTGATGAGGTTCATTGTGGTGTAACTGGGCAGATGGAAGTCGTTTCTTATTGGTAATATTTGTGTATATGGTTGGCATCACAAGCCAGTTACCACCAGTTACCACCAGTTATTTTGTGATCACTGCTCTAATATATTCACAGCTGTTCTGTCTTTCTGAGGGATCAAGCTGGTAGCCAAGATGCACTCTGGCAGTTTCCTAAATCAAGATTTTGTCGACCGCTTCTTAAAGATTATCGTGTCTCCCTCCATCCATCCTCTGCCTCGAAGGATTAGTCTACAAGTGCTGGGTTACTGGGCCAAAACAAGAACTCTCCCTTGTGGATACAAACATCAAACTTTATATAATCTCTGCAGAAAGCTGTACTCTAGACTTCCTTTGGATCTCACTAGTTTCCTGACATTAAACAGAACCTGGTGATCGCTGACGCTGTTAGTGATTGTTTCTTCTAAGAAATATATGTGAAAAGGGTAACATTTTATCACTAATTATCACCATGTGTTTTGATTATTTAAAGCCAATCCTCCCATCCTTCTTTACAGATGAGATAAATTAGAAAGAAGCAGCTCAAACGGGTCCGTTTTTCATATTTGCAGCAAAAAAAAAATGTCATGCTGAAGAAAATTAGTTTTTCAATAATTTTTATGGCGTTGACAAATTGCACTGTCTTATAAAAGCTAAGTCGTAGAGCACCACATGCATATGTATTGAGATGGACTGATTTGTGTCATTTACGCTTCGTTTACGTGAACTTTGTGACCACAGAGGCCTGAAAGTGCCATCTTGTTATCTGCAGCAAATGTGTGGGAACACTAAGAAAAAAAGGTAATTTAACAAAATGAATCTGAATCAGTGAAGGTCAGGGGAGTCTAATCCTGGTCCCCGAGGGCCTCTGTCCATGGTTTACAGGTTTCTTTGCTACACCGGATTTGAATCAACAGGGGATTAACAGGTTTTTGTAGAACATAAAGCGGTGATTCAACCATTGAATCAGGTCGGAGCAGAAATACAACTAAAACATGCAGGATGGTCGTCAAGGCCCAAGACTGGACACCCCTGCTGTAGGCTCATAGCCACATGAGCACCTAAGACTGAGTAGGCCTCTTCTTTGTCTCCAGAATGTCTCAAATCTTTAATAAAAGCACAAATGGGTGGATTGTCTGGAACTGGGACAGCAGCAGAGGATCCATGTTCTACAGATGCATTAAGACCCCATCAGGTTGTGAGTTTGGATGATCGGTTCAAATGATTTCTAAGCTGGTTTCACCGCTTGTATTCTCAAAAACAAGCTATGGAAATAAATGTTTTTGTTTTACAAAAAGACATGTTCTTATCACAGATTCCACAGTAGCGGAATTAAAAATGTTTTGTTAAGACCTCAGTTTTCCCTCACAGCCTGCAGCAGGAGTCTAACCTGATGTATGTGCGGTCATGGCGAGCTGGACGAAGGTGACCGTTACTGATGAAGTCGATCAGTAAATCAGAGGCCGAGCCTGCAAGCGGGTCGCAACGCTTCCCGCTGGAAGCTTTTAGCAATAAAAAGTGAGAAAGTCGAGGCAACGGGATGAGTCGGCGTGGCCCAAATGGAGGAAACTGCTCCCTGAATGTGGCAGACGGATGGTCGCATCCCAAGGACGATGGTTGTGTGTCACCTTGCCGCACGCTGTCACTAAATGAAATCAGTATTTTACATTTCTCTGCAGGAGAGCTCGAGACGATCGAAGGCCGAGTTTCAGGGCGATGTCTTTTCAGCTTGAGCAAGTGGCCGGGATCCAACGTCCTCCTCCTCGTGAGGCCCAGGCTGAATTAAAACAAGGCTGGATTAAAACCACATAACCTCTTGAGTTTGGAGAAAGGCCGCTGGAGGCCCAGCTCAGGATCTGCTCGACCTCCCCATCCTCGCTGTCAGCACGGGGCTGGAGCTGCAGAATAAAGCAGAACACCTGCGCGTCCTTAAGTTGATTTGAAAAACGAGTGAGATTTAAATGAAAACAAAAGGTTTTTCCTAAAGGTTAATTGTAAGAATAGATAATAGTTTGTGAAGTTAAAGTCTATGATGATGCCATTTTAATATTTATCTACAAATCCAAAGAGATTTTTTCATGGTTTTTTTTCAGTGTTCAGACATTTCTGCAGCTCTGCAACCTCATTTTTTTGCCAACATCTGATCTTGTTTTACTTCTAAATGATTAAATACCTTTTTAATAAATTTAAAATTGGGTCCATACATCTATCCATCCATCTGTTCGTTCTCTTCTGTTAATTCATGGTCGGCTAGCGGCAGCAACAGGTCCAGGAGCAGAAGCCAGACATCCATGACACCATGCAGCCCCTCCTGGGGGATCTCAAGGTCTTCCAAGGAGATCGGTCAGCTCCAGGTGGGACATGCTCAAAACACCTCCACAGGGAGGCACCGAGGAAGCTTCCTAATCATCTTCTTCTGACTCCTTTAGGTGTGGAGCAGCAGGTCTAATCTTAACTCCTCCTGGTTGATGAGCTCCTCGCCTTTTCTCTAACGCTGAGCTTTGCTGTTCAATGGAGGAAGTTCATTTCTGCCACTTGTATCTGTACTTGTCACTCCTCATGACCGTTAGGTGAGGGTTGGGATGGGTTGCCCGAAATAGTAACTCAAGAGCTCTGTCTTCACAGTGACAGACTGGAGCAACATCCTCATTACTGCGGACTAGGCCCCATCCTTCAGTTCTTCTCCTGCTCTGTTCGACCATCACTCATGAGCAAAACTCCTCTGCTCAAGACTGAGTCTTCTTTTCAATCCAGAGGGAGCATTTAATACTTGTCAGGATCCAAATTAAGGTTTTAAAGCTACATAATTAATAATTAAACAACACTCGATACTAATTCAATACTAACTCAGCTTAAGCACAAATATGAAAGTATATTAAAAAAGAACAGGCATATTGTGGGAAATCAATGTGTTCCATGGATGTTTCATCATAATATTGTCTGCAAAGTTTGAAAGAGTGACTGAGTAACAGTGGGTCACCTTTTATGCTAAAACCCTTTAAGTGGTTTGTATGTGCATTTGTTTTGTCACAATATTTCTTTATAGCTCATGGCGGCTACGATTCCTTGTGTGCTTAATTCAAAACAATGAAAAATACAAAATGTGATTTTTTTTTTCTTGCTTTACATTAAAATTTGTGCAGAGGGTTGGACTACATCAGGATGTGGTACTCCCCACGGTATTTGAATTCTGTAGTAAATTTTATTTGTCATGGAGCAGTGGGTATAGAGTTGTCACCTCTCAGCAAGGTTGCTGGATCACTTCCTGGCCTGGAGCCTTTCTGTGAAAGTTCTCCACATGTTTTGTGCGGGTTTTCTCCAGGTATTCCGGTTTCCTTTCAGGCCAAAAACATGCACTGACTGGTGAGTGAATAAGTGTCCCTCTGATGGACTTGTGACCTTAGAGCTCTACAAGACATGGGAAGGGAAAGCAGATAAAATGTGTAATGGTATTTGAATAGAAAATAACATTTTCTAACAAAAACAAATTGATTCAGTATTTTTAAGGTCAAATATTTCTGATGAACCTGAAGTTATGATGGTCAGTGCTCATTGTGACCCAGAAAGAGGGATCACAGAGAGCGGTGCAGATTGTAAAACTCTGTAAAACTGTGAGTTCCCTGTAGCTTTCAGTCGAGCAGCCCGCAGACTCACACTCACAGGAGACGAGTCACGTAACAGCACTCCTGCAAAGTATGAGTAATGTTTGTAGGATCTACCGCTCCAGATTTAATAACATGGCCGAATGAAGGTGTGTATTCAGCTGATGCCTTTGTGTCTGATCTTTGATGTGTCCATGTGTGAGGGAATGTTTGTTGATCCTCTGCAGCATCATTTGCATCAGCAGCACACAGACGTGCCCAGAGTACATTCTTCAGGTACCATTCTCCTCTGTCATCACACTTCAGCATCCTTCTTGCCACTGACATCTGTTTGAAACCAGGCAGCTGGAATTCCAGTCTGAAAAAGAACCACAATAATAATAATAATGCACTTTTTTTTTTCCTCTGTGTGTTTTATCAGATACAGATATGGCCTACTTCAGGCATGGACAAATACTGAAATGGCTTCAGATGACCTCTTTTATTCCTGTGAGGAAGTTTTGAGAGTTTTCTAAGTTTTTTTTTCTCCAGATCAAATGACTTGAAGACACAACAACAACACAAACAGTGTTTAACTTGTTGTGTGAAGGTTAATTCAACATTCACACTTTGTTTTAGCTGTTTATTGTTTTTCTTATATTTTCTAGAGTCCGGCGACTCCTGCATGGTTTGTGCTATTTTAGCCATTTTTTGGGGGTGGGGGGATGGGGGGGGGGTTGTATTATGCTTTAACATTCAACTTTATTTACAAATATTTTCCTCATAAAAACACAGCAGAGACATCTTCAGTTCCTCCAAAAAAATGTTGTTGTCTTTCAAATTTACTTCCGCAAACTTGCTTTATTTAGTCTTCTTGGGCTACTTTTAGCTTTTAGTTAAACAAAAAAAAAAAATGCATGTTAGTTTGCCTTCAGGCCCACAGCTCGAATTTCAAATGAGATCTGTGATATCAATGCAATTTGCCTGATTAAATATAGATGAACAGTTATTATTATTTATATATTTTTTTCATTTGCCCTTTATTTATCCAGGTTAGTCTCATTGAGCCACGAGAACTCATTTTCAAGAGAGACCTGTTAGGGAGCAGATGGTGGGGGTTAAGGGCCTTGCTCAGGGGCCCAGGGTGGGGCGAATGAGGGTGGAGGGAGGTGTGGATGTTTCACCTTTTTCCACCCACATTTTTTGATGTTGTTGGTACCGGGGCTTGAACCGGCGCAGGCCCACCATCTCTAACCACTGCACCACCACTCCCCGCAATTAGCTTTTATCTTTTAGCTACCATTGTGCTACTCATTGCTTTTAGTTAGCCTTTGATACTTTTACATTTTATCTACCCTTTAGCTACTTTCAGCTAACATTTAGCTACTTTAAGCTAGTACTAGCATCTTGCTTGTTGCCTTTATAACCTAGCTTATTTTAGCTTTTAGGCATGTTTCAGTCCTTTTTTAGCTTTTTAGCTAACTGTTTGCTACTCTTTTTTTAGCAAAGGCTTTTTGATACTAAAAGTATTACGATCATTTGGAACTTTTAGCTATTAGCTAGCATTTGACAATTTGAGGTCTTTGGTGTTTTGATCGTTTTAGCTTTTGGCTTGTGTTTTAGTTCATTTAGCGAGTGTTTTATTTCATAATGCGTTTAGGTAGCATTTGCAACTTTTAGCATTTAGGTAGCATTTCATTTAAGCAAGTGTTTTGCTTCTTTTAGCTTTGACAGCTCAATTTCAGCTTCTTCATCAAGTTTCCATCAACTCATTCAGCAGTCAGCGTTCTCACTATGGGGTGCCGTTTGTAAAGTTACGCATTCAAAAATTAACAGCAATATTTTGATTCATTTGGCCTTTAATAAGAAAAAAAAAGTTGTTTTTTTTCCAAAGTCATATTTTCACCATGTTATTCATACATTTATAAATGTCATATTTCCAAACTAAATATTTATTTACAAGCTAAATAATTATTTACAAACTAAATACGTAACTTGGAAGTTAAATATTTATTTAGTAAACTAAATATTTAGTTTAGAAATTAAATGTTTAGCTTAGAAATTAAATATTTAGTTTGGAAATTAAATATTTAATTTACTTAAATATTTAGTAAAGAAAACTAAATATTTAGCTTGTAAATTAAATATTTAGTTTGAAACTACAACATTTATAAATGTATGGATAACATGGTGAGAATATGACTTTGAAAAAAAAAACTGTTTTTGTTTTCTTAATAAAGGTTAAACAAACTAATTCAATTCAGTTTATTTATATGGCGCCAAATCATATCAAAGTTGTCTCAGGGCACTTTACAGGAACGTTCACATACATAGAAAAGCCATTTAGTAAAGTTCTCTATCTAAGGAAGCAAGACATGTTGAATCTTGGCTTCGTCACAGTCTCCCATCCTGAGCAAGCACAATGGCAACAGTGGAAAGAAAAAACTCCCTTTTAAAAGGAAGAAACCACCAAAATATTGCTGTTAATTTTTGACCATATAACTTTACAAATGGCACCCCATATCTCACTGCATTTTTGCAGAAATAGCCATTTTTTTATTAAGAGGATCAACAGTTTGATGGTGTTAAAGGAACATGGAGACAACGTCCAGGTGAGTCGTGAAGAAACGCTCCAGGTGAAGTTTGCACATCTGTGCGCAGAGTTTACATGATGGATGCTGTTTTAGTTATAGACACACTCTTGTTTGGTTTTACTTTCAGCTGTTTCTAAAGCAAACTGTGTGTGCGCAGCATGAACATCCAGAGGGGTGAGAAAGAGTGCGTGCTCCACAGGAGAGTGTTTATGAAGAGGAGACGTTGGGGAGAATTCCTCAGAGACGTTCCTCAGAATTCCTCGGCCTCTCGCTGTCATGTGCGCAGAACTGTGCACGCTCCAGGCTGAATATGGTTCAGCTCAGAGACACGTCGAACACCAAGGCCGTCATGCTCTGAGGATGTTTGTCATCATGCAGCACTGCTACGAAATTAATCACCGTGAGCGCGACAGGAAGCTTCATCATTTTATTTTCAACACTAAAAGATGCTGGAAAAACCCTGATGCATGCTCAATAATCCAGGTAGAAAAATCTAAAAAAGCTAAGTCTGGTCCTCTGGACATTCAAAAAA
>JARVGQ010000759.1:6655465-6665947 GCA_031762355.1 Hypsolebias martinsi | reverse complement strand
ATGAAAGGTAAAGCCGTTTTTTTTTTTTTTTTTTTTTTTTTTTTTTTTTAGTTCTATCAGTGAGAGAGATACTTAAAACCTCAGTTCTCCCTTGTCATAAGTGTCAACACTGCTGAGATTTTTTAAAGGTTAATCTACTACCCTCTAAAGTAAACAGTATAATAATTCATACAGCTTGACACACTCTGGTAGAAATAGACCCATTGGCCTTTTTTATTCTCAGTCACCCATGCCTGTTCACAATTAACTATTCTAATACAGTTTAATTCACTTCAGTTTATTTATATAGCTCTAAGTTACAACAGAGGTGATGTCAGAGCACTGAGAAAATGCATTCGTATACATAAAAGTTAAATTAAGATTATCTAAGGTAGTGCACTAAGCTAACTACCAAGGAGGAAGATGCAGTCACTGCTACAGCTAGCTCACTGTAGTCCACAATGAATTTGTGTTAAGTGAGAATGCTCTCACAGTTAGATTACTTTTATGTGTACAAATTCTTCTAAATGTTATCAGATTTATGTTTATTTAAATCAGTCAATTATTGTTTAGTTAAATGGAAAATAAAGAGTCCGTAAATTTAAAAAATATGTTGTGTATCGGCCATTGGCTGCCCTGACTAAAGATCTGCATCAGCTAAATAAAAGTCATATCAGTCACCTGACTTGAGTAAAAATGAGCCATGAAATGTGAGTTTACTGATGTTTACACAAATACAGTTGAGTTTGCGTTGACATTCTTATGTTTTTCACAAATTAATGTCACAGAAGTGAGGAACTTGGACAAGTTGAAGAAAATTAAAAGGTAGAAAATGACGCTTCACATGTATTGGACAGGAAAATAAATTTCCCGTGTGTTGAACATAGTTCAAGCTCAAAAACCTTTATTATTCCCAAGGGGCAATTTGTTCACAGTCAGTAGAACATAAAACGTCCGTACTAGTCGAGACATTAAAATAATACAGAAATCATCTCTGCTCAATGAGAAGCCTGATCACTACAGGGATGAACAAGTTTTTCAGTCTTTGTCCTACATCTGGGCAGCAGATACCTGCGTCCAGATGGAAGCAACCTGAACTCACCATGGAGTGGTGATCAGGATCTGCCAGAATCTGCCTGACCTTGTTCACTGACCTCGCCTTGTTTAGGTCAGTGAGGTTCTGTAGGGCTCTTTAGCATACATAGACAATATGTGGAGACAAGTTACACATGCCTCACGAGAACTTTAACTGTCATATATTCCTCTGAAAATTAAGATTACATTTACTTAAAGTTACAAATACAAGCAAAGCAACATCTGACTACACAGCTCTGAGTCCCATCATATAGTTATACCTTATTTTAGATTCTTACAAGTTTTTTTTTATTTATTTTTTTTTTACAAATCTCTTCTCAGGAATTAAAGTTCTCTGTGTTTGTGTCCACTTAAAACATTTAGCTGATACATTTAAGGATTGTTATAACTGAATACACCTTTATGGAAATGGTGTTTAGCTTTTGTTTTCAACTTCACAAAATAAAAAAGCATTGGTCTGTTTTAGATAAGAGAAGTGAGTGTAAACAACGTTGTTTCTGCCATTTAGTCTCCGTATGCATCTATTATGTGTGTAATTTGATATTTTAAAATAAAATCTAAAAGGTCTCAGTTTACGTTTGGATGGGAAGAGAACCAGCAGTGTACTGGTTGATGGATGTTGTTAAATAAAATATACAAAACCTGTAATAATAATACAGAAATGTGTTTTCTTCAGCGGGTGCTGCTAATGAGGGCGTGCTGGCCAACTTCTTCAACAGTTTGTTGAGTAAAAAGACGGGCTCCCCAGGAAGTCCAGGATCTGGAGCCGTTGGAGCTGGAGTTCAAGGATCTGGCAAGAAAACAGGTACGACTCATGGTTCCTGTGCTGACCGTCGGGCTGCTGAGGTTTAGTTTCCTGTTAAAAGTGTCGTACTCGCATATTAACCCATGTTCTTTCACAAAATTCTGACCTTTAGACAGAAACTGTTTTTTAATATGTAGACGTCTAACATCAGAAAATGTCTTTGAACAGTATTTTTCAAGACAGACACCAGTAAAACATTCCAATTTTTCAAACAGAGGAGAAAAGATAATATAATTTATTATAAGCAGCTCTGATGCGCCTAACTGAAAACACCCAGAGCAACTCTACAAGTTTCAGGAACACTTCTTATGTCGTCACTGCAACTCGTTCATGTTTGTCATCTAGACAGCGTTACTGATTAATCAAACCAGAGTTTTCAACTCTTGATTGTAATTTAAAGAGAAAATGTGCATGAGAGAAGGAAAAAAAACACAACTTTTACTTTTTAAAGACTACATTGGCCAAATAAATTGATTATTTCAACTTAATTTCTTTAAATAAAACTAATTTTTATGTTTAGTTTTTTTTTTTTTTTTTTTTTTAACTGAATCATTTGTTACAAAAACATTTACCAAAATATTATGATTGAACAAATATGCGTGAAGTTTTATTGGGACATGTTAATAGGAACTCCCCCCGACCAAATCCAGCTGCCTCAGGAACTTCAGCTTGTCCTCTCTAAGCAGCATTTACTAAAGTGCAAAGCTGCACAATTCTTTTTAGCAGTGTACAAGACTCCACCATTCTGGAGACAATATTCCATAAACATTGAAATTAATGGTTCGCTACAGCATAAAAAAAAAAATCAAACCTCAGAGCCGTGACTGCTTGTATATACGCATCAAACTAGACGGGGACATTTGAGAGGCTGCGAACATTATTGCTCTCTGTAGTTTTATATCTGCAGCCTGAGTAAGATGCTTAAAGCAGGGAAATGAAAAGATGTCTGCTAGGCCTGTCACGATAAACAAATCAATTAATCACATGATAAATGATAATTATCTACCTCATTTTCATTAATCTGGATGACAAAAGACTCAACTGGTGCTCTTCACTGACCCCTCCCTTTCTCTTTTCTCTAACTATCCAAAATCATGTTTTTGGATGGTTAAAAGTAGCTAAGCTGAGAAGCTAAGCTACGAGCTAAGCTAACAGGCCAACCTCCGGGAAAAAAACCTCCGTCTTGTCGAAGCTCCAAAATTCACTGTTGAAACTGGTGCCTTCGTGTAATAAGTTTTTCTTTGCAAAAAGAAGCTGAGAACTTGTTTACTGATTTTTTTATTTATTTTTTATTAAACGTTTTGTGTGAAAAATGCTATGCTAAAGAGCTCAAACCACACCGAGCGTCCGCCATTTTGAGAACCGAAACGAGACGGCCCATGCCTCGTCAAGGGGCCTCCCTCCCATTTTTTCTCAAAGTGACACACTGCTCGCTCCCTCACTACCCATCCTTTGGTTCAAACAGTCTTATACTGCCAGCCAGTGGTTAAAAAAAAAAAAAGTAAAGTACTACATGCAAAACAAAACATTTCTTCTTACATTTGACAATAATGACTAATTATTGTAAAATTTCAAACAATATTATCATTTATCGCAATAATTTCTGAGACAATTAACCCAGGCCTAATGTCTGAGGAGACTTGTGACTGGCCTGCATGCACTGACACCACCCATCACAAGTGCCTGCATGGAAACTTACATCATTGCTCTCTCAGCTTGTTTTTAAGTACTTCAGCTGTTTTATACATATTTTACTTTTAATTTTTTCTAGCATAACAAATCAAAGCTAAATGTTCCTAGTTGAAAAATCCATTGCATATTTCATCACTCTGCCTCATAGACTCTGATGTACTTTTTGTTTTAGTGCTGTAAACACATCAAAGGATAAACGCATGACTCCGTGTTACTTTACGTTCTGCATGTGTGTTGACCGTGGCAGCGAGTCGCCACAGCACGGGAACACGTCACCATCTAAACCCCATCCATCCGCTTCCTCACCATGGAAAACTCTTGTGACCACACACAGAAGCTACAGGAGATTACTTTTGGGCTTTGTCTCCCCTTTTTTTTCTTTCTTTCCTCAAGGGCAGAAGCCGGGTTTGACTGACGTCCAGGCCGAGTTGGACAGGATGACTCGCAAGCAGGACCCCATGGTTTCAGCTAACAACGTATCGCCAACGGAGCACGAAGCGTGAAGGCAACAGCTGCATCATCCACCGCGTTAATACTCTGGAAATACAAAACAATATTTGTACATGTGAGCGTAAACAAAAACATTGACCAAATCCCCAACACCTATATCAGTCAGCGCACAGAGTTTGTGATCAGGAGGTGAGGTGAAGAGATGGGACGTGCTGAAGGCGTGGCTTTATTTCTGTCCTCTCTTCCACTGTAAATGCTATTTTTGTGAAGGATGTCAGTTTGTTGAAATGTGTGCACACTCCCTGGCAGCCAGCCTGATGCTCCGGGCTGCAGGCCCCCCAGTTTCTGGGGCTTGAAAACGCTCTCCTCACGGAGTCTGAACATGCTGGCCTCGTGGCCTCCAGCTCGTCTTATCTCCAGGAAGGAATTTGGTTGCGATTGGAAAGGTATTTAAATATTGAGAAAGGAATTAAAATACTTGCAAACCTTTGTCTTATGTAAAAAAAAAAAAAAATGTTGAATATGATGTATTTATACAAAGGTTCTCCTTTTTTTATTTTATTTTCTGCACCATATCTTGGTTTAAGGAAACATTTACTGTATCACCTAACGTTAGAACGTCACTGACAACACGACACTAATGTAACATGTCCAGAGAACCGATGGTTCGTATCATTCGCCCTCGTCATCTCGAAGGATTCTGTAGATAGAAGAAAAACCAGATTCAGGTTAACTTAACGTTGTACAAAATGTTGTTTCTGTCCAAATTGTGAAAACGTCTTCTTGGACTAAATGAGACTAGACGGGATCTGACGGGCGTAGAAGTCGCAGCTTCTTTAGCTACTTGTTTGTATATTTTGGGAGGGGGTCGAACATCTTTCCTACTAAAACTCCGAAGTGCCTCGCACAGTTAGTCGTTTGGGTCGTCTACGCTTGAGGAAATGCACTATAGCACCACTGGTTGAAAGGTTTCTGCTCATTTCCTGATAACCCAACTAATTTATTCAGTTTGACATTGTTGTTGATGTACAAACAAAAGCCCGTGGTCTTATTTTTCAAAAGGATCTCTGTAGCCTAGTTAATGTAATAAACAGAATGCCTTCACACAAACTGAACCGGCTGCTGGTATCAAGAAACCACAAAAGATAACTTTATATTTTATCCCCTAGACCTGCTGTGGTTGAAACCACTCATTAGCAGCCTGATTACTCAGTTTTACGCTGCTTGAACAACAAAAAAAACAAGTTATTTTCCTCCTTCGTTGTTGGACAGCACTTTTCTTTGTCTGGTTTCTTGTTATTTTCCACGGCAAGTTAAAACATTCCCAGTTTCTACGTGAAGTAGCTGTAGAACGTAGGAAATCTGCTCGTCCAGTCGGGTCTTTTTGTCGCTTTAAAGCGACGACCTTTGCCTTCAATGTACGGCTGCCTTCACAGGAAAACGCCTCGCTTGTTGTGTCTTTAAGGGGTTGCTTGATTGTCTTTTATCATTGTCGCAGCTATACTGTACCACATCATCTGTAATATTTCTTGTTTGACATCACAGTCCTCAGTCATTAACCATGTACTCAAGGCCCTACTGAATCATACGGATGGTGTACAAAATAGTGTTTTGTTTGTTTTTTTACAGGAATGGTTTAAAAAAGCAGCTAATTGCTAATCAGTTAGTGGCAAAGACGAAAAAGGAACTGGTGTGAATTGGAACATTGAACCAAAGATGCATATTAGTCACTGCTTTCTGCATTTCCATCTTATTAACCTGTGGCACTCTTTTTTTTTTTTTAAGTTAATTTATATATTTTTTGTTCTCTTGCAAGGAGCGGTTGCATTCCACCCAGCAGACCTGCCTTTAAACTCTTAACGACACCCTGTAAACTGGTCGAAATGGCCCAGTCTGCTCCACGTCTGGAGTTTCAGCAGGCAGGGAGGGGAATAAAGTGCACGTTTAGGGTGAACTGCTCTAAAAATGTTTTGCCATCAGTGGCTGCCTGGACTTTTTTTAATTTCTATTTTTATATATAGAGAGAGCTGGAAGTAAATAACAAAAAGGGCGTAATTTAAAATTTGCTTTTTGGGTTAAAATATTCATCTGTTCTTTATCCGTTTAGTTAAAACTGCTTTTCCCCCTGACATCTGCTGAAACGAGTGAAGCACAATTTGAAGCACTTTTTATGCAAACGTTCTTGGAGGGATGTTCAGATGTGATCTTTTTGCTCCCAAGAGTTTGAGTTTATTCAGATGAAGCATTTCTCGTCATAACTTTTTTTAGTTTTAAAACGTTTAAACGTCTCTGACCAGACGGACCGCCCTGATTTGTGCCGATCGTTCGCAGCCGGTTGTTAATTTGGGGCTTTTGTTGAGTGGAATGAATTGCTCTCGTGCTGCTGTCGTGTCAGGGTTGAACTCACTTTTATTTGTATTTTTTTTTTTTGTAAAGTTTGCTTAATTCTATTGAAATAGAGCAGGAGTTGACTTTTGTACTGAAACGGGAGCTGAAAGCAGCTGCCTCCTCACATCCTAACTGAATGGCCTTCGACCACTATCCACCGTCTCCGTCTGTACGAGACGCCGAGCTCCTGCTTCCAGTCCTTTTCTCTTCAGGATGTCAGGACGTTTGAAGCACATGGCTGGCTGTATTTTGTGTGTCCTGGATTAACTCACAACTTTGATTGTACGTCTTTAACACAATTCTGTAGCCTCTAAGCCGCCTTCTGGATTCTAGCTTCTTATGCCGACAAAGATAAGGAAATTGTTTATCAAACCCTTTGCTTCAATAAAACCAAGAATACAAGCCTGTATGTAGTCTTTGTTTTTTTATTTAGTTTTGAAATTGTAGTTTTGACCTTTCCATTTACTTACTTTTTTTTTTGCCAAGTCAACTTGTTTTAAACACCTGAATTGTGTCTTGGTAACGTTTTTATGCTGAACCTTTGAAAAGCTTGTTTTTATTTATCTCTCAGCCACAAATGTATCAAATTTGAGCTAAAAGCCTGTAGAAATGGCTAAGTAGCCATTTTTTATCAAATTTAAAATGGACTCGTCTCCTAGCGTTCGTGTTATTTCTCTTGTTGGGCCATAACTTCTGATCCGCTCAAGATAATTTAATGAAACTTGATGTTATTCTCATTCATGCTCAATAATCCAGGTAGAAAAATCCAACAAAGTTAAATCAGGTCCTCTAGACGGATTATTTTTGTTAAAACTTTTCGTCTTTCATCCAAAAGACGAAACATTTCAACAATAATCTAGAGGACCTGACTTACGGTAGTTGGAAACTTGGTGCTGTTAGGAATTTATTTCACATTATTTATTTATATAGCATCAAGTCTCAACAGAAGTCGTCTCAGGACACTGTACAGAAACATTCATGTACATTAAAAAAAGCCAGTTAGTAAAAAGTTATCGAAGGAAGCAGCAGATTGTGTTGAATCTTTGTCAGTCTCCCATCCTGAGCAAGCACAGAGGTAACAGTGGAAATAAAAAAAAATCCCATTTTAACAAGAAGAAACCTTTAGCACGTATAAACGTGGCCCTCGTTGACATCTGGCCCCCCAAGATGTTATTTTAAATGTAAAATACTTCTATCGCTTTAATCTTTTCAGTAATCTTTGATTATGATGTAAAAAGTTCAACAGAGAACGTCACATGAGACCAAACTTGTTGAGGAACCTGCAACCAAGAAAAGATGTTGGGTTTCTAACTTGAGTTAATGTAGATTTTGAAAACGGCCTTTAGTTTGAAAAAGGTTTTAATTGTGGCCTCCATAAGTGAGTTTGACACCCCTGCTTTAGCAGAACCAGGCTGAGGACGAGCGGCTATCTGCTTCGACCAGCTGGGTTTGAGAGGAACAAGGAGAAACAAACACAATGACAGGTCCAGATGTACTTTCTATAGGAGGAAAGACACAAAAAAAATGTTAAGATTACAAATGGGTAGATTGGAGCAAGTAAAGATGGAGGAATGTTGACATGTGGTCAGTTTGTCCTCCAGCAGTCCAAATCTATAGCAGCATAACTAAGGGACAGTTCAGGAATCTCCAGCTGATCCTAACTATAGGATTTATCAAAAAGGAAAGTCTTATTAAAACTGGACAATGTGTGTTGCATCCCTGTAGAGTCAGTGTCCGGCAAGGGACAAACTTTGAAATTAAATTATGTTTTAAAACTTATAATTATGACTTTTATTCTCATAATTATGACTTTAAAAATTGTAATTATGACTTTAAAACTCAAAATTATGACTTATTCTCGTAATTATGACTTTAAAAGTCAAAATTATGATTTTAAAAGTCAAAATGATGACTTAGTCTCATAATATGATTTTAAAACTCAAATTATGACTTTTATTTTCATAATTATGACTTAAAAAGTCAAACTTATTAGTTTTCAATCAACATTTATTTAGACAGGTTAATCCCATTGAGCCTCGAGAACTCATTTACAAGAGAGATTTCCTGTCGGGCTTTTATTTCTTCTTTCATGACGGAAATGGGCTTCCACACACCTATAACATAACTCTCCCCCAAACAAAAGCAAACTGCCATAACATTTACAAACGCTTGCATCACCGAGTGACAAAGCTCTTGAGATTTCAGGGCGACGCGCAGCTGTAATATCAACAATGACCACGAGGGGGCGGTAAAGTTATCTAGTTAAATTAAATTACTGTACTGTATTTGATTATTAGCGTGAGGAGTTAGAAAGTTTATAACATTTGCAAATCTAAATATATAAATATTCTGCATAAAAGCGCTTTTTTTTTAACTTGAGTGATTTTATTGGGATGCCAGCGAGCTGTTTGTTCAGCATCAAAGCATCCGTCAGAATGTGCTGCCAAAACTGGGTCAAAAGAAGATCCTGGAAAAAAAAAAAAAGGCACCATGCGAGTTCGGTTCGGACTGGGCTCGTTTTACAGGCTGTTGGAGAATAAAATGGACTCTGAAGAATGTGCAGCTTTTCAGAGGGGCGGAGACAGAGCCAGCAGCTCCGTCCACATCGAGCCGAGCTGGAGGCAGCGTCCCGCTGGGGGTTCGCAACAGAAGCCCCGCGGGCTTTACGGGGGGTTCGAGCCGCAGTTGCTGAATGTTTTTGTCGGTTTTGGAAACGACTCGCACACTGACGTTACACATGGTCTAAATATCTCAGCGAGTAATGCTGGGATTCGAACTCGTGACACGCCGATCTCCGCTCCGCTCTCCCCGGCGGGGAGGAGGTTACGCCGCGGAGTGACATCAGCGCGACACATCGCAGCCTTGATATTTTTTTTTCTCCCTCCGCGTCTTGTTCCAGACCAGAGCATCTACAGCTTCAGCAGTCACCGCGGGGAGGCGATGAGAAGTGGGCCGCTCGGTTCGGTTCGTCCACGTCCAGCCTGCACGGGACAACGTGAGCCCAGCTCAGGTAGATTCTGATCGAACCGGTCCCGGTCAAGGGTCCAGCGCCCACCGCACCCGGAAGCCATGAGGACCACCGAGGAGAGCGAAGGCTTTGACTGCGAGGCCTCCAACACCTCCATGATCTCCGGGGCCAGCAGCCCGTACCAGCCCACCACCGAGCCCGTGCACGCGCGGAACGTTCTGGGGGGAATAAGGTGCGACCTGGAGTACCTCAGGTCCCACTTTGGGATTTTAAAAGTGCTCGAAGTGGTAAGTTATGACGCACAGCAAGAACCACTCACTAAGATTAATTAAACATCACATTTCTATATATATATAAAAAAAACTGCTTTATTTTCTGTCAACACATGAAAACAAATATAGTTTGCATCAGTAGCTCCTATCATTAAAAGTTTAATTCTTAAAGGGCTCATACCTGCACAGTATTTTGGTCTGATGTGGTTTGCTGTGACCCATCTGCCAACTACCACCGTTTGTTTACATATGGAAACAGCAGAAGTTGCAGAAAACAGGTCAACCCTACCAGTTTCAGCAGAAGTTGTGTAAAAGTCATGCGTGTTTGGATGACTGACAGTCGTCTTCCTCAATCTGTCTCATTCCCTTTTGAGTTCAGGAGCAGATTCGCCTGAATAGTGTTTTGTTTACGTTGAGTGTGGACCCACACATCTGGAAAACTACTGGAGTAAACTTCAGAATGCACCATTTGTTATAGTTGAAGTTAATGTGTTTTTCCTGCATGATGTCAAAGTTTTGCAACGAGTATCTTTAAATAATTTGTCACTAATGTTTTTGCAAACTTTGACCTTTGCGCTCCCTTTTACAAGGACAGTTATCACTCATGCATTTTGTCCTCAGTAGTGTTTGTTGCTGTTGGAGCACCTTAAAGTCCTCACAATCACTTTTATTCTCTAACCAGATGTCGGAGCAGAGTGAAATAAGGGCTCAGAGTAGGGATGTACGATATTATTGCCATGGTATTGGTATCGGCCAATATTAGCGATAAAGTTAAATATCGGACATCGGCCATTCTATCAAATATAAATAATATAAAAGGCACTGTTTATTTA
>JARVGQ010000759.1:6533061-6543492 GCA_031762355.1 Hypsolebias martinsi | reverse complement strand
GATTGCTGGACATGGGCACCGGCGACCCCCGTGACCCAAAATGGAAGAAGCGGGTAAAGATAATGGATGGATGGATGCATGTTAGGCTGACTGGTAACTAAATTGTCCCCTTAGGTGTGAGTGCGAGTGAATGGGTGTTTGTCTTTATGTGGTCCTGTGATGGACTTGCGACCTGTCCAGGGTATACTCTGTCTCTTGCACAGTGACTGCTGGATATGGTCACCAGTGACCCCCGCGACTTGAAAAGAAAGAAGCGGGTAAAGATAATGGATGGATGGATGGATGGATAGAAGCTCAAACGTAAAGGTTATAACCCAAAGTCAGGTGACCCTTTATCTATTATATTGCCTAATATTAACCTATTTTAAACATCTTGCAAGATTGTCCCAAACCCCAAATGTCAGTGTATTGAGTGGGATGTTCACCATGAAATAAAAGAGTCAAGAAAACCAGCTAAGTGAAAAAGGTAGTAAGTATTATATAAGAGTCAGCTCCTCCTCACATGTACGGTGCCACCAATATACTAACAACAATCTGCTACTACATGATTTAAACAAATTTTCATTCAACCTTTATTTATACAGGCTAGCCTCGTTGAGCGACGGGGACTCATTTACAAGAGGGACCTGTCTCAATCATTGCCTTTTATCTTCCTGTAATAGAAATCCTGATTAATGCACAACAAAATCACAAAATTTTACAATAAAATGACATGGATCTGAGGAAAATTGGTTCTCACAATTCCACCCGGGTAACCCGGTTGTTGGGCTCAATCATCAAGATCTTCATGCCTCATCTGACAGGGGCTATGTTCACACTGCTGGCAAATGCATCCCAAATCCATTATTTTATCATTATTAATTTTTTGGCCATAGGTGACCATCGTATCTGATTTTTTCATGACAGTTTGAACATGATAAAGCTGATTTTTTTCAAATCCAAGGTCTTTTTCCTATGTGGAACTAAGTCAGATATAAATCCCATGTTTGAATGATCGTGTTGCATTTCATTCGACTTTTACGTTAGTGAGATTAAGCTAAGCGGATTGATCCAAGTATTTATAATGATACCAGCCTCATGCAGAACTCCACATGACTTCAACTACAAAACAAACGTCCAGTTGATTTTCCTTATTTATTAATTTTTTAAAGTCACCTTGTGACAGAATGGCAGGATGACAGAAAATCTACAGCAACATGTGGTAATGTGAACAACCACACAAACAATTGGATCTGAGCAAAAATAAAATCAGAGTTAAGCATTAAAACTAGCAGAGGGAACATAGCCAAAGAGTCAGTTCAGGTTCATACTGGTATGGTTGAATATCTATTAGACCTACAAGGTGTTCCGGTATTTCTTCAAATTCTACAAAGTCCTCTGCTTCCATTTTCACAGAGAAACAATGTGACTGTTACCTCCCTTTTTTGTCTTGCAGCGTTGTTTTTCTTCTTTCCCCCCCTTCTTTTTATTTTATCAAACTTTATTTATAATAAAGGGCACAATACAACAAACATATGAACAAAACAATGATAGGCAGGTAGCTTACAGCGTTCTATCACAGCTTACCGTGCCACTGGTGATGTCATCAACCAAGGACAATAACTCTTACCTCATTTCAGGATTTCTACACCAAAACTCTAAAAACAAGTCATTACATTTTTCAATCAGAGAAATGTGTCACTAGAATGTGTGGCCCACTTCACAGTGTTTAACTACAAGATGTTTATATTTTAGTGTTTAACTTAAAGTTAATCATGAAACATTATTTTAACATTTTATTTTGTTTGACCTTTAAATTAAAGTTTTGTTTTTTTTTTGTTTGTTTTTTTGGTGGATGGAAGATTGTAACGCTTAACCTTTGTGTTGCTAACAATGTAAAAAGCTTAGCATGTCTTGATCAGCTTGATCCAAAAACTTAATTCACAGTGATAGTGTTTCAGAAATTAAATGCAGCTAAAAAGAATGCCATGTCAAAAATAGTGCCATTTAAGATGCCATATGTCTTATAACCACAACACCTTCCAATTGATATACAGTAATCTGTTTCCAGACAAAAGTTATATTCTCTTTATCATCTGGACTGTGCTGCTTTACCCTCTGTGGAAAGGGCCAGCAAGTGACGATTTAAGGAGTGAGAGTTGTCTATTGTTATTGGCTGTCTTGGCTGCTTTCTGCTACTGCTTTGGCTCAGCTCCAGGCTGGTGTCAGGAGCCAGTAAGTGCTAACTGGGCCACTGTGTCAAGGCACTTGGGTAAATGCAGCAGCTGACTGGGAACCTGGCACAAAGCCATGCAGGGGAGAAGCACTTGAAAGAGGAACAGAAGGGTTTCCTTACGCTGTTGCCTGCTTGATTTTTAGTCTCTTTTGTGCTGGCTGCCAAACTCGTGTAGCTTTTAGTAGCATGTGGCCATGTTGTTTATATTCAGGCACGAGCTCAGTGTAATCATAGCCCTGTAAGAGAGAGAGACCACCAGAGGAGGGAGGAAGGAAAAAAAATTCTCCTGGCTCCAACCCAGAAAGCGCCACTTTACACTTGGAGCTATGTGTTCACACTTAGCTTCCAATATTTTCACCCTTCATTCTCCCAAAGCTGCTCACTTCCTGAATCACAGTCACCTCTAGAATATGATGCGTTCATCAGACATTATCAGCTACTAATCCTGAGTGCTGTGTTTCTGTATAGATCAACATTTTATTACTAATCTCATTATTTTTTAAAACTCAGATTATTCTATAATAAATAATCAATGTGTCAGTTTAAGAAAATGATCAAAACTGAATTGTTAAAAAAAATATATATGAAGTAGCGTAATGTGTATTGTATTATATTGTATGTGTAGTGTTTTGTATTAGTTAGAAAAATTAGAAAGTTTTTCATTTTATTCTGTTACTGGAAGATTACTATTGTTTGAACTGATTGTTTGGAAAAAAGGGGCAGATATAATAAGATTTATTTCTTCTTTCTGCTATCTTTCATTTTACGTTATTGTTCATGGGATTGTTTTGTATTGTATTGTTTTAAAAAATGAACAACTAAACTAAACTAAACTTCCAACTTGGAGGTTCATCAATAATTTTAGGTTCTCTGACAGAATGAATTTCCAGCAGGTCGCTCTGACGTCTCCACTGCAGGACTTCGTCTCGTGCTCTTTGTGTTCTTTTAATATAAGCAGCCGGCACGCGTGAAGAAGTTTTTATTTTTTCAAGGAGTAAGTGTGTAAACTTCTTCGCAGGAGGCAGACTCAAACAAATTTCCATCTCAGTTTGACACACGTTGCCATCTTTCATCTCTGGCACAAAGTGGATGGTAGAAATCCACAGCGTGTCCTCCCTCAAAGGTTTTTATTCACGGGTGAAAAAAAGGATTGCTAAATATACACGAATCGTTCATCAAATGCATATGTGGCGTGCTGTGCTCCCCACTCCGAATATGGATTCCTAATTGTCTTCAAAAAGACAGCAACGTTTCATAAAAATATAAATGGTATCGCTTGTTCTTCCTCCAGATGTGCAAACAGAGGTGCGTGAAGACACAACTAATGCTCTGAAGGACTGCCAGGTGTGTTAGACCAACCAAGGAGGAGAGGCTGATACCGCTCTCTTCCCATTTCCTCCTCCCCATGTTTGCCTGAGAAGAACCTCATAAATACTTGTCACTTTTTCTCGACGCTCCCCTCAAACTGTGGCAAAAAAGGCAACGCAGGAGCCTTCTGTTCCATGTCTCTGCTTGATGCTAAAAAATTATATTTTGTAAATCCTGTAACCACAGTCACACTTCTCAAGGCTTCCCGTCATCCTGTCATCCCCTCTCCACCTGTATGCATCATTTCAGCTCCGTCTTTCCCTCTTATACCCCCGCCAGCACCCCGTTTCTTTTGCTTCTCTCCTGTGCAAACACAACATGCATTATCCCAAGCTTCTCAGTTATCTGGCCTAATGCATGCACCACTAAGATTAGTTTGCAAATTTAATTAATTCTTATCTAGGAGACTGCATAGCAGATGCTGGGGCAATTAGCACTTAATGGAAAACACGGGGGCAGCAATATTAACGTTTTAATTCCACAGAGATTTGGCGAGTCCCTGAGATGGGTTATTTCTGTCTGCTTTTTCGCACTTCAGATCTTAGTTCTCAACCAGAACCAGACTGGAGAATACGTGTCTGCTTTTAATTAAATGAGGTGCGTGCAGCTTTAGGAGACCTGGCTGCTGAGATAGAGGTGGCTACAAACACATACACATGTTTTTTTTTTTAATATGTACACAAACACTAAAGGTGAGATCTTGGGAGTGAGATATGTTACTCACCCTGCTTGTTTTGGAGGTGCTTTAGTGCTGGGGAGAGTGGGATGCTTGTGGTACCTGTATGAAAAACAACTGCAATTAAAAGAGCCTTTTCTGCTGGTGAAAATGCAGCACAGTATTTTGCCGACAGCAGCAGCATCTTTCCTCCGCAGGGTATTGGAGTATGAGTGCAACATAATAGTGCTGGGACTGAGGTGGAACCAGGGCTGGGCCAGACGGCTCCTGGGATGGGCTCTGTCTCCTGCACAGGACGCTGGAAGGTCCATGCAACGCAGCGCTCCCCGCTGCTTCTCTTCGTCTGCGTGACGAGCGCTGGTTTTGTTTTTGACTTGCATCAGTCGTGAATTAAAGAACAAACCCGTTCTAAAAAAAAAGTTGGGCTGTTGGGTAAAATGTAAATAAAAAAGTGAAAACAATGGTTAGAAAAGCTCATGAACCCAGACTTTCATCACGATGGAACAGAGTGAGCTCATAAGAAACATTAGGTTTTGTTTTGCACTGGACACTCTTCCTAACTCAATCTGAGTTCAAACCCGCAACCTCAGGACTACAAGGCTGCGGCACTGACCTCTGAGCTACCCCAGTCTCCCACATTTCTCATGTTGAGACTAAGAAATTGTAAATGGGCCGCAGTTACACAGCACCTTTCTATCTTATCAAGATACTCAAATCTCTTTTCACTACGATCTGTCTTCATTTACCCATCATACATCACTCTACTAGATCAGAGCTTTATCACGTTCATACACTGATGGGACAAACATCAGAGGCAATGAGGGGTTCAGGGTCTTGCCCAAGGACACTTGAACATGCTGATGAATTGAACCCCCAACTCTTGAATTAGAGAACGACTGCTCTAACCACTCAGTCCCAGCCGCCCAGTTGTCTCAATAAAAGAAAGAAAATGTGTAAAGTTGGATTTTATGGGAGCAACACTTAAAAACAAAGGATAGTACAAGGTCGTGTTTATCACTGAAGCATCCCTACTTCTTTCAGCAATTTTTAGAAACAGAGCGGGACCAGTTTTTGTTTTTGGAAGCGAATGTTGTCTCATTCTTGTCTGATGTGGGATTCTAGATTTTCAGCGCTCCTGGGTCTTCTTTGCTGGATTTTTTTTTTTTTTTTTTGTCAGATAGGAACATTTATTGTACTAAAACACATATATACAGTTCTGTGTGTAAAGTTGCTCGTACCAGAGGCACTAATGCACCCCAATACCATCAGAGAGGCACAATTTTCAAATGTGCATTAAAAGACCAAATGGTCACTAGCCTATTTAATGCAGAATGTTTTCTAAAACTATTTTCTAATTTGGATTCATCTGACCACAGATCAGTTCTCCACTTTGCCTCAGTGCATGTTAAACGAACTTTGGCCCAGACAGTGTTTCTGGATAGTATTCACGTTCTTATTAGCATGATAGAGCTTTAAAACAGTATTTGCAGATGGCACGGCAATATCGTGTTAACGGACAATGATTTGGGGGCGTGTTCCTGAGTGCATGCAGTCCAGAACGGACCTGGTTTTAACGCCGTCCAGCCTGAGGACTGAAGATCATGACCACCCAATATTGACTGTCAGTCTTGTTTTTTGATTGCAGAGATTTATCCAAATTCTTGAAATATTTTAAAAGATATTATAAACTGCAGATGAAATGTAATTCTAGGTTTCCCTTTTCTTTTTTTTCTTTTTTTTTTTTTGTGGAAAAGCCTTATTCTGAATTTGCTCCACACATTTTAGCAGATTATTTTTTTACAGCCAGGGTGAACTCTGTCCATCTTTTTATCTGAGAGCTCTCCAAAATACTCTTTTTACACCCAGTCCTCTGCTGACACGGTCACAAAGAATATGACTATTCTGAAAATGCTTTTCCAGCTTTTTTTTTTTTTTAGTCAAACCACTTATATTTACAACCTTCTGTCACCTCTCTCTTAACGTTGTGTGACGTGTCTCTGCTATAAAATACAAAATGATATATATTTTTTTAAATACGACGTTTGATATGCTTACTATGTTCCATTCTGAAGGAAACAAGGGCTTGTAAAACTTGCAGATCACTCCACAGCCTAATGTTTTTATTTACATGTTATACAAAAGCCCAACTTTTATGGAGTTGGAGTTGTATAAAACTTCTTTCCTGAGGACAGGAGTGTGAAAGAAGACCAGTTAGGCTCCACCCCGTGCGGCGCTGCTGCGGCCCATCGTAGACCCGGTGACTGCATTTTCACTGCAGCTTTAACTGCAGTGGCCTTTCATAGTGGTGACAAATGGAGAGCATTTAGCACCAGTGACACTTAGGGCCTCCGACCCTCTGGCCCGATGGACCTCGAGCTGTAAGGCCTCAGATTTGTCCATCTGCTTCTGTGGCCAGGGTGAGGGCCACGAAGAGTGATGATGTGCATTTTGTTAGTTTGTGTGTGCTCAGTCCTGTGAAGACAATAAGGATGTTCGGCTCTTACCAGCTTTCCTCCAGATTTCTTCAGGCAGGTACCCTGAGGGAGGCCGATGCAGGAAGTCTCTGTGGATCTCTGCAACACAAACCCATGAACACACGTTACACACAAATAAAAACACAACCTCATAATAAAACGTCCATCCAGTTTCCACTTCTATTTTCGGAGCTAATACAGATTATATCAGGCAACACCGGTTGATAAGCTGCCAGCACTTTTTTTTTTCCCAACAACCTTTTCACAGAAGTAATGAGCAGTTTGAAATGAATCCAAATTTAAGCAATGAATGAGGACGCTGTCAACATAAGAGCACAATCAGGTGGTTAAAAAGCCCCAAGATGCTGCAGCTGGGTTTGTATTGCTGCACAGTGTGAGCTCCGATGTGCAGAAAAATATGATCACCTAACTGACTTTTTTGTGTCTAAATTGGCACATTAAGGCATTTTCAGCTATTCAAATGAGCCCTACCTTGCTGTGAGTGTTTTGCTTTGCCAAACATAACCCCTGAGTGTGTTTGTCTACCTGTCTGTCTGCCTGTCTGCCTTTCAGCAGCCGAGGAAGTTCCTATGGGGAGTGACTCGCTGCTGCTGCTAGCTGTGTTGGAGGAGGAGTTGTGGTGAGGAGTAGGAGGAGGAAGAGTAGTGGTAGAAGGAGGAAGGCAGTGCTGTCCGTTGCTCCCACCTTTTTTCATCTCCTCTACGTCGCTGTAGCGGCGAATCCAGTGATTCATCTCCTCCCGGTCGGCCTCCTGGCAGCGTCGCAGCACCGTCAGAGAACGCCGCGTCTTCTCCACCATGTCCATGATGCAGTTCAGGAGCTGTGGAGGCAAACAGTTGGCAACGTGGTTACTTAAAGTAAAGAAGAAAACAAGTCAAAAAGTACTCTGTTTAAAATGAATAAATAAATAAATGCAACATCCTTCATCCAATTATTTAAAAAGCTGTTTGAGTTATAGCTTAGCCGTGGTCATCATTTTAAATCACTCCAAAAGTAAATAAATCAATAAAGCTTGTGGATTTGTATCCAGTAGTACCTTTCTGAGAGTTTTATTAAAATACATTCTGTGGTTTATGGAATTGTTCACTAACATGACACCAGAGGTGGAAAGAGTACTGAAAAGTACTGTTACACTGCTTGAATTGTACTCAGTCACAAGTAATAGTACCGGTGTTATCAAAATACTTAAGTAAAAATACAAAGTACTCTTCTCAAAATCTTCTCAGTGTATTAATTACTTTTTAACCAATTGAGGTTTTATTGTGTTGTCAATAGAAATCATTCAATTTGATTTTCTGTTTTTAACAACTACATTAAAAGCTCATTTCTCAGACGCTCCGTCTTATTTTAGTACCAGGCAAACCAATAGCTGTGACAATAGCTAAGATCTTTGCGTACTTAGCCAAACTAATAACACATACAAACAATAAAACATCAATATCATACAGGTAGCTGTAAAAACTCGTCCACCGCAATATGTTTTTTGAGATTAGATGCTGAAGTCTTGTAAGCTGCTATCACCGTAGCGATCAAGCAAAGTTTACATGCTGTCTCCTTTTCACCCTCTGTACATGAAAGATGTCTCCAGGTACGACCACGGGCACTCGACCTCAGCCTCTGCCTCCTCATTTTCTCTATTTGTCTCCATTTTTGGCTTTTTCTCCAAATCTTCAGTCATAAATGACTCTCTACTCCACAGAGTTGCGTTCGTGATCTGAGAGCCTTATTGGCTACAGAGATGCAGATGTTTGAATATTAATTCAATTTGTGGCTGTACTCAGTAGCGACTTCTGATTTTAAAAGTAGCGAAGTGCATGGTCTAAATTGTACTTACGGTAAGTGTGAGTAAAATTACACACGTGAAAGAACTCATAAAACTCTTAAAAGTACAAGTACCCCCAAAATTTACTTAATTACAGTAACATATTTCTAATTTGTTATTCTACCCCTGCTTATTTCTTAGTTTATACAAAGTATCTTACAGTAAATCCTTATTCACTGTTTATTTTTACTCTTTAGATTTTTGCTGTTGTTGGATGTAACTGGGACCCTGTGTACTGTACACAGTTTTGTTCCACCTCATGTACCACATGTGATGAGAATGACCATAAAACCTACTTACTTAAATCACTCCAAAAGTAAAAAAAATAAATAAATAAAGCTTGTGGATTTGTATCCAGTGGTACCTTTCTGAGGGTTTCAGCAACAATCTTCAATGTAAAGTCCTTACAAAACACCAAAAACCAAGGTATATATATATTTTTTTCTTAACTGTGTGGAACCACTTAAGCATGCTAATGCAATTCCTCCCTAAACGCATCCCATCTCCTGTAGCTGGCAGACAACGTGCACGCTCCCCGTCAACTGATTGTGCGCCTGTCAGTGATTTTCACCATCTAAAGGCGTCACAACAATAATAACGCAACAGCTGGGCTGTTGATGCAAAGGTTGAGTCGATTTCTTGCAGCCCTCTGCTCCGTTCTCTGCCAGCTCAACAGATTTCCTGTCTTCTTTTTTCCCCATTATAAACTATTACTTTCCCCCCACAGTGCCCTGCCTTTTCAAAACCGGCGAGGTCTGCTTAATGGCTTTAGCATAGTTGACATCCAATCCATATTATGCTTCCCATTCATCTTTCACCTACTCCTTTGCTCTGTCTCTCACCCTCCCTCCGCTCTGAGCCAGCCATATTTATTTCAGTGGAGTGTTTCTGATTTGCTTCAGCTTCAGCTCTTGTCTCAGCTGCTCTGCCCAGCTGGAGCTGCTCTCTGCTGGGTCCTGAGCTCCATCTGGGGCCTCGTTCCTGTTCGTGTGCTGTTCGCAGAGGTGGGTGCTGGGAATCCAGATAGGTGTCTGTCAGTTGTTAATTCACCGCACACACACACACACACACGGACCTCCCAAGGACAGCTGTCCGTTAACTGCTAGCTCAGCTGGGACGGAGGCTGTTCTGTCTGTCGGCGGTTCCTGTTACTGTCATCTGCTCACCATCTTCAGCTCTGAAGCTCACTTTATTAAACTGCTGACCTCCTCCTGCCTTTCCTCCGCTGCTTTATTGTTAATAAAACGAAGAGTCGGTTGGCAGTAAGCACGCTCATACATACATTATCAAGATGTTTCCATTCTTCTGCCCACTCTCGATCTGTAAGACGGTGATCAATCACTTCCTCTTGGCGCGCTCCGTGCACTGCTGCAATAAAAACCCACAGGACATCTCTGTTAAGGCTCTTATGTGGAACACGTTGAATTATACACAGTTAATACTGTTCAGGCTAGACTATAAGGGAATCCATGATACATTTAAGGCTTGCAGACTCCTCTCCTCGCGACTGCTTAAGGTTTTATCTTGTTATTTTGTTCAACACAATTTGTTGCTGTGTGTTTACATGAAGCAAATCAATCCTTTTTGCTATTAAAGACACTCATTGCAATGCCACAAAGACCGGTTAAACAAATAATGACGTGAGAAACAAAATTAGCAAAAGATTGTGCACTCATTCATTGTCCTTAAAATAAAAATCTGTACGTAAAATTTATGAATGGCTGCCTACTATGGTGGACTTGTTTACTGATTCATCCATTTATCCATTTTCTTGAACCCCAGAGGTCGCGTTAACCGAATATTTTCCGTATTTGACCGGTTATTTTACGTGATGACGGAGAAATCAAAACACCGT
>JARVGQ010000759.1:6493864-6508551 GCA_031762355.1 Hypsolebias martinsi | reverse complement strand
CTGCCTCCAGAGTCTTGTCTGCAATTGGGTTTACTCCTGGTTGATTAATTCCTGACAACATTAAAATATAATAAAGTCAGTTGTTTTTGTCTTGAACTTTTTTGAATTTGTCGTTATAGCCACTATTACATGATACAACGTTATGCCATACCACTAGAGTGCCATCTAGTGGCTGAAAATGGTAGTGTTCAATATTTTCAGTCAATGAATGAAAACGGTCATGTCTCAGCCAAAAATGGGTTAATAAATATCCATGGGGAAAAAAATCCATAAATGCATTGCTTCGGCCTATAAGTCACAGGTCATGCAAATTCTGCAAAAAACTGTGAGTTATATAGCGAAAAAATATGGTATATCCTAAAAAAATTTAGTTTACAAATGCTTATTGTGCTTACAAGGTAGTAACTTTGTCTGAAATGTTTAATACAACAACTCTAGATTAAATATGTAGGTGGACAGATTTGGCTCACTATTTGGCAAGAAACTGGTCGGTTTTGTCTCTTCATCACCATTAATTAATGCATAAAAAACATTTCATAATGATTTATAAAGTGTTTATAGAGGAATAAATAACATATCTATAAACTATTTATTAGCCATCTATAAGCGGAGCCTTGTTGTAAAGTGGTACTCATTTATCACATCTATCCAAGGATGGCTAAATTATTTTAAAGCAACTTCTTGTACATTAGCTGCAAACATTTATGACTTTCTTTTGAATTATGTGCTAATAAAGTCAGAACGTCCTTGATGTACGTTCAGATCTGAGACCTGCATCTCAGAGCTGATGCAGGATACAATCAGTAATTTAAATACGAATGTAGCTGGTAGAGGCAGGTTGTTAAACAATCTTTTTATGTAAAAGTGAACCTTGCATTGTCAAGATTACACCGAGTGCCTTTTAAGTCAAGCAACCGTATGTCAACGACCACTTGTGTGTGAAGCTTTTCTTTAGCTACAGAAAAAGAGCCCATCAGAAAAGCTCTTCAGAGCTGATATCAAAGTTCTGAAGCGTCTAACGAGTTTGCTCCTAATCGCTCACTACACTTTCTCATTTAAGTCTCGGGCTCTCCCAGGAAACTGGATTATTAAGAAATAATAAAACATGCTCCCCATCTGCTCCAGACATATTGTGGAAGGTATTAGAACAGCTCAATCACTGTCAGAGGAGCAGCAGTCTTACACCGTGGTGACGATCAAGAAATGGTTTGACATCAACACGACGCTCGGAGCCAAACTGACATGGATTATGAAGCATCTGAGCAGCCAAGAGAGGGGGAAAGCTGAAAATCTAAGAGTAACTGACCTCCCCTAAAACAACTGTTATCCACCTCAGCAGGCCTATTATTTGATTTGTATCATCTTCCTCTGCGCTTTGCATTGTCGCACAAAGAAAGTGAAGAGTGACAGAGGGGCTCTGAAGAGAGCGGTTATTTTTACAGCCAACCATTAGGCTTATTTATTCAGCTTCATCTAATATTTTTAGCAATCACAGAGCTCAGTTTGTGCATGTGTGTGGTTAGAAGGGGGCGCTTTAGGGACAAAAAGCTACATAAATCAGCAAGTGTGGCTGTGCAGAAGCCGATCTGATGGAGTCCTAGGGCAATCCTTTCTTCTCATATCATTTTGCCTTTTTTTCCTCTAAATGGCCTTAGATAGGCGATATGAAAGGATTAAGGCCCCAGTCCTGCCTGACGACTCTTTAATTAACAGGCTTAAAGTAAATGCTCTGCTCTGTATAATTGGATCAGAGGAAGAGATGTGTTATCAGCTATCTGCCTTCTTCACACGCCCGCGATGATCAGATTGTATCTCTGGGCAGGAAAGTTTTACCGGTGGTGCAGGAGAAGGGTCTTGCTATGGCTTTTAAGTTTTTCAAGAAACTACTTCGGGGCACTTTATCTGGCCTAAATTCTTGGAAAGAACGTATTAAAAAGTACTGCGCTCTCAGGTTATTTAGAGAGTTGGGCAGTATTATGGCTATGAGGTGCACCAGGGTGTCCTCAAATAGCTGCTTTATTGCGTTAAATATTGTTCTTTAAAACTCTGCTGAAAATTTAATCTAGGCTGTGCACAGATAGGTTGAGCACATTTGTGTACAAAGACTGTCTGGTACTTCCTGCAGTATGCTGCCACTATGTGTAATAGTATTATTTCTCAGACAAGCATTTTAGGCAAAATCACTTTTTAAAATTGTCAGGGTTCAATTTGTCTTTGAATTTATGACCCAAACAGCTGCAGCTGACAAACCCTTTACTGACACAGGAACACAGAGACCAGTGCTGCTGCTAACTCCTGCAGCCAGGGCTCTTTAGATTCTTTATTCTCACAGGTCCAGTGGGTCAACATGGAGGGGGGGTGCATGTGTTCTGACAGTAAAGCTGAGCTCATCTGTGACCTTAGCCTATGCTTTATAAACGATGACACAAACAGACGAGTGTTTTTGCATGTGAGGGGTGGGCGATAGGCGTCGGCTCATAGAAAGGATCGCTGGGAGACAACTTGGCATGTCATTATTAACTTCATGCAGACTTTCCCACTGGTACATTTCCATCTTGGTCTGCTGCCTTCATACATCTCCTCCTACATGTCTCTGCGTGAGTGCAGTTACAGCGTGAGCAATTTGTAAAAAATAATTAATCTGTATGCCTCTTTTATGATTGTTTATTGTTGTTATCCACTGTTGTCATCACTCTTTGTCTCTCAGGTCTCTCTTGTAAATGAGTCCCCAAGGCTCTAAATAAAGGTTGAATGAAAAACCACCACGCGCCAGTTTGAAAGAAATAAATTAATCAAACACATTGGATATAGACGCGTTAGGTCTTTGAATTTACCTATTTCATTTAGACAGCAGAAAAACTGGTTCATGCATTTGTCACGTCTACCTGGACTATTGCAATGGTTTATTATCCAAAAACGTATTTTAAAAAGTCTTCAGCTGATCCAAAATGCTGCTGCCAGAGTTTTGTTTCAGCTTCTCTCCATTGGCTCCCTCTCAAATTCAGAATAGAATTCAAAATGTATTAACCTTTATTTAACCAGGCAAATCCCACTGACATCACAGATCTCTTTTGCAAAGCAGGCCGGGCCTGACGGCAGCCTAACATGCATGTTTTTGATCTGTGGGAGGAAACCGGATTACCTGGAGAAAACCCATGCAAGCATGAGAAGAACATGCACACTTCACACACAGAAAGACCCCAGGTCCAACTGAGGATTGAACCCAGGACCTTCTTGTTGTGAGGCAACAGTGCTAACCACTGAGCCATTGTGCTGCCAAAGCTTACTTCTAACCTACAAAGCTCTCAACAACCTAGCTCCATCTTATATTTGAGATCTTATTGTTCCATAATTTCCTAACAGAGAACTTCACTCTCAGGCTGCAGGTTTACTTGTGGTTTCCAAAAGCAGAATGGGAGGAAGATCTTTCAGTCATCAGGCTCCTCTCTTGTGGAACCAACTTCCAGTTTCTGTCCATGAGGCTAACACATTGTCCGGTTTTAAGACTGGGTTTAAGACTTTCCTTTTTGATCAATCCTATAGTTAGCATTGGCTTGTCATAATGACTTAAGCTTAGACTACTGGAGGACAAATTTACCTCATTTCCTTAAATGAATTGTTAAAACTGAATAGTTTTCACGTGATTCTTGACCTGCCATTGTGTATCTGTTCCTTCCAAACCCAGCCGGTTGAAGCAGATGGCCGCTTGTCCTGAGCATGGTTCTGCTAAAGGTTTCTTCCTTATGAGGAAGTTTTTCCTTTCCACTGTCACCTTTATGCTTGCTCAAGATGAGCGTAGTTAAATTCAAAGCAGTCTGCTCCTCAGATAAATAATGTTAAATTATTATTTTTATTTATGAATGTTTCTGTTCAGTTCCCTGAGACGACTTCTGTTGTGACTTGGTGCTCTATATTATTAAACAAACTGAAATGAATAGAATTTCTCATAGATCAGTATTATTAAGTATTTGTTGAATATAAATGTTAAGGTGACTGTCGTATTTTAGCTCTGTGTTTGTAAAATTATCTGAGTTGTGGCTTGTTTTGTGTTTGATAATATTTATTAGCTGTGGTAGCCATCTTGGATCAAGCTGACTCTGAAGTTGTTCAGTTGTAGATCAACATATACTAAATGCTTTCTGAGAATTTCATGAAGATCTGTCCAGTGGTTCGTGAGACATTTTGCTAACAGTCACAAAGACAAACACACACAAAGCCAATTACATATTTCATATCTTTTGTGGCAGTGGACTACCATGTTTGAAATACTGTAGCACTTTGAACAATAGCTACAAAAAGGCATTGACGCCATAAATAATTGATGATTTAAAATAAAAAAAAATTAAAAAAGGATTTTCTATGCCAGTTTATTGATATTGCACTTTACGTACAACAAAGAATGCACTAAAGTGTTGCCCAGCAAATCAAAGAAACGTAATAAAATTAACAAGCAAAACACTTCAGTAGATTTATTAGGGTTTATTAAACTGTGTTTCTTTGTAGGGATTCTCAGTGAATCTCACTCCACGGTGAGGACAGGGAGGATTTGGCAGGACAACCACAGAACATTGAGGGAAGAGCATTCAGCAAATCAGCACCTAATTGGTGTTCAGAATCGGCACGTACATAGCAGCTGATGAACGATGCCGTGTTTGTGGGTTAGATGTGCCAACATTCAGGGTTTTGTTTTTCCTTCACATTTAGGTTTAAACGGTTGCTCATTTACATTTGTAGCAAGGTTATATCTATGATTATGATGGTGGCATGTGATATAGTAATCCATCCATCCATTATCTTTTACCTGCTTCTTCCTTTTCGGGTCGCAGGGGTCACTGGTGCCCGTGTCCAGCCATCACTTTACGAGAGGCAGGGGACACGCTGGACAGGTCTCCAGGCCATCACAGATAGAGATAGCGACAGATAGAGGCAAACAAACAAACAACCATTCACTCCCTCACTCACATCTAAGGACAATTTAGAGTTACCAGTCAGGTAACAGGTCCTTCTTATAAAAGAGTCCCTTTAGCTCAATGAGGAAAACCTGTATAAATAAATGTTGAATGAATGAAAAAGCCTAACATGCATGTTTTTGGTCTGTGGGAGGAAACCAGAGTGCCCTGAGATAACCCACACATGCACAAAGAGAACATGCAAACTCCACCCAGAAGGGCCCCCCTGCCAGGATTTGAACTGGGGCAACCTTCTTGCTGAGGGGCAGCAGCTCTACCAACTCCCGCTTAAAAACCCATTATTATTCCCTGGCTTTAAACAGTGCATGAGCTGTGCTGAACCTGTATGCATCACACTGTGTTAGTCATAGCTGCTATTATTTTGTTTCTATCTTTTGATTTTACGTTATGTTATATGTTGCTGTGTGCCTGTTTGTTTCTGTTTGTGCAGCACTTTGGTTGGCCCTGTCGCTGTTTAAAGTGCTCTATAAATAAAATGGTATGTATGGTAACTGCACCACCGTGCCGCCTCATTTATTTGCAGTCTGAAACTATAAAGCAACTGTCCTTATAAGAAGTATTTTTCATTCCTGTTTTTGTTTTCTTGAAGCATGACTTATTTTTGTGATAAAGAGTGAAGCTTATCAAAGCGGTTGTGTGAGATAAGCATGAGAGAAACGCAGATTAGCAGAAACTGAGTTTCTCACGTTGCAACTTTAAATTCCTTTTATCAACCAGCAAATAATCCTGATAATAGAGAGAGCTCAGGTGAATATAACATAATTTATTGGACTTTTACTCTGGAAATTTCAATTTTCACTCCACTTTTAATGATGCAGTTTGGGCTTTTTTGTGTGTCTTGTGAATATTTTTTTTTATTGTTTAAGGGAAATGCACTTATTTGATCTCCTTTTACCTGAGTATTTTTACAGGATAAAATAATCAAAACTCATTTTTCCCTAAATAACTTTGTTGAACTGTATCAACAAACATATAGAAATAGAAGTTAAGCAGAATCTGACAAGTAATTTAATAAAATTCCATTTTTAAAAGAAAACTATAAACATCTTTAATAATCTATGTGCATATACCTGTACTGTATTAACCTATAAAACTATATAAATTATATTACTGTATACTGGTTGGCCCACTATGTGACGGTGATTTTAAGACTGAGTTTATTGAGGCTCCTCCTTGGACTGATGAAGTCTTTTGGGTGCAATATGAAACATTTCTACAAAAAGAAACCGCCCAGAGGACCTGACTTAACTTGGTGGATTTTTTTTTACCTGGATTGTTGAGCAGGAACTTTGATGAAATGGCAATGAGATAATGATGCTGAACTTGTCTGATGAAATTCACTCCATGTTTCATGATGGAGAGGCGTCTCTTTAAAACATTTAAAAGCAATCTTTGTTTTTTATTCAAATATCAAAGGATAATTCTTTTTTAGCAAAGTTATGTGGAGTGTTTCTGTGTAGTCATCGTATTACCTGCAGTAGACAGCAATCAGCACATTCTCAGCTTGAAGCATGAGAGCAGGGCCTGTTAAACTGATAGATCTACACCAGCTCAAATAACGGATTAAAGTATTGTGAGAAAATATGTATTTTTACTCTGTGTCACCATTGCGTGAGACATTTTCTAAAGTTGTCCCAACCAAACATTATTCCTTTTGTTGTGTCAGTGGAGTGGATTGTGGCTGATGAAAGAAAATCCCACTTCTGGTTAACTCACTTAGTCAGGAGAATTTTTCCTGTCTCTCTTACTAGCAGTTCTTCCTCTGTGTAATCTGACTCAGATATCCTCTTGTCCTCAGAAAAGCCATGTTGTGTTTGTGCCTGTAGTTGCTCAGTTTTACTGTCAGTAGTGGTTTGAACATACTTTTTAAACTGGTGGGACTGTACATCCCAACTTCTTTGCTAATAAAGACAAATAAGAGTCTTAATGCACAGATAAATGCATCCTCAAAGTTCAACCTGCACGTTTTGTGTTGGAGCTGTTGGTCCTTTTTAACTTGTGAAAGTTTCTTTCTGGTTCTTGAAACTAAGATCACTAACAGACAGACTTCTTACATAACTCAACATTTGTTTTCTCAACATTGTCACAACTCAGTGGTTAATTTGTTACTTAAAAAAGACATCCTCTTTGGCTGTCTGAGCTCTCAACAGGTTCCCTGAAAATCACACAAAATGTGTTGGTTTTGTTTCAAGTTTTGAGTTTGCTCTGAAACAAGTTTCAAAATCAGAGGCCTGCAAAATGCTAAAATCCTATTTGTGATGTTAAATTTAAGGATAGTTGTTACATGCACCTTCTCTCTCCAAAGTTTCCTTTATTTATTAGTGAGTCTGTGTAAGCTGAACGTTTAATGTTTAAAGCTATATAAACTGTTAAAGTTTAGATCTCTGACTCTTGTCAACATATTAGGGCAATCATGTTAACAGTTTATACAAAAAAAAGACCTTTGCTTACAGCAAATTAAACAGTAAGTGAAATAAAATGTGATCCTTTGCTTAAGAGAAAACATTAAAAACTTTTTTTTAAACAATAAAACCATTCATTAATACAAAAGTGCATAACCGTAATTAAAAAAAAAAAAAAAAAAAAGCCTCAGAATGGAAATATTAAAGCAAACATATAGGTGCATCTCAAAACATTGGAATGTTGTGAAAATTTTCAATATTTTTTGTCAATCTTTTCAGAAAGGGAATTGTTTTTAAAAACTAAATCATTATTATTTTACTCCCAAGTCTCCTGCTCGCTGCCTGCACGTGGGATCAACATTAACAACAAGATCATGTCAATGGGTTTCACTTTCTGAGGAAACTGACCAAAAAAAAAAGTTTTTTATGATATTCAAATTTTTTAGATGCATCTGTACAGCATATTGGTGTTAATGTATTAACAAATTTAACATTTGTCTAAACTTTTGAGTGGTATTGACCAATATATGTAGAAGAAAAAAACATTATTCAATGCTCAAAAAAATCACGGAGTCTATTTGCTGGAGTGAACTCCTGACAACAAGATATTTATTTAAAAAAAGCCAAAACATTTAAGACAGCAAATTAAAACTCTAATTGCTAAGCAGTTAAATCATATTTTTGAAAGGGATTTAATTTTCATTTTGAAGAGTAACAATAGTTTGCATAATGACTAACATTATGAAAAAAAAAACACTAGGTCAACACTAAACACTGTCTTGTGGAAGTCAGAATCCCACATCAACCACACAGTGGGTGAAACTATAAAACAAAAAGTAGGAGATGCTGCAAACTGTTTTTTTTATAAGCTTATATTCCTTCAAAACAGCATTATCTCTGACTCACTTCCTACTTTATGAGAGTTTACTGATGCTACACTAAGAAACTGACCTTTTTTAAAAAGACCATCAAAATACAAATTAGAAGATGATGTCGTTATGATTTGTAAAAAAAAAAAAAAAAAGTTAAACAGCATTTTATTTAGGAAGTCACAGATTTGAAACAATATTTGGGTTTATGATCAAACAATGCTGACCTGAAAATGTGCAAATTTTTTCTAAAAGTGCACACGATAACTCAAATGTCTGCTGGATTTGTTCTTGTTACGCCGTATTGTTTTGCATTATTAGTGTTTAGCGTATATCTTAGATCTTCTGGTGTGCCGATCGTACTGTATATCTTAGATATTTTGGTGTGCCGTTCGGCATTTGTTTGATGTATATCTTAGATCCTTATTTACTGTTTGTGGAAGGAATACTTCTAGGACCTTTTCAAGCCTACCAGCACGTCTTCCATGGAGGAAGCTGAGTTGGGGGACTTTGGGGTTAATTCGTCCATAACTGTGGCTGAAATCGCAGAGTTAGTTAAAAAGCACTGAGACGGCAGGGCTCTGGAAGTGGATGAGATTCACCCTGATTTCCTTAAGGCTCTGGATGTTGTGGGGCTGTTTTGGTTGACACATGTTTACAATGTTGCGTGGACATTGGGGACAGTGCCACTGGATGGGAAGACTGGGGTGATGGTTCCCCTCTTCAAAAAGAGGGATCGGAGGGTGTGCTCCAAGTATAGGGGCATCATTCTTCTCAGCCTCAGGTCTATTCAGAGTTACTGCAGGAGCGAGTTCGACCATTGGTCGAACCTCAGATGCAGGAGGAACAATGTGGGTTCCGTCCTGGCTGTGGGACACTGGATCAGCTCTTTACCCTCACTAGGGTCCTCAAAGGGTCGTAAGAGCTTGCCCATCCAGTCCACATGTTTTGTGAACTTGGATAAGGCAGTCGACTGTGTTCCTCGGGGTACACTGTGGGGGGTGTTCTGTGAATATGGAATTGGAGGTCCGTTGTCACGGGCTGTTCAGTTCCTATACAAGTGGTACGAGAGTTTGGTTCACATTGCCGGCAGTAAGTCGGACCCCTTCAGGGTGGGAGATGGACTCCGCCAAGGCTACTACCTGTTGTCACCGATTCTGTTCATAACTTTTATGGACAGAATTTCTCGGTGCAGCCAGCTGGCGGAGGGTTTCCGGTTCGATGGTCTCAGGATTCCATCTCTGCTTTTTGCAGATGATGTGGTCCTGTTGGTGTCATCATGCCATGAACTTCAGCTCTCACTGGAGTGGTTCGCAACCGAGTGTGAAGCAGCTGGGATGAAAATCAGCACTTCCAAATCTGAGGCGATGGTCCTCAACCAGAAATGTGTGGATTGCTCTCTTCGGGTCGAGGGTGAGGTTCTGCCTCAAGTGGAGGAGTTCAAGTATCTCAAGGTTTTGTTCATGAGTTAGGGAAGAATGGAGTGTGAGACTGACAGATGGATTGGTGCAGCATCTGCAGTATTGAGGAATCTGTACCGGTCCATTGTGGAGAAGAGAGAGCTGAGCTGTAAGGCAAAGCTCTCTGTTTACCAGTCGGTCTATGTTCCTAACCTCACCTATGGTCATGAGCTCTGGGTAGTGACAGAAAGAATGAGATTGTGGATACAGGCGGTTGAAATGAGTTTCCTCCACAGGGTAGCTGGACTCTCCCTTGGAGATAGGGTGAGAAGTTCAGTTATCAGGAGAGACTCGGAGTAGAACCGCTGCTCCTCCACATCGAGAGGAGCCAGTTGAGGTGGTTCGGGCACCTGGTAAGGATGCTCACTGGATGCCTCCCTGGGGAGATGCTTTGGACTTGTCCAACTGGGAGGAGACCCCGGGGAAGACCCAGGACACACTGGAGAGAATGTCCTCTGTTGGCCTACCTTGGAGTCCTCCCAGAAGAGCTGGAAGAGGGGGTTATCGAAAGAGATGTCTGGGCCTCCCTGCTCAAGATGCTGCCCCCACGACCCGACTTTGGAATAAGATGAAGATAATGGATGGTATGATAGTTTTTTTCTTTTTTAAAAACATTTTGCCGTCATCCAATTTAAAATTATTTTAAACATTAAAAAAAATCAGGTCATGTTTGATAGTGAACAGCACGTGCATTTTTTTTTTTTAGATTTGCAAATCACTGCATTTTGTTTTATTCACTTTTTACACAGCGTCCCAACTTTATTTTGATTTAAAGTTTATTCTAAACCTTTAGTCTTGTCCTCGAACACCTAACCTCCAGAAAAGTGGTGAAAATCTTCCTCGAACAAATGCGCTTGATGCATCCAAACATTTACAAGATGCGTGCGTTTCTAACGCCGACATAAAACAAAAATTAAAAAAACATTTTCCTCTCTGTGATGAACAAACACGTTGAAGGAAAAGCAAAGCGGGGTGTTTGTGAGGTCGGAGGTCACTCGTTCTCTGATAAAAGTCATCCTGACTTTGATTACAACCAAGCGATCATCAAGTCACAAGCTTTGTGTTTTTTTTATCAAACGCATCCAAAATATTTTTATGGCGAGAACAGCAGGAAGAAATGGAGGGCGAGCAGGAAGTGACGGAGAACCAAAGGCATTTCATCCGAAGTCCGAGGTGCTGAGGTTAGCCAAGTCGTTTGTGTCTCGAGCTGCAGGGATTTGGTCACGCTGAGCTCATATCTGCGAGCGCTGTTGATGTAATTGTATTGAAGTTCTAGCAACCATCTGTTCTCCTCTGGGAGAGCGGGGCTCCTCTTGTCGGCAGTGAAGTGGTTGTGTGCAGCATATCACTGCTGCCGACGTGCTCACGGAGTTAAAAAAAAACACACACACACACAAAAAAACTTCCTTTTCAGATTTTCCCAACGGCTGCTAATAAAATCCAGATGCTAGACCGGAGCTGTTTCTGCCTCCCTCCCGCCTCGTTCTAGTCCCTCTCCATCTTCCATCCTTCTCTTCACCCAGTGTACACCCCCCTCCTCATCGTCTCTCTTCCCTTTCCTATCCTGATCATTTATTTTGCTTTTTCATCTTTCTCTCCCTCCCTCCCCGCCATCACACACACCATCCATCCATCTTTGCCTCATCCTTTCTCTCCAGCCACTAAAGCCGGAGTTGTTCCTAAATAAAGGAAAGTATTTGTGACATTTGGCCGAGGCAGGCCGTGCCAAGAACAACTCCTCAGCTCAGCAGACACATCTGGAGCTTGTTAGGGCTGCGCAGGGCACTGGTACTGACACTGGCTGCTCCACACCACAAACAGAAAATGGTCCAAACCGACTGGACGTGCACACGCTTTCACAAAGCTCCCTGTTTTCATGTCACGCTGAAAACTGGAATCCTCTCCAGGCAACTTCGCAGCTGCATGCTCCAATTCTCTGTTGGACTTGTTAGTGTGTTGTTTACACTTCCCCCAGCGCTAAAACACTAAAACGCAGTTTATAACAGAGCCAGCGTATGACAAGCACGCATGCATTCTGAATATGAACTACATTTTAATGCATCTTCATGTGTTATTCCTTTTTTTTTTTTTTTTTGGTCCACGATGTGTGTCGACGTGTGTGTGTTTGTGCACGCGTGTGTGTGTGGCTCCAAGGTCCCTGTGTGAGAGGAGCTGAACACCTGAACATCAATAACTGTCACGAGGGCCACCTGGGACCCCACAGCCAGCTTGCACCATGGGCGCACAGCCATCACCAGCACAGCTGCCACAGAGAGGGGAGGCGAGGGAGGAGGAGGGAGGGGGTAAAGACAGACAGAGAGAGCAAAAGCATGGGGGAGGAAGTAGGAGACAAGAAAGACACACACATACGCACGAAGAGGCTTCTCTCTCTGTGTATGTGTGTGTGCACATCTGGGTTTGGACATAAACAAAAAGAATATGTGAGCAGCTTCTGGTCCAGATGAAAAAAAAAAAAAACCTCTTCCCTTTTCACTCGTTTACATCTTTTTCTAAAATCCCGTCAGCTGTGAGTCTAGCGTCGCCAGCTGAGAGCTCAGCCTCAGGCTGTCAGGACCTAAACATCTGAGTTTCTCTTCTCGTCTCTGATGAGCTGACACAAATCAAACGTGCATGTTTTTACACGGAGGTGTGCACGAATTGTTGTGTGGGGATGGCTGGTTCTGGTTTATATACAACAAATGTGATTATTAAAGACAGTTAAGAATCAGAACCAAGAGTATTTTCAAGGATTCAAGGTTCTTTATTTGTCACTCGCACCACATGTGGTACATGTGGTGGAACGAAACTGTGTGCACAGGGTCCCAGTTACATCCAACAAAAGTGTAAAATGTAAAAGAAAAACCGTAATAAGATCTAAGATATGAACCAAAATAAACGTTAACTAAAAATACACTAAGCACTGCGTAATAGTATAAAAACAATACGCCGAACAGCAGCACGAACATGAGTCTGTGTGAGCAGATGAGCACAAATGAACAGCAACATGAAACAGATCAGCAGCAACATGGAACAGATCAGCAGAAACATGAAACAGATCAGCAGCAACATGAAACAGATCAGCAGCAACATGGAACAGATCAGCAGCCACATGAAACAGATCAGCAGCAACATGATGTGATATTTCACAGTGATTATTCTGGTTAGATATTCATGAGTCTACAGCCTCAGGGTAGAAGTTGTTCCTCAGTCTTGTGGTTCTACACTTAATGCTCCTCAATATCCTTCCTGAGGGGAGTGGGGCAAAAAGTGTGTGTGCTGGGTGAGTGGGGTCCTTCATGATGCAGGTGGTCGTCTTCCTGCATCTGGAGGTGTAGATGTCTGTGATAGTGGGGAGACTGACTTCAACAGATACTGTCTGATGACTCCAAGGAGATTCTGACAACAGGCGGCTGAGGAGTGGAAAGCAGCACTTTACTAACACTGTGTTCAGTGAAGGTGGAATGCTTTTGACCTCAACCAGTGCTGTCGTCAGGGGGTGGAAGGAATACTTCTCAGACTTTCTCAATCCCACCCGCATGGAGCTTCCATGGAAGAAGATGAGTCAGGAGACTTTGGGGTTGGCCTGTCCATAACCATGGTTGAGGTTGCTGAGGTAGTTAAAAAAAACCTCTGTTATGGCAGGGGTCTGGGGTGGATAGGATCCGCGCTGATTTCCTTAAGGCTCTAGATGTTGTGGGGCTGTCTTGATTGACACGCCTTTGCAAAATCGCGTGGATATCGAGGACAGTGCCACTGGATTGTCAGACTGGGGTGTTGGTTTCCTGCTTCAAAAAGGGGGACTGGAGGGTGTGCTCCAATTATAAGGACATCACTCTCCATAGCCTCCCTTGTAAGGTCTATTCAGGGATACTGGAGATGCAAGTCCGATTGTTGGTCAAACCTCAGATTCCAGAAGAACAATGCAGGTTTCATCCTGGCTGTGGGACACTGGACTAGATCTTTACCCTCATTAGGGCCCTTGGGAGGTCATGGGAGTTTGCCCATCTAGTTTACATGTATTTTGTTGACTTGGAGAATGTGTTCAATCGTTTTTGAGAAGATCCAACGTGTCTGCTGGCTTCCGTATGACAGAGAACTTTACTAATTAACTTTTCTATGTATGTGAATGTTCCTGTAAAGTGCCCTGAGATAACTTTGTTGTGATTTGGCACTATATAACATCTGGTATACTGAATTGAATTGTTTCTCGGGGTACACTGTGAGTGGTGTTCAGCGAGTATGGGATTGGGGGACTATTGCTATGGGCTCTTCGGTCCCTATACAAGTGGTGTGAGAGCTTGGTTTAAATTTCCGGCAGTAAGTCGGACCCCTTTAGGGTGGGAGTTGGGCTCTAACAAGGTTGTCCGCTGTCACAGATTCTGTTCATAACTTTTATAGATAGAATTTCTTGGTGCAGCCAGGGAGTGGAGGAAGTCCGATTCGGTGGCCTCAGGATTTAGTCTCTGATATTTACAGATTATGTGGTCCTGCTTGATTTATTGTGCTGTAATCTTCAGCTCTCACTGAAGTGGTTCACAGCTGAGTGTGAAGCGGCTGGGATGAGGCTCAGCACCTCAAAATCTGAGACCATGGTCCTCAGTCGAAAAAGGGTGGATTTCTCCCTTCTGGGGGATGTGAGGTTCTGCCTCAAGAGGAGGAGTTTAAGTATCTTGGGGTTTTGTTCATGAGTAAGGAAAGAATGGAGCATGAGATTGACAGATTGGTGCAGCGTCTACAGTATTGGGGACTCTGTGCCAGTCTGGTGTGGTGAAGAGGCAGGTTAGCTGTAAGAGGAGGCTGTCTGTTTACCGGTCGGTCTACATTCCTTCTCTCACCTATGACCTCAAAATCTGAGTAGTGATCAAAATAACGAGATTGCAGATACAGGTACAGGCTGTCCTCGAGTTAGGAACGGGTTCCGGACCTAAGGACCGTTCGTAGGTCGATTTTGCCGTAACTCGGAACGCCGGCCACATGGCGCCGCAA
>JARVGQ010000759.1:6325228-6337880 GCA_031762355.1 Hypsolebias martinsi | reverse complement strand
AAGGCTGAAAACTCGCGTATACGGCCGCCATGTGCTTTCTGTTTTGGTATCCGGCTAAATCGGTATCCGGCCGGGCCGTTAGAACGGAACTAGGCCGGAAACCGAGGATCACCTGTAAAGACTTCCCCAGTTTGGAGCATCGCTCCTTTATAGAAACTGAATGAAATAGTTTTTGTTTTTTGGACGATCCAGTCCCCAAATTAACCTTTTGTTCTGGTTTTAGTTCTTTCTGTGCAGCTGTGGTCAGAAAAGACAGATGTTATCAGCATGGTGAAGAGCTGAAGGCTCTGGATGTCCAGGTTAGGTTAAGTAATAACTTCAGTAAACAAACAAACATGACCAGGTTGACACCAGACCACTCACTTGGGGTTTTCAAATAAAAAAAACAATTGTTTGAGTGGTCTCTGGTCCAGTTTTAGATCCACGCTGGTTTGGTTTTCACAAGCCAGTAAAGTCTGTGCTGCTTCAAACTGGGAGCTCTGTTCACCTTCAGCTGCAGATCTTGCTGCTTGAAGTCTTCGTCTTCGTCCGAGTCGCAGTCGGGGAACTCGTAGATCTTGATGCCGTACTGCTCAATCTCCTCTCTGATCTGCAGAGATCGTAACAGACACGTTGAATGTAAGACCCCGACCAACACACAAGAGCGGTTTGTTGATTCTGAGACATCTTACCTTGATTTTCTTTTTATTCACCTCATTCGGGGTGAGTGTGTCTGCTTTGGCTAAGACGGGGACGATGTTGACCTTCTCATGCAGAGCCTTCATAAATTCAACATCCAAAGGCCGAAGGCTGGAAGAGATGAAAAACACTCATTCATAAAGGATGCAGGGATACAGTACTAAAAATAATTTAAAATAAAAAACACTGAAATGTTTTAATTAAATGAAATACTGTGGTTTTCTACGTGAATGTGCACCGTCACCGACGATGACTATACAGTAGTCCCTCGTTTATCGGGGGGATCTGTACCCTGAAGACCAGCGATAGCTGAGAAACTGTGTAGTAGTACAAGTAGACCTGTCACGATAACAAACTTCATTGGGCAAAAAAAAAATTCTCAGAAATTATTGCGATAAACGATAATATTGTTTGAAATTTGACAATAATTAGTAATACCAAATTTAAGAAGAAATGTTGAATTTGTTTTGCATTTAGTACCTTTTTTTGACCACTGGATGGCAGTATAAGACTGTTTGAACCGAAGGATGGATAGTGAGGGAGCGAGCAGCATGTATCTTTTATAAAAATGGGAGGGAGGCCTATTGACGTGACATGGGCTGTCGCTCCTGTTTTTCAATTCTCAAAATGGCGGACGCTCAGTGTGGTTTGAGCTCTTTAGCATACATTTGTCACACAAAGCTTTTAATAAAAAAAAAATAGTAAACAAGTTCTCAGCTTCTTTTTGCAGAAATAAACAGCTTTTTAGGCGAAGGCACAGGTTTCAACTGTGAATTTTGGAGCTTTGACAAGACGGAGGTTTTTCCCTGAGGTCGGCCTGTTAGCTTAGCTTGTAGCTTAGCTGCTTTTAAGGATCCAACAATGCAATGTTGTATCGTTAAAATAGATTTTTAAAAGAAAGGGAGGCGTCGGTGAAGAGCGTCGGGAGTTGAGCCTTTTGTCATCCAGTGTCTTCAGTAGAAAGAGCGAGACACGAAGAAACGATGAAGCCGATAAATGAAAACGAAGTCGATAATTTGCATTTATCATGCAATTAATTGATTTATTGTTTATTGTGACAGGCCTATAAACAACGACAGTGGAAACAGCTGGGTCCAACTTTGCCAAAAAAATAAATTTTTGCTAATTTATAGTCTGAAGAATGGCCTGCAATAGTTATGCAACAACATTTTTTTTTTTTGTGATTGTTATCTAACGTTCATGTGAATACCACACGACAGTGGGGGCAATAGTTATAACAGTTGAAAAATCTCCACAGCCAAATTTGTTCTACGTATATGGCCAAGTCACATGTAGGCCATCCAGCCATCCATTATCTTTACCTGCTTTTTCCATTTTCGGTCATGGGGTGGTGTGGGTGGGTGGGGTGTCATTGGTGCCCATGTCCAGCAGTAACACTCCGACCCATCTCAATGAAGTCTCTAAATCCCTGTACAGTTTTCATACTGTATGTTGCTTGCACATGATAAATTTGAAAGCCTTTTAAGGGTTCCAGACTCCTGCAGTATCAGTGACTAGTTTAAGAACATTTGTTTTTGCAAAATTTTTATTTATTCATTTTTTTTAACACACAATTTCCACGTGACAGAACTGCAGCGTTTCAGTGCTTTTCATTTTACAATGCGGCTGCTTGCAAACATTGAGTTGTGTCGGACTCCTGTGTTCGTCTCAAAGCTGAGCCCTCAAGTTGTTTAGGATGCACTCCACAGTTCCAGGTTCTCACCGGATCTCGTCCCCCAGGTGGAGACCAGCTCCTTGATGGACATAAATTACCTTCCTCTCCCGCCTAGAATGAACTTGGTTGAAGCGCATCACTGCACTTGATAGACACCACCCAGCGTGGTCGGGGCACGCTCACTTAATAATTCTCCTCTGCAGGTGAACTCTAAATGCTCCCTACTTTCGGGATCGACTTGTAGTGATAGTTTGTGGAACTCGATCTGATTATATTGTTGGTGTATCTTCATTACCATGGCTGTATTTGTCTGATGAAGCAAAGTAAGTCGGAGGAAGACATTTTCATAGAGAGCGGGTTAGGTGAGCTTGTGACATAGGGAGGAAAAGAGGGAAGAATAGTTTAGACATTGCTGGCACATTAAGAAGGTTCTGGTGCCATCAGACATAAAAGCGATGATTGAGGAAAAACAGGTTAATTTTTTTCTGTTTTGGACGACTCTTGACGCAGCGAAGCAAGAAATTATGAAATGTAGGGATGTATATGTAGGGCAGGAAGAGATGAAGAAACGTAAGATTAAGGAGAATATGCTGCCCTAAGAATGAAGACTGAAGGAACATAGAGGTACCTTAATTTTTCCTGTATAAGTCGCAGTGTTTTGCATAAATTAGCATGCCTGTGACTTACACAGTGAAGCAACATATTTGTACCCCCCACCCCCCGGCCCATATTTATAAACCAATTTTTGGCTGAGATCTGACGATTTCATTCATTCTGAGATGGACAATATTGAATACTACCATTTTCAGCCACAGGAGGGCCCTTGACTTATATGGCAAGGCAAATGTCTCATTAATAGGTAAACTAATGAGACACCTGGCTTGCCATATTAAGCCACCTTTGTCTCGTTCCGGAACTCTTGGCGCAAACGTCACATCAGCTGCATTTTGCTGCGCCTCCCAGGAGAAATGCAGCTGATTTGACCATTAAAGTGCATTTATTAAGGAAACGTTCAACAGAGACACACCTTTGCTATAATTTCAAGCAAACAAATAATTGTTTTTAGGTGATTGTCTTGGTAAATTTTGAAGAAATGCACAGTGGGTCGTCCCTCTGCTCCCTCCCGCAGCCACAAATTGGCTTTTGAAATGCAGCTGATTTGACCATTAATGTGCATTTATTAAGGTAAAGTTCAACTCAGACACATCTTTTGCTATAATTTCGAACAAATAAATAATTGTTTTAAGTGTTAATTCTTGTTAAATTCATGTTAAAGTCCTCCTGTGCCTGCGGCCGCCATTTGGCAGCCAATCGATTTTTGGCCCAACACCGGCCCTCGTTTCTGGGTTATCAGCAGTGACGCATAATAGATGCGACTTATACGGCGAAGCGTTGTGTACGGCGGCAAGTACGTTAAAGTTAATATAAGACTGCAGGGTATGAGCTTTTCCCCCCCTGGGGGTCACCTTCATTTAATTCATGCTGTCGTCCTTTCAAAAAGACCAAAAGAGGACTTTTGTTTCTGTGTGTGTCTCTGTCCATTACCAAAATATTTCAGAATGACTGGACAAGATTTCTAAAACTTACAGAAAGTAAGTATTGATGCACATCTACCACAGATTAACTTTTGGAGTCTAATTCAAGACGGTCACCAGAGCTAATTAACATTCACAAAGATGGCTGAAACTCGGTTTTACAGATTTCAGGCTATTTGGTTTGGTAGTACCCAACTGTCACTCACAACACATAGTCCAAGCAAGCGCTAACATCATGCAAGATCATGCAAAATATTGCATTTTTTGCATAAGATTGTTCTAAATGTTTTTTCATCAAGATTTGATCAGAATTGTTATTATTTCTCAACAAAAGATGATCTTAATCTAAAACTCTGGCATGAAAAGAGCGTTACGGGATTTCTTTAAAATATATATTTATGCATGTAGTTTAAAATCCAAGTGTTTTGTGAATTTCTTTAAAATAAGTAGCATCAGCGAAAGAGATAAATGAATGACAAAAGCCTAATGGGCATGTTTTTTTCATGAGAAATTGATCCTTCACTGCTAATTATGTAGCACTTTTGCACACATACAACAGATCCACAGTTTGTAATCATTTCGCGTTGCAGCACACACGTCCCATCCATATAACAAACAGCTCAGTTTACGGCTGTAAAACAACAGAAGTAGCAATCTATTATTTTGTGGGCGCAGTTAAACGGAAGATGTATGAATCCCAGCCAACAATATTTCTGTTTTTACTATAATTTTTAGATGGATGGAGGTGAAGCTAAGGATGCAAATTTAAAGCAGTTTATTGAACTGACAGTGTGCATTGCTATCAATAAATAGACGAAAATTAGTAGCTACAGCAGTCTTTTTTTAAAATTATTATTATTATTGTGGTTTTCCCATCTGTTATACTTTAAGCAATAGGTCTGATCTTTTCAAATGTGTTTCTGTGGAAAGTTTATGAACAATTAATAACTTCTCTGTTGTAGATAGCTGTTTGAATGACCTCAATTTTGAAGAAATAAAGTTTAAATTTGACCGAATTGATGAGCTAACTTCTAGTTGGAGGGGGACCAAGACCAAAATGATGTTTTATTGTAACTCCAATCTCCAAATATCATAGCTGTTCATTTAAATGCTGTTTTATAAACCTTTACACCACCATACATTTTACAAAATGTAGTAATTTACATAGAATATGATGGGTTGTTTTTTTTTTTTGTTTGTTTTGTGACAATAGCATGTAGCTGTAGCACTTCTGATGCATCCTAGGTATTTCCTGCAGAAAGATATTTCTTCTGCTAAATTATCATATTTTTCTGACTATAAGGTGCACTAACTTTCTCAAAAATCACCTGTGAGCCTTGTAATCAGGTGCACCATATGTATTGATTCTGGTTGTGCTTACCAACCTCAAACTGATTTTTTTTTTTTTTTTTTGTGGTTATTGTGAATGAGTTGAATAAAATTTGACTTATCTGACTTATTTCACTTAATGCACCTTATTATCCGGTGCGCTTTATAGTCTGAAAAATACGGTAGTTTGTTTAAGGTGAAACTGATGGTGGTGTAAAGTGCTGCCATTTTTATGCTGATAGCCTATTTTTAGGAAAACATGTTTTTAGGCTATTAGTCTTAACTGCCAATAAATAATTTAGGAATAACCATGAATAAAATACACTATATTGGAAAATTAAGTTATTCCAGTTATTTATTTTATTTATAACACATGTTTTTGTTAGATACTTTAAGTGACATCAATGTTTTTTTTTTCCTCTGTCAGTTAAGAAGCATTTGTCAAAACTGCTCTGTCCACAAAGCTTTTTTTTTTTTTAGTGGCAGTACCTCGCTGCCCTCCAGCAGTCTTCTGTTTTTCTCCTGACCTTTACAAACCATGATTTTTTTTCCCTATTTGACACTGTTGACAAGTTTAATACAAGGCTGCTGTTTACTTTTCTCTGCCATTTACATCAAGTAACAAAAACACTGTTTTTTTAAGGCACAAACAGAATGACTGTAAATATAATACATGTAATATAATTTTAATGCCCAGTGTTGGATTCACAGTCTGCTTTCTCTTAACCTTTCCTTATCTTCCTCGCTCTCCCTCCTCAGTAATATGTTCTGCTTATCTGTCTGTGTGTGTGCGTCCTTAGGTGTGGGAGATGCTGCTGAGCTCCACGGCTCCGATGGTTAATGTGTTCATGGCCGTGCCAACTATTTACTCCAAACTGATCCAGTTCTATGATCAGCACCTCAGCCAGCCTCATGTGAAGGATTTCATCAAAGCGGTTTGCAATGAGAGAATCAGGTACAGTAACAAGCAGCTTCCTTACAGCAGCAGTCTGCTTTTAAAAAGTGAGAAAACTTTATAAAATATAAATTAAAAAAAATGAAGGATTTCCAAAGCAATTAAACCTTACTTAACAATCTAGATTTTTTTTTTTCTGTACACGTATGACCTACCGTATTTTTCAGACTATATGGCGCACCAGATTATAAGGCGCATTAAGCGAAACAAAACGGTCAGATAAGTCAAACTTTATTCAACACATTCACAATAACCACATAAAATTGGTTCGAGGTCAGTAAACACAACTAGAATTAATACATAAGGTGTATTTGATTATAAGGCTCACTGTCGATTTTTGAGAAAATTAAAGGATTTTAAGTGCGCCTTATAGTCAGAAAAATACGGTAGTTAAAATAAAAATAAAAAACTAAAAGTATTTGCATCTGTTTTCACAATATCAGGTACATTTAATATTAGTTGTAGTCCTGTTTTCTGCAGAGAATCCTCACAATGCTTTGAATGTAAAATCCCAAGATTTTAATCTCACATTGAAATTATTATGAAATTGTTGAAGTGTTTGTGCATAGTTTTCACAGAGTAATGGTGTATTCTCACTCTGCCTCTAAAAGACTCGCTTAAGTTCTCTGAAGTACTACTTAGATAAGTATTCACTGGTAATCAAAGCAGCTGTGAGCACTATTCTTCAGCAGTATATTTTGTGTTTTATATTTTCAAGCAAATAAAAAATGCTTTACTCCTAACAAAATAGAAATAAATAAAATATATTACCAAAAAAATCATGTTTTTTAGTTTCAGCATTGTTGTAAATTTAATTGAAATATGGGATTGAAGTGATCAGTTTACTCAATGTACCAATAGGGTTGGGCATTTTTAGGAAAAAAAAAAAATCTTTAAATTTGTTTGTAATTTTATTATTTTGAAAATTTGACTCTGTAACCCCGCTGTCCCCCTTCCCGCATGTGCTGCTGCTTATTCTGCTAACTGAGGGTCTTTACGTTTTTTACATTTTCACCTGTCCAATGGATCAACTTGGAGCGCAACGCATGTCTTCAAACTGTAAAGCTGAGCTCACCTGTGAACATAGTTTCTACTTTATAATCCTTTCAAAATAAAATACAACAGCAGAAACAAATCCTGGGAAGCTACGAGTTTTTTATTTATTATTTATTTTATTATTCTTTTAATTTTTCTGACAAGCAGTGGGTGTTGGAGGAAAAAAAATCACATTAGCAAAAAGCATCATTAGAAAAGAACTTGCCGTGTCACTTCTAGGTGTAATAAATAAATGAACTGATTATGATGGTCATCTTATTTTCCCAAAATTGCCCACTTTTAGTTTCAAATATCTAAAAATTGTTGCCCATACCTAGTACCAACTTGTTAACATTTGTGTTTGTGCACAGGTATGTGCTTGTATGTGTGTTAACAAACTTGTAAGAAATGACAGTAAAAATGATTGTTAAATATTTCATATGGAGCTCAAAGTAACCAGATGTTTTAATGTAGAGAAATATTAGCCTGGAGTCTCACCTAAACCACACCTCCAAGTTAAGAGACTAACCTGTATAAATAAAAGTTGAATGAAGGAAAAAATGTACAAGGTTTGAATAAAGAAAAGTATACATCTTTTAAACTTTACTAGTCGGTAATGATGTTTTCTTTTCTATACTTTGTGGATATAGAAAGATATACTGGTAAAAGAAGTCCTGTGTAGTGTTACAGAACCAGTTATAAAACTATATATTATTCCAAAATCTACTTACAAAGTGCAAACTGTTTTGCAGCTCACTCAGGGAAGTCCTTTTGGATCTGTTTAATATCTGTAATATGTATAATATTTATTATCTGTTTTAGATTGTGTGTAAAGCTCTAATGGGTTTGAAAGTGTTCGTCTTTGACCCCACCTCCCTGCTGCAGCTTCAGCTGTGGGTTTACGTTGAGCAACAGGTGCTTGTAGATCACCAGTATTCACCTGTTTTAGCATTATACACTACACCTCAGTCTGCCTCGACACATGGATCAATGTTCCAATATTATGTGATGCGTTTCTTTAATTCATCAGTTTTTATCTTTGTCTTTTTATTACAATTTTAGTCCATATTGTTATGATTGTGTGCTTTCTCCAGTTTTTATTTTATTGGCTTTTTGCTGCCAATATTTTGTCCAAGCCGTGATGCATTATATGTTAGTTTTTCTATGTTTTAGGTAGTTTTTTTTTACTTACCGAAATCAATAGTTTTGCCAGAAACATGGCCTCCTACTTATTGATTTTCACAAAGCACCTACATCGTAACAATACGCCACGTTACTGTAGATGTTTGAGAGGATGCACAAAGATTGCATCCCTCCAGCAACATCGACCTGTTTTTTATCTTTGATTAATGTAGGAACATGTTTCGTTGGCATAATATAACTTCAGAACCTGTTTTCAGTATTTCTGCTTCATCTTTTTCAGGTTAATGGTTTCAGGTTCGGCTGCTCTCCCTCTTCCCATTCTGCAGCGCTGGGAGGAGATTACAGGACACACGCTGCTGGAACGCTACGGCATGACTGAGATCGGCATGGCGCTGTCCAACCCTCTGAAGGGCCCGCGAATCCCAGGTACTCGAGTTCAGCTACACCCACGCATGCATACATTTGCAAACAAAAATATACAGGATTTTTGTCAAAAGATGCATAAATGTACTGGAAAGCATCAATCTGTTTTTTTTACTAAATTCATTTAAACTGTTCCTGGATTTTTAGTGTCTTCACAAACACTTTATTGCACTTTTTAAAATCTATTTTTGGAACCGGTCGAATGCAATAGGCTCAACTTTTTCATGGTTTTCATTGTTTTAACGCCGCTTCAAAATGGACCACAAAGATTCAGTATGAAACAGATGGAGACAATCTGAGAAACAAATAACCTGAAGAGCATCCTGACCATTTAACAATTTGATCCCAACAAAACTTTTTTTTTTTTTGCTCAGAAGATTTAAAATAGCCAGGTTAGACAAACAAATTGTTTGTATAAGATTCCTACAAATGCCTGATTTTAATGCTGTTTATAAAATGTTTATAAAGTTTTAGTAACAGAACAGAAATGTAAATGTCCAGAATATAACTCAAGCGTGGAGTCACGTTAGGCCAGTTTGCGCTCCTTCAGTGTGGCCCCGAACAGATTCACATACAAGCTAAAGTGAATAAAAGTGGTATAGACCTCCTCTAAATGGAGCCTGTCTTTTGTATGTGGACGGAGAAATCCCACGGAGAGAACATGCAAACTCCACCCAGAAATTGACAACCTTCTTGCCGAGAGGCAGCAGCTCTACCGACTGATCCACCGTGTCGCCGTCAACACACTAATGTGCATTAAGTTCTTTTCACTGATTCTCACTTTTTGGAGGTATTGTAGTCTAATCCAAATAATCTAGTGTAATCTTCATGTAGGACCTCTTAGTGAGGTCCAACCAGATCTGATTGTTTTAGGACCTGTTGGACCCACTGTGGTCACTAGTGTTGCGTTCAAGACCACCTAACCCGAGACCAAGTCAAGACCAAGACCAGAGTGTACCGAGACAAGACCAAGACTTTTAGGGTCCGAGACCAAGTCGAGACCAAGACCTCAAATAAAATTAATAAATATTTTATTATAATTATTTTTTATAAAAGTTACATACTGCAACTTTGTTTGCTTTTGAATGAATATATCATTTTTTATAAATTTTCAAAACTACATAACAAAGAAATGAGATATTCAATGGCTTAACTTCATGTAATTCAACAATAAAATTACACAACTGTTAAATTAGAAGCAGTTTCATCATGTGCCTTAAAAACTGCAGTGGCAAAACACTCTTCAAACGTCCAAACTCAAGACCAAGGATAACCATGTAGTTGCACAGTGTTTTCAGTAAAGTAAAAAGTTACATAAATGGATATTAGTTACAAGTATATTTGTGATTTAAATAGCCAAATTTTATAACTGATGATTTGGCAGACATCTTCTCCCACGCCCAGAGAATCGCTTCTCACTTTCTTCCAGTGTTGCCAGATAGAGTCGAGGTTTTCCAGCCCAAAAAATCTGTTAAAAACTGCCACATCACACAAAAATCCACCCAGTCAATATATTGTTACAGTATATTTACTGTTTGAACATGAATGCACATCTGTACAAGCCATGGTAATTTAACAACATGTGGCAAAATGTACCATCAAACAAAAATCTTCCGAGTTCCCAGCAATATCAGAATGAAAACCGCCCAATCTGGCAACATTGGGAGTGACGCATGCGAGTGAAAGGGGACGGGCATGACAGTGGTAATAAAAAATGTATTTAGCAATGAGTCAAGTTATCGCTCGGATTTGAACCAGTACGTTTTGCATCCAATACAAACAAAGATGTTGACAAATAAACTGGTGGTCACTGTAAGCTATAATGTGCTGTCAGTCACAGCACAGTTTGAACATGTTGCGTCATATTCACCTAAACAAACTCCGTGTGTTGGTCACAGTAAAGTTGTGTGAAACGGCTGCCGGTGCTTTGAGGCTGTTGCATATTTTTATGTGTACATCAATAATTTTAAGAACATCTTTCCTCTGTCTTTGACAACATTTTCTGCATCCTGTGAATCATAAGTGATTTTGCTTTGTAGCTAATTTTATAATGAAGACTTCATTAGTAAAAAAAAAAAAAATTAACACTCTACGTCCCTCACATGTGTGATGGAGCTTGTCTACTTGGTGTGTTTTATTTATCATGAAGTTTTCTCTGTTGTCATGTCAGGTAAAACCCCACAATCCCAACCTCCCCTCGCGCACACAAACAAACATCACGGCGTAGAAATGAGGTCAGACTTGTGCTGTTTACTTTTCCTTCTGTCATCTCTTCTTCTTCCCCCTCCTCACTTTCTCCATCCCCAGCCAGCACCTCCTTGTACAGGTAAAGCTAATTAGCTTGCAAGAGAATTGGGATATCCTCACTTGTCTTGTTTGGGTGTTGTTTTGTTTATTTGTTGGGGAAGGAGCAGCGCAGGCTGTTTGATTTCTCTCTGGTGGTTTTTAAGAATGGCTTTAAGAAGTCTGTGGTTTTATTGATGTTTCCTCCGAAGCAGTTGTAGAAGAGCTGCGTATGTTTGTGTGCGTGCAGGCATCAGCTTGTTTGAGTCGGTGTGTTCCTGTCTTGTCTTTAAGTAGGTTAAAATGGATCAATAGCAACGCAGGAAGCACTCTGAGCAGAGTAGTGTACCGGAGTCATCTTTTTCCTACTCTTCAGACGCGCACCTGTTTTCAGTCTTCTCCCCCCTCGCCACCAAACATGTAGACAACATAAAACATTTTATTGACAAGAATTTTATTAATGAATTTCCACATATTTAGAGCATCTAACTGGCCTAATTTTGCAGCGTAGTTTACCACTTTGAAGTATATTAACAATAGTATTGCTTTCTAGGTCATATTGCCCTCGCTGAGATGTAAACATGTGAGATTAGTTTGCGCTGGTTCTATTCATCTTCCATATTCTCTCACTCTTCTGCCCCTTTCATCTTTTTTGATTCTCTATTTTTGCCCTACTTAGTTTTTTTTTTTTTTTTTTTTTTTGGAGAATGTAGACGAATCCTTTCTGTGACCTCCACAAAGACGTGTGCCATTTAATTCTGCCTCGACTCTTCGAAGTGACACTTAAATTCTTCCTGAATCAAAACAAAAATTTTACAAGGCTTCAGAATTTGTCAAGTTTCTGATGCGAGAACAAAAATTATTCTAGGAAATACGAGAAATGGGAGTGTGAATGGATTTCAGGGACTGTCAGAGAGGAAGAGGAGGCAGTTTCTGTCGTTCTGTGAAGTGCAGCTTTTTGCTCAGTGGAGCAAAGAATTCAATGAGGGGTTGTCACTCTGCCTCTTGACCACAGTCAGGTTTAAAAAGGGACTGGCAGATTGAACTTCCATGTGACAACTTTGTTTGGTAGTGTAATTCAGCTTTTATCCCATTTGGACACATCGCTGGCAACATAAGATAGGATAATGTGGCAATATTAAACAGAAAAGAAGATATTTTTATATATATGTAAGTTTATTCATTTTTTTAAACAAAACAAAACAATTCAATACACAATAAGAAACACAGTCTCAAATAAAATGAAAGGCAGCAGAAAGAAGAAAAAAAATCTTATACCTGCCCCTTTTTACCAAAAAATTAATTCAAACAATATTAATCTTCAAATAAAAACAAAATAAACAACTCCTTCTCAAGCAACAATTCATGAAAATACACATTAAGCTATGCCATATTATTTTTTAACAAACCAACTTTGATCATTCTCTTGAACATAGACATTGATCTGGCATTTTTTAACATCACTCTCCATATTATTCTATAATCTAATTCCTTGTATTGAGGTAGACAATTTCTTCTGACTACAAACTGGATTCCAAAAAAGTTGGGACACTAAACAAATTGTGAATAAAAACTGAATGCAATGATGTGGAGATG
>JARVGQ010000759.1:6236084-6247738 GCA_031762355.1 Hypsolebias martinsi | reverse complement strand
TGTGTGGTGGGGGGGGGGGGGGGGGGTGGTAAATACAGCCATGTGAGCAATGTGATGAAGTGAAATGAACATAAGTGTTTGAGTTTCCTCATCCTGAGATGAATTTGCACCCAGCTCAAACACAGCAGACACAAAGTGAGAGCTGAAGCTGCCTTCTCCTCTCTGGACCTCCTCAGAACCGTTAGCCATTCTGCAGGCCTCTGGGAGCATTAAAGCTCCGAGGGACGCTAAGCAGCTGCAAATAGCTGTAATGGTGTAATGTTTGTCTTCCGTGAGCGAGGCTCTCTGGGGTTCATGACAAGCATTTCATGTAATCCAACTTACTGTCAACCTTTCACATTTTCTCAGGTTCTGAGCTTCGTAGAACAAAACGAGGAGGGGCGGCACCCTCGGACGCTTTCCTCGTGGAGAAATCCAAGAAAAGACGGCGTCAGAGTGAAGAGAGACTGGATCATCCCTCAAATCAGAGTGTCAGAAAACAGCAAACAGGTTCCTGAGGACCTCGTCCAGGTAAAACTGTCAGGTCACACACCTGCTGACCCTCTCAGGTGTTGATCAGTTTTTTTTTAGTGCAACAAAAAAGAAGAAGCATAAAATCATGAGAGAGTAAAACTAAAATGTGCAAGAGGGGCTTAAAAGAAACAAGAAGGTTAAAGGTTATAATCACTCAGATACAAACAAACGAACAACCGCAGGGAAATAATCATTTTAATAAGTGCACACGCGTGTACACAGACACACACAAACGATGACAAATCCTGGTTTCAAACAGCTGATTTAGAAGTCTGGCGTCATAACTGGTAATTGGTTTTGTTCGTTTGTGCACGGCAACTGTTTTCATTTGCTGCAATTCTATTTGTCAAAGAAACGTCCTTTCTGTAACCGACGGTAGCGCAGGGGCGATTCTAGAATCTGACCTTTAGGGGGGATTAGCCCCCAGTGCTTGCAATGGCTCTTGGCTTGAACAATGTGGTGGCCATTGGTGTCAGAAGCATTCATGTGGGGGCTGGGACATACATTTTGAATAAAGTACATGTCATTTTCTGCATTCTAGTATATTTTAATGGGTTGTTTAATGTCTAAGTTTACCTAAATTAGTAAACACTTGATTCAGTAATTATTTTAGAGAGCACAGCACAACAAGAAGTAGCGCTAAGCTAGCCATGTGCAATACAGACAACGCGACAGACATAGCGCTCTGCTTTACATTACACAACCTTATAAGCACTTTGTACAAAATCAGATTGGTGTTAAATGTTCATAACAAATAAAGACCAAACTTATGCAACCAGAAGTATACAGTATATCACAACTAGCTTTAAGCATTAACCTGTAATTTACCCATTAATCCATCCATTATCTTTTACCCGCGTCTTCCATTTTTGGTCACGGGGGTCTGGTGCCCATTTCCAGCAATCACTGTGCGAGGGGCGGGGGGCACCCTGGACAGGTCGCAAGTCCATCACAGGGTCACATAGTGACAAACAACCATTCACTCTCTCACTCACACCTAGGAACAATTTAGAGTTACCAATTAGTCTAACATGCGTGTTTTTGGTCTGTGGGAGGAAACCGGAGTATCCAGAGGAAACCCACGCATGCACGGAGAGAACATGCAAACTCCACCCAGAAAGACCCCCAGACTGGGATTTGATTAACCATTAATCATGTAATGTAATTATGACAGAAAATGGAGGACTTACTTGCAGTTACCTTCGTACAGATGAACATGTGGTACTTCCTGTTTATCACTGTTGGATTCAGCTGCTCATGAGGTCGGCCGCAGCGTTTTATCATCTTTTGCATATCTACACTCAGTTTGGGTTTGGGGAATGGAATAAACTGTATTGCACCCTCTAAAGCAGGGCTGTTCAACTAAACTGCTCAGTTACTGAAAGCCAGCAGCTCAGGGGCCGAACATCCAGCGATTAAAGTCATTATGTAAATAAATCAAGTATTACAATGATCTGTGACCTTTTTAATTTGTTCATTTTGGTGCATTGAATCATAAATGCAAGAACAACCCCAAAAAAACTTTTTTTACATTTATTTTTCAGGGATGCAAAATTGAAATTTAGGGGTGCTTGAGCACCCCCCAAAAAGAGGCTAAAATCGCCACTGCTGCAACGACTGTGTCTGCATCACAATTAATCTAAATGATAAGAAAATAACTTTTCTCAGCTTTCATCGGAAACGTCTCGCTGTTTTGAGCCACCGAGAACTGTGTTTTATATTAAAATTAAATGCCACTAAAGTTAGCAAATCACATATTTCCCCCAAAGATACAGTTTTATTACCATTTTCCTTTTTTATTTTTTATTTGGCTCCATGAACATCATCCAGGTAAAAAACAAGAATCAGTCAGCATGTTGTCTGGTGAATATTTATATTCGACCTTGTTGTTGTCAGATATACAACATTTATTATATTCATACAATAGTTTTTTGGGTATATATGGTATAGGATGATGAATAGTTTTTTTTTTTTTTTTTAAAGCCCCACAAAAAAAAAAAAAAAAATCCTATATGTCTTTTTGATCACCCAAAGATTGTTTTAATTCACGTGAACAAACCATGTAGTGTCTGATTCAACCAGTTAAGCAACAAAAAGTAATTTATGCAAAAAGCATTGTATTAAAAAGACTTAAAATTACAACCATCTTGTTTTCATATTTAAGTGTGATCATCTAAAACCAGGACCAAAATGAAAAGTATTTCTTTCTTTCTAGATTTACATTTGACTGGTTCAGGATTAAAACACACGTGGAGCCAAAAGGTTGATCCAGATTTAGAAAGTGAAGCCATTTGGTTCTTATTATAGTTTGTCTTCATTCATTAATTTAAAGGCTTTAATAAGATGGTGACTGACTGGAAACGTCAACAAGGACATCTGAAGTCTGTCAGCTATATATTAAAACCTTATAAACTGACTGTTTTGTACAAACAAAAAAAATATATTTTTTTTTGAAAAGTGCAAAATATACACGCAATTAGTCAAAGAAATTACAACAAAGTTAAAAATTGATTTTTGCTGTCAGTTGGAGTCTCAGAAGGAGACTTAACGCTTCGACTTCATCTTTCCTTCACCGTTTTCTCGTCTCTCTTCTCAGATCAAGTCAGACAAAATCTTCTCAGGCGAGGTGATCTACAAGTTAGAGGGGCCGGGGGTGGACCAGGAGCCCAAGAACCTGTTTGAGATCGACGATAAAAGCGGCGTGATCAGGAGCAAGCAGCCTCTGGACAGGGAGAGGTTCCGCAGCTTCACCGTAAGTCGAGGCTCGAGAACAAGCACGTGTGCACGTGTTAACATTGCTGCCTCACATATCATTGTGTCCAACACGTCCAGAAGTCAGTGCTTCGAGGCTTTTATGGGCGTCCTGAGAGAAACGTCAGGATGTGATGCATTTTTCCTTCTGACGGCCCGTGTTGGCTGACTTCACATGTCTAATGCTCTTAGTGGACACGTTGATGAATAATCTCATGATTTCAGCGCAAAACTATGAAACGTTCCTTGCTTCTGTTTGTGTGTGTGCAGCTGAAGGCCTTTGCGCTGTCCCCCAGTGGAGAAAGACTGGAGAACCCCACCACCATCGAGATAGTGGTTCTGGACCAGAACGACAACAGGCCCGTCTTCACTCAGAAGCAGTTTTCTGGCACCGTCCCAGAGTTCTCTGTCCCAGGTACGGCCATGAAGTCGTTTTTGATTCATTGGGTTTTTCCCCCTCGTTTCTTAAAAAAATATATATATTAAAGCACATTTTCATCTGAGAGTAGTTTTCAAGATAAAACAAACATGCAGTGGACTAGCGGTCCTTCAGATATGTAAGAATTTCATTCACTGTGTTATTTTTTCATTGTTGTGTCCAAAGCAGCTGATAGTTTGTTAAAAAATAAATAAGTCCAACACAAGTGATATGTCAGCAACAATAATATTAATCAAAATACTCATTTCCCTTTTAAATACCATCTTAAGTCAAGGTCACTATCTGTGGTGACCCCTGCAGAGCAGCTGAAAGAAAAACATGCTGTTTTAGCTTCTGGGATTGCGCAGCAGCCTGAGCTCATTCTGCCTCAGCGCAGTATGTGGCGTTGTTTGTAAAGTTGCACAGTCAAAAATTAACATCAATATTCTAGATTATTTAGCTTTTACTAATAAGGGAAAAAAACATTTTTTTCAAAGTCATATTTTCACCATGTTATTCATACATCTATAAATGTCATAGTTTCAAACTAAATATTTAATTTCCAAGATAAATATTTAGTTTACAAACTAATTACTTGCAAGTAAAATATTTAGTTAGTAAACTAAAAACTTAGGTGTAAATTAAATATCGAATTTATACCTAAATATGTAGTTAGTAAACTAAATATTTTGGTATAAAATGTAATATTTAGTTTACTAACTAAATATTTAATTTCTAATTCCTAAACTAAATATTTAATTTTGCTAACTAAATATTTAGCTCGGACCTAAATATTTAACTAGCAAGTTAAATATTTAACCAGCAAGTTAAATATTTAGCTAATAAATTAAATATTTAACTGGCAAATTGAATATTTAGGTCAGAGGTAAATATTTAGTTAGCAAATTAAATATTTATTTTGGAAATAAGATGTTTAGCTCAGACATTAAATATTTAGTTTGTAAACTAAATATTTAGGTGTAAATTAAATATTTAATTTATACACAAATATTTAATTTACTAACTATTTACTTATGAACTAAATTTTTAATTTACAACTAAACGTTTAGTTTGCTAACAAACATTTAACTCGCAAGTTAATATTTAATTTGTAAACTAAATATTTATCTTGTAAATTAAATATTTAGTTGGGACTTATGACATTTATGAAAGTATGAAGAGCATGGTGAAAATATGACTTTGAAAAAAAATCTTATTAAAAGCTAAATAAACAAAAAAATAAAATTATGCTAATTTTTGACTGCAACTTTACAAACAGCACCCTGTAGCACAGGTCACAAACATTAAGATAAAATTTGGTGTGGTAGTAGGTGACACTGATCCCCAACACACCAGAGTCAGTGCTCATTAATCCACTTGGATTACTGAGCATGGACTCTGGTGTTTTGAACCAGTTTGACGACTGTCGACGAGGGAGAGGGTGGGCACTGGAGGAGAGGGCGTGCCACAGAGGCATCTTAGCACCAACATAACTGTTTTTTTTTTTTTTTCCCACTTTGGACTAAGCTGTTGGGGGAGAATCAGTTTTGTTTGGTGTTCCCTCAGACTGATGAAGCCTTCTGGATGGAAGGTGAAACATCACAGCACAAAAAAGGAAACTGTCCAGATGACCGGACTGAACGTTGCTGGATTCCCAACATTTATTCTGAGTGCTGTCAACAGATCGTGCAACATCTTAGTTTAAACTTTGTCATTAAAAAAAAAACATGCATGCATTTCTTTACAGAATATGCAGCTAGTTTCAGTTTAAAAAGCTGCAGATGTTTGAGCCTCCTCAGCGCTGCCGAGCACAGTTCATAAAAATCATGAATAAAGCAAAATTAAATGGATTTATTTATTGCGACAGATGTATGTAAATGCATGACCCGTGATCAATTTATTAATTTATTAACCTTTATTTAACCAGGCAAATTCCATTGATATCACAGATCTCTTTTTCAAGAGAGGCCTGGCCCTGAAGGCAGACTGACATGCATGTTCTTGGTCTGTGGGAGGAAACCGGAGTACCCGGAGAAAACCCACGCAAGCACGAGACGAACATGCAAACTTCACACAGAAAAGTTGATTATGGAAAGAATAACATCTAAATCAGATACTCTGAGGAACACTGATGGGAAATATTTTTTATTGATAATTTTTGGTTAGATACAGTCAAAATTGAAGAGTTTGGGGCATCTGACCACGCAGGAAGTAAACGATAAAATGTTGATTTGCATGATTTGCTGTACTTGAGGTTTTAACGTCACTCATGTAAAACTACTGAGTTCTCCCCGGCAGGTACATCGGTGATGTCAGTGTCGGCCGTAGACGCCGACGACCCGATGACAGAAAACGCTGCTCTCAGCTACGCCATCGTCAGCCAGGAGAGCATTCCTGCCAACGCCGTGACCAAAACCATGTTCGGCATCAACAACCAGACGGGCACCATCTACACACGAGACGTGGGCCTGGACCGAGAGGTAGGTCTGACGCAGGTCAACGCAGACAGTCGGGGGGTTTCTTCTTTTTAATAAACGTGCTGTGTTCTCTCGCAGGTGGTGCAGGGCTTTAAGCTGAAGCTAAAGGTCGCTGATTTGGGAGGCGAAGGTTTGAGCGGTGATGCAGAGGCCATCATACTCGTGTCTGACATCAACAACCATCCGCCGCGGTTCAGCCTCGCCTCGGTGAGCCAAACATGAGAAAACTGACAGCTGCATGACAGCTGAAACTTGTTGCAGCTAAAATTAAAACAAAAGCTGGAGGTAATTGGGGAAAATGTAAAACCAGCAGAACAATAGCTACAAGCTCAAACTAACCGAACAGCAACTAAAAAACAAAATTAACAGACCAATAGCTGAAAGCTTAAACCAAAAGTTGTAGCTAAAAGCTAAAACAACAAATCGTAGCTAAAAGTTCAATTTAGCAAAATTTTAGATTGAAGCCAAAACGTGCAAAACATTTGTCAAAATGTAAAAACTAGTAAATTGGTTACCAAAAGCTAACAGCAGGACAATAGCTAAAAGTTAAAATGATCAGAACATCAGCTAAAAGGTTGATACAGCAGAACTGTTGGTTAAAAAAAAGTGAACTTTACAATACAGTAGCTAAAAGCTAAAACAACAAATTGTAGCTAAGCTCAAAGTAACAAAATTGTAAACTGAAGCCAAAACTTGCAAAACATTTGCCAAAATGTGAAAACTAGTAAATCATTAACTAAAAGTTAAAACCATCAGGACAGTAGCTAGAAGTTAAAATGATCGGAACAACTGTTAAAAGATTAATACAGCAGAACTGTAGGTTAAAAAAAGGGAAGTTTGCAATACAGTAGCTAAAAGCTGAAACAACAAATTGTAGCTAAAAGTTCAATTCAGCAAAATTTTAGATTGAAGCCAAAACGTGCAAAACATTTGTCAAATTGTAAAAACTAGTAAATTGGTTACCAAAAGCTAAGACAGTAGCTAAAAGTTTAAATGATCAGAACAGCAGCTAAAAGATTGATACAGCAGAACTGTAGGTAAAAAAAGGTGGTTTGCAATAAAGTAGCTAAAAGCTAAAACAACAAATTGTAGCTAAACTCAAAGTAACAAAATTGTAAACTGAAGCCAAAACTTGCAAAACATTTGCCAAAATGTGAAAACTGGTAAATCGGTAGGTAATTAAAAGTTAAAACCTTCAGGACAGTGGCTAAATGTTAAAATGATCGGAACAACTGCTAAAAGATTAGTACAGCATGAACTGTAGCTTAAAAAAAGTGAAGTTTGCAAAACAGTAGCTAAAAGCTAAAACAACAAATTGTAGCTAAGCTCAAATTAGCAAAATTGTAAATTGAAGCCAAAACTTGCAAAACATGTGCCAAAATATGAAAACTAGTAACTAAAAGCTAAAACCAGCAGGACAGTAGCTAAAAGTTAAAATGATCAGAATGGTAACTAAAAGCTAGCAGATAGAAGCTAAAATGACCGAGATATTAGCTAAAAGTAAAAACTAGCTAAATGTTAGCTAAAAAATTAAAACCAACAGAATGGGATGAAACACCAGAACAGTAACTAATAGCTAAAACAGCACAGTAGCTAAATGCTACAATTGTCAGAACTGTAGGTGCAATAAAAAAAATAAAAAAAACTATGCTGAAGTAGATATCAAGAAGAGCCTTTCCTGCATTTCTAAGGAAAAATATGTCAATAAAATAAAACTGTTTGTTGTTTTGTCATCAAAGCAGGATGAACATTCCCATATCTGAATGGGTGAAATAGCTGAAACTATGCTAACGTAGTTAGAGTCCAAACAATAAAATAAATAAATAAAAACAACAGAAAAATCACAGATTGAGAAAGTTGCACCTTGGAAAAGCTTGGAAAACACCCAGCACTGACATAAATACAGATGTTTAAAGAGCATCACTCGCTGTTTCGGTTCATTTTGTGTAATAAAAATAAATTCATCGGACCAAAGTAAATCTGATGATCTGCGTTTTCTGCGTTCAGTACAGCATGACAGCAGAGGAGAACGTGTTCGGCGTTGAGATTGGCCGAGTAAACGTGACGGACAGAGACGATCCTGGAACGAGGAACTGGGAGGCCAAATACTCCATCACCAACGACCCTCAGAGAAACTTCGCCATCAGGACGGACCCGGACACAAACCAGGGGGTTCTGACAGTGATACGGGTACAGCTGTGCTGATCGTGACTGTTTCTGTAGAAATGCATGTATAAAATTCTGATTAATATTCTGTATTTGGTCTTTTTTTGAAGAATTACCCATAAGATACAATTTAACAGCTGCAAGAAGGCTTGAGATAAAAAAAATGTGACTTTAATATGTGATCAGATTTACAACTTTGTTTAATTTCATGCAATTTCTGAAGAAGTTTCATTTTTATGTCTGCATTTTTTTCTTCTCAATTCAGACAGTTATTATGTTATTTGTAAAACGTGCCCAACCAGGGGCACATTTGACAAATAGCAAGACTAATTTTTAGGAATGTTCAACTCATTTATTTTACATTGCTTTAAGCTACTTGAAGATGAACTGTGAAAATTATTGTAAATTTAAAGGCCTGGGAAGAAAAATGGCGGAATGATTTCTGTTTTGTTTACAACAAAACAGCTTATTGTAGCCGAATTTAAAAAAAAAAAAGTGTTTTTGTGCTTTAAGAACTAAATGATGGGATCTCAAAACATTTCCAGATCAGATCCAACAATCCACTGAGGCTGAGTGACAGGCAGCTTGTGAAACACAAGATTCGTTTTTATTTTTATTTTATTTCAGTGCAGGCTGTCAGCGACTAAATACTGCCTCCTAGTGGTTTTACTTCAATATGCACATGAATAAAACTAACTTTTAATTCTCCTTTGCTGTGTTTTACTTAAAGTACTAGTATAGTTTGGACATTTTCCCCTATACATATTATATAAATCTTCCTATATTTTGGATTTAGAGCAAACAAATGTTTTGTTTTGTTTTTCTGTTGCAGCCTTTGGATTATGAAGTTCAGAGAAAGTACACCCTGTCTTTGACCGTGGAAAATCTCAGCCCTCTGAGCAGCAAAGCTCCCAACTTTTCCCTGAGCTCCGCCACGGTTGTGGTCACCGTCATGAACAAGAACGAAAGTCCAATTTTTAAAGAGAACCCCGTCTGGATCGAGGTGCTGGAGTCTGCGCCGCCTGGAACCCTCCTGAAAAGCAACCTGGCCTCCGACCCTGATCATTCCGAGCTCAGGTACGACCATGGAGTGTGGTTAGATGTAACAAAGTTCTTTTAACTTCTCTTCCCCAAACAAACGATGGGCTGATTCCCTGTTCTTTTCGTGCTAGATATGAGATCAGTAAAGATCCTGAGGGGTGGCTGGAAATCAACAGAGACACAGGAGACATTGTGTCAAAGACAAGATTCAACATGAGATCGCCACATGTCAGAAACAACATCTACACGGCTGCTGTCACCGTCACAGGTCGGTTCGTCCGCGCAGTCTCTTCCTGTGGCATTTCAAAGAAATCTATCAGCATCTAGTGGTTTAAAGCATTTTAATTGATCTGGACTGATTCTAAAAATCTGTTTCTACAAGAAAGACTCAGAAAACCACACAAAATCCATAAACGCTCTCTCGTCTTCAACGTAACGTACCTTTTTTTTTTTTTTTTTACATTGTATTCATCCACTGTTTGTAAAGGAAACTAACATTCAGGTTGTAATAGGCTTTACAGACTTTTATCCGGTGGTTGTTTTTGTGTACTTCTGCCTGACAATAACAATAAAACCTGCTGAGACGTTCTGCGTGCATGTCGGCCCGTTCAGACGCTGGTGGGCTGTCCAGCACTGCTGCGGTGAAGATCCTCCTGAAGGAGACCAACGACTTCCCCCCTCAGCTCGCCCCTCTGAGCGGCTCCGTGTGCAGCCGCTCCAGCAGCGCCAACGCCGGCCTCCTTCTGACCGCCGTGGACGAAGACCACGCTCCGCATTCCGCTCCCTTCACCTTCAAATTCCACGATGACTTGTCCTTCAACTGGACTCTCCTTCACGTCAACGGTAGGATCAACACTCCGCATGGAGGTGGTCACTGAGTGGTTTTTCTGGCACGACACAGTTCTCATGCCGCCTCTTCCTTCAGATACCCACGCTGCGCTCAGGCCCGCCGTAGAGCTGGAGGCCGGAGAGTACGCAGTGACCGTGCTGGTGACGGACTCCGGCGACCCTCAGCTGGGTTCTTACGCTCAGGTCAACGTCACCGTGTGTCCGGGCGACTCATTCGGGGACTGCAAGTCCAGGGCCGGCGCTCTCCTGGGCTCCAGTGTGGGAATCAGCGTCATCGCGCTCTTCATCGTCATCGCCTGTGTTGCCCTCTTCATCGGTAAATTTGATCGTTAACGTTGTTCGTTGGACGCGATTAGCTGCAGTGATGCGACGAGGTGATGATGTCCGCAGTGCTCTTCCTCCTGGCTGTGGCTTTGGCCTCCTGTGGAAGACGCCACCACATGAAGAAAGGGACCGGCCTGCTCGTCGGGGAATCGGAGGACGACGTACGCGACAACGTCCTCAACTACAACGAGCAGGGCGGCGGCGAGGAGGACGAGGTGAGGCTGACGTTCACGCGGTTTCGCTCTCCCGCCTGTTTCATCAGTCACGTCTGTTTTCTCGCCTCACCTTGCAGAACGCCTTTAACATCGACCTGCTGTGGAACCCCCACGATGCACCCCCCAACCCGTGGTCCTTCTACCCGGGGTCCGGTGTTCCTCGAGGCAAGCAGCCCCTGAGGAAGGACGCCCCTCAAAACCTGCCCTCCCCCACCTACCCCCGCCGGCGTCCTGCGGATCCCTCCGACATCGAGGACTACATCAACGATGTGAGCGCCTCCTTTCATCACTTTGTCCTCTGAAGCAAAAACCAGCGTCAGAGTTTTAAGCCGAATTATCCAATAATTAAGAAATGATCCAAATTAAGTTTTTATTCCTCCTGTTAGTGATTATGCAAATAAGCAGCTATGTTTCTCTAATGTCAGTGTTTCATGAGTTTGGGGTCAGGAGCCACAAAACACCAGGTTGGGCTCCTGACTTGATTTATAGAAATCAAGTAAACCTAAATTACAATTCCTACAAGCAAAATTTCACAATGTTATAAATAATGAAAACAATATTATAGTTTTTTTTTTTTTTTTAACCAATGCTTGTGTCGTTCAGATAAAAGGTATTTTGTGTCGCAAGTTTTGAATTTGTTATTTTGGAGGTTGGAAACCAAAAAAAAATGCTGCTCAAGCTCCTCTTCATGTCAGAATCCTGATTTAAACAATATAATTTGAGTGGTTGGAGTGTAAAATGAATTGTATTTGTGGTATAAAATATCAAGTTTTATCTCACTTTTCATTCTAATCCTCACCTCAATACAGCGACCAGCTTGAACCAACATTGTTTTCTTACACACATTGTTGCAGCTGAGTTGCATTGTGGGTAATTTACTGGTTTTTAGCTGGAGAAAAA